>JAJKFI010000020.1:735440-803617 GCA_029204185.1 Lerista edwardsae
CTCTCTCTCTCTCTCTCTCTCTCTCTCTCTCTCTCTCTCTCTCTCTCGGTAGCTGGTCAAGCAGGTCAAAGCAGCAGAGGTTGCCATGGAAAGCTTGCAGCAGCAGCTCTTGGATCTTCGGCGCTCTGATGCTCTTAAGCGTGCCAGAGAGCAACATGAGGCCATCATTGCAGCACTCAAAAAGAAAAGTGAAGAGCAAGTCTCATCTTTGCAGCAGAAGCTTGATGCTAAGAATTTAGCACTGCAGGAACAGGTCAGATTACAATATCTGGGGCTTGCAATATGAACATAGTTACAATGAGAATGTAAACCAGCAATTTTTTTGCCATTTCCTGTTCGGCTTCCAAACTCTCCCTTTTAAAAAAAAAAATGAATTATTTGCAATGTGTACTCGACCTACAAAACCATGGGACTAAGACATGCGTAAGAAGACCAGAGCTAATGGCTTTCTATTTTCCTTTTTAAAAATTGAAACGGGTTACTGCCCATTCATCCTTAACTGATTTGCTTCAGAATAATACTGTATTGTACAGTATATACTGGCACAACAGATTTTGCTGCTGAAATTCAGCGAAACCTCTTTAAAATGCATGGAAGTCTGATCAGTTGTCAATTGAAGTAAGTCTGAATGGATTTCGAAGCTTCCTTGCTCTGGAGTAAAAAGGCTTGCAGATTTTGAAGATTTGTGAGGCTAGTTCGTATAGTGAGGCTGCAATCCTAAACAGCGTCCTGGGATTAAGCCCTTTTGAAAACAGCAGGTCTGACTTCTGAGTAGTCATGCATGCATGGGATTGTGCTGTAAATATCTCTTTTAAAAACGGTGACATACTGTTGCCATGAATGTGTGAATTGGACCATCTTGGGGTTTGTGCAAGATGGGTTGGTTAGATTCTGTTAGCAAGCAGTGGTGGTTGTCACAGCAAACATAGGCAGTAAAACACACATTGCTGGTGTTGTGTTGGGAGGCCACTTCTGTACTGCCAGTTGACTTATACTGTTTTGCTGCCAATATTAAATTCTTTTCTTTTCCTTAATGCCATATATGGAAATGGTCTTATTATTTCTGTCTCTTTAGGCATACCTTTTGGTGACTTAATTTTTATTGCATAAGATTTTCTGTCAGGAACTTTATTTTCTTAAATAATTCTTTCAGGGTGTCTACAAACTACAAGTACACCTCTCCAATACAGAATAAAAATAACCTAGGTTTTCCACTGCCTCGAGCTTTTTATAACTATGAATAAATTGTCAATATATGGATGGTAAAAAATATTTTAGGACTTAGCGATAAGTATTTAAAAACAGAGTTGGGCAAAAATGAGGAAGGGAAATGTGGCTATTTAGGATTAACTTAGTTGCAGATTCCAGTAAAACTAGTTGCAGACTCCTTAAAGGTGCCCATACCCCTTCAAAGGCGCCAGTTCTCTCACAGAAACTCTTGTCAAGATGCGAGTGCAAGAGTGAGATTTCCGTTTCTGTAAAACTTGCTGTTTTTAAAAGGGTCTGCACTGCTAGGAATATTATTTGACTGGTGAATCTCTAAGAGCTGCCCCTTGTGCTCCCCCCAAAAAGAAAATGTGGATGAATGTAAAAATGACAAACAGTTCTCAGGATTGGCATATCTGAAAACTTCAGTATCCCTATTGTGAGCATACCTATCTCCAGTGGTGGGATTGAGGGGGAACGTGGGGGAACTCTGTTCCACTAGTTAAAATTAGGGCTGACTCCGCCCACTTCACTCTCCCTCCTCCCCCCTCCCAATTCCTCTGCAAAGAGCTTTTCTTCTTGGTTGGCCAGCACTCAGAGGGTTAAAGGGAGCAACTCCGGATTCCTAGGGGGGCGAAGGCAGTGATGTCATTCAGGGGGAACGGACCAGAATGGGCGTTCCGGATCCTAACGGGCTCCGTGGCTGGTTCCGGGTTCCTGACAAGTGCCAATCAAAAGTGAGTTCCTGTTCCTAAATCATTTAGATCCCACTACTGCCTATCTCTTGTTCTATTTGTATGTCTGAGGTTTAATTTGGTCCCCCAGTATATCTGTAAGTTAGTAAACACTCCCAATTTCTTTTTCTCTCTCTGGTCATATATTGTTGACCAGCCATATTATATGTTGTGTAGTGCTATTAGCATCATGTGACAAAATCTCCTGACAAAATTTACCATATAATCCAGGCTACTTAACCTTGTTTCTTTTAAATTTATGTGAGTGCTGAATGTGCCAGGTCAGTTGGAAAATGTGATTCCAATCCATATTTCATAATTTACGTGTATGAAGAAAGGTTTATAAGTTATACAATACCTTTTATCAGGCAGAAATTTGCAGTCATCTACAAGAGCAGGTGAAGCAACTTGAAAGAACCCTCGAAGCAAGCAAATTGGAAAAAACAGACATTATCAATCGACTCTCAAGAAGTCTAGAAGAAAGCCAAAACCAATGCGCAAATCTCCTGCAAACAGGTTTGCTTTTTCTGAATTGTTTTCCTGCAAAAATTTGTTTTGTTATAAAGGACCACTAAGTCCGACTTTGGGTAAAATTAGTACATGTGAAAAACCTTACTTCGCCTTGAGGCAAATTTTCAAATCTTGTGAGTTCCTGGAGACAGAACTACTGTTATGTAAGGAGGGAATAAATAAGCCACCTTGGGTGCCTCCTGATTGTTAGGACAAAGGTGGCATATAAAAGCCGGTTATTTAAAATATTTATTTGGGGAGAGGCTGCAACTCAGTGGTAGAGCATATGCTTTGCATGATGAAGGTCCCAGGATAAATCCTTGGCACTTCTAGGTAGGAAAATCCTTTGTCTAAAACCTGGGAGGGCTACTGCCAGACAGTGTAGTTGGTGCAAACTGAACTAGATGGACTAATGGTATGACTCAGTAGAAGGCAGCTTTGTACATTATGGTGATAACCAGTTTTCCCCTTGCAATGTGTATCTGCAAAGCGTTATTGGGTACATTTTGGGTGCTTTCTCAGGCTGCATTGGGTGATGGCTGGACTCCATGTATTTAGCTGATGCTGTGCACAATCTGTGTGCATGCTGTAAAACACATCTCAGAATCATCTGAGAAATACATGGAATTCCATGACAGATGTGTAGCTGGTCCTTGGGAAGCATACCAGTCCAAAAAGGGTTTCCTGAGAGTAGGGATTTTGAAAACCATTGGACTACATTATGCTAGGCAACTGATAATATTGGCCAAAGAGTACGTGCTGATCCTAAAGAAATACTGCAGGGGTAAGGCACCCCTAGCACCCCTAGGGGTGGGGGTCCGAAGGCGGTGACCTGTAAAAATAATCAAAAACGGCTGACATTAGTGTTGAATCCATAGTTTTTGGGGTCGCTGAGATGAATGGTGATGCTCCTGATGCCATTTAAGTCAGAGTTCAGCCCCCATCGGCATGGGGGGGGGTGAGAAGGGGTGCAAAATACAGCGCTTGGAAATAGAATATCCGCAGCACGCTGATGGTGGCGTAGAGGACACCATTTGATTTCAGATTTCACAACTCATCCCACTTCTAGGAATACTGTGGGGGTATTAAGGGATGTGGTGGTGCAGCGGGTTAAACCGCTGCTGCTGGGCTTTCCGACCGGAAGGTTGGGAGTTCAAGACTGCGTGACGGAGTGAGTTCCCGTTGCTTGTCCCAGCTCCTGCCAACCTAGCAGTTAGAAAGCACCTAAATGCAAGTAGATAAATAGAGACCACTTCGGAGGGAAGGGAATGGCATTCTGTGCGCTACGGCGTAGTGTCATGCCAGCCACATGACCACGGAAGCTTGTCCTCGGACAAAACGTCAGCTCTACAGGTTTTGAAACGGAGATGAGCACCGCCCCTACAGTCGGTCACGACTAGACCATTCGGTCAAGGGGAAACCTTTACCTTTTAAGACACCCCTACCACCTCTAGGGGTGGGGGTGGGACGGGGGTGACATGTAAAAATAGTCAAACAGCCAATATTGGTGTCCACTCCATAGTTTTCAGGGTTGCTGAGATGAATAGTGACATTCCGGATGCTGTTTAAGTCCATGTTCAGCCCCCATCAGCATGGGGGGTGAGAAGGGGTGAAAAATGAAATGTCCAAAATGACCGACAGTGTAAAATCCATAGTTTTTGGGGTCGCTAAGCTGATTGGTGACAGTCCCGATGACATTGAAGCCCAAATGTAGTCGAATAGAACAAATAGAACTCTGTAGAACCTTCCGGAAATTTTTAGAAATCATGCCCCGGTCTTGGACTCCAATCAAATACTTGCCATGTTACCAGGCGTAGTCACTGAATACAAGTCTATCAATACTGTAGTAGATGCCTATGAGGTTGTCAATTTCCCATCGGACTTCCTAAACTCACTTGATCCGGCTGCATTGCCACCACATCGTCTTTGACTTACAGTGGGATCTCCAATTATTTTACTACGGAACCTCGACCCGCCAAAACTTTGCAAAGGCACAAGGCTGTGTGTCAAGAAGATGCTGAGTACTGTAATTGAAGCGACTATCTTAACAAAAAAGGGAGAGGGTGAAACAGTTTTTATCCCACGGGTAACACTCATTCCAACGGATCTCCCTTTTAACTTTAAGAGATTGCAATTTCCAGTGAGACTTGCATTCTCGATCATGATCAACAAGTCACAGGGGCAGTTTATTAAGTACTGTGGAGTGGATTTGAGATCGCCATGTTTCTCCCACGGACAACTTTATGTTGCTTGCTCAAGGGTGGGCTCACCCAAGAATTTATGTATTCTTGCTCCTGGAGGTGAAACTAAAAATGTTGTTTTTTAAAATTTAAATTAATTTTAAATTTTATTTATTTTATTTATTTTATTTAATTTAAATTTAAAGTTAAATTAATATTATAGTGAATTGTAAAAGATTTTACTTTATAATTTTTATACTGTACTTATACTTTTAATTTCCTGTACATAACATTACTTTGATTTTACACTACAGATAGAATTCATTCCTTTTCCTGTCTAATAGAAGCTTGGGATAAATAAATACCTGGGCAACGCCGGGTAAGGACAAGCTAGTATAGAAATAAATAGCAATGAGCATGACGTGCAATACTTCAGTGGCATAGACAGTACTCTCCCAACTTTATTCCTGCTGGCTAAATGAATACTGTGAAATGTCTCTTTATGTACATTGAAGGTGCGACTGTGTACACTTTAAATGTCTTGGTTTTTAAAGTCTCAACTCCTTTACCAAGCCAGGCTTGTATTTCTGTAGTTTTGTTTCTTGTACATCTTGTATTTCTGGCATAGTTTCACAGTTTCCTTTAGCTGTGGGTAGGTTAAAGAAAAGCAAACATTCAATATGTCTTTCTTATTCATCGTTTATTTCATTTTAATGTACAAGGAAAAACGATCAAAGGAAATAAAGCTGCCACAGTCTCAAGCGTTGGAGAAGCTGCTGTTTTATAAGTTGAAAACTGGAATCACTTTCCGTGAATATACAGCCAAAATATCCATATTCTGTTTGGGTGATTTCACTCCCAACCACTTTTTTAATCCATAATTTTGGTGCATTTTTAAAGTGTTGTTGCTCTTGTTAAGGTCATGGGTCTCTTTCCCCCTCCCCCAAGCAGTTCTTACTGTATGTTCATGACAACAACTTCAGTTCTTTCTCTTTAGGCTTTGTACAGGAGACGAATCAGTTGCGCATTCAACTTCAGCACGCCCAGTCTGCACAGTTGATAAGCAATGAAATGAATACGGCTCTGCAAGTAGGTTTATTTTTCCTCTTAAGTTCGGTAAAAGTGTGAGGAGAAAGATGTAACTGTATAATAACTGGTGAGAAAGCGCCTGCAGTTGAGAATGACTGCCTACATTCACAGGGGTAATATTTTCTTGCACAGTCCTGAATAACCTGAATTCATATCCCATCTCTTTTGGTAGACTCTGGCTTGGTTCAAATGAACCAGTAACAATCCCCCAAGTAAGCTGCAGTCTCCTGTGTGCTCCCTTTCTCTTCCTTGTGAAACTCACACACACTCTGGTTGTCATTAACTACACTGAAGCTATAGGTTTTTTTTACTGGCACTAACGATTACCACCCTGTGGTTTGCAGTTCACTACTGTCGCATCTGCACTGGATCATAGGTTGAATAATAATCATGCCATTAAAAATGAGGAAATATACTAGAGCTCTACTTAATTCCAGCCACCAGGAAATGATCACAATAATTGTGGAACACCTACCACAAATACCTGTCAGTGTGTGCCAATGTGCCTTGACACCTCTATGTAATATGTTAGCAGCTAGAGTGAAAGATGTTCACTTTTCCTACTATTAATTTTTAGACTTCTATTTTCTGAAGCTCAGTTACTATTAGGCAAACCTCGTTTAACTTAGTGGGACTTCCTTCAGAGTAGACATGCACAAGATGCTTGACAAGATGCTCAAAGTGCTTGATTAATCTGTATCCCATTCATTTGTGTGACACCCTAGGAAACTGTTACATTTTGTATGGCGAAACTCTGTGGGTTCCTATCCTGCTTTCTAGCGCTGATGCAGCTGTGCCATTGGGCCGCATGGCTGCATCATGCGGGGGAGAGGGGGCAGTCATGGAGACCTCCTCAGGTTGAGGAACATTTGTTCCCGTGCATTGTTGATGGAAAGTTGCAAAGGATTGGGCCCTAAGCCATAAGAAGACTGGTCAAAAGACTGATCAGTGACGATAATGAGGGCCATCTGTTTTCATCGTTATCTTCACTGAGCATACTTCTCATGCCTATAGATGTGCCAGTTTAATGCCATTTTACCACAACATATTTAACATGTTTAAAATTGGTTCAGATCACACTTGCGCAATGAATGCAATTTTTGATCAGTCTTCTTATGGTTCAGTGCCCAATCCTTTGCAACTTCCCATCAGCAATGCGAGGAGATAACAAATACAGATGGCCCTTGTTATCTGTGAGGGTTCCGTTCCTGGAACCCCTGTGGATACCAAAATCCACAAGTGTTCAAACCCACAGATTCAGGCCCACTCCAAGCCTCTGAACCTGACCGAAGCCATGCGCCAGTTGGGTCCAAAGGGTTTCCGAGGGCTGGGAAGGCTGCGCGTGACCTCCCCAGCCCTCAAACTGTTTGTTTTGGGCATAAAACAGCAACTTCTGATGTCTCTGGGAAACAGGAAATGACATATTTATGCCCTTTATAAGGCATTCTGCTGCCCGGAAAAGCTCTGGAAACATAGAAATAAACATAACTCTCAGATGTTTTAGATGGGGTAATTTTGTAATAGCACAGCAGGGTCATCACTGAGACTAGCAGGCTTATATTTCTAACCCATTGCATATTGGTTAGATCAACAACTCTTAACTCCCAAGTTTTATCTCTCCCCTAAATTTTTAGGAAGAGCTAAAAGAACTAAAAGAAGAAATTGTTTTGTATGAATCTGCTGCAAAATATGGGGTGTTCCTCAGTGAGCCCGGTGGAGAACCAAAAGTAGGCATGACAGACTCTTATGTAGATTTGGGTATTAAAAAGGTCAACAAGAACACAAGACTTCACAGGTACTGAGTGCACATTTTTCTGATACATAAAGATTACTGAAATCCCTTCATTACTTTAGATGTTGCAGTTGCCGAAGTAGGGTTTTTAAGAAACCCTTGTCCCTTTTTAGTAGTAGCTCTTGGGCTTTGGAGTGTCCTTCCCCTAGAAGCTTGCTTGGCCCTCTCGTTGACTTCTGGCTTGCTGGTGAAGGCTGTTTTGTTTGTTTAAGGAGATGTTTCAGTTAAATTAATGCCTCTATAGTTGGGGCCCCTTCTCCCCCATTCTTCAGTTAAGTTGGATGTTTTGGGATTATAGCTTCAGAGAGTGTTATGGTCTTTGCAATATTTTTGATGATTTAATTATATTTGTATTTAAATGTCAGCTGGAGGACTCTTGGGGTAGAAAGGTGGAGTGTAAACTTGAAAAATAATTGCTAAAAGATGAAGTCAGAAAGCTTCTGATTGTAAAAGATTTCAGCTATCTATTATGAGTAGGGGTGTTTATTTTTGTTAAAAACCTTAAAAACACAAAACCGCCTTTTTGGAGTGAAAATATCTGAATAAAAACGCAAAACACTGCAGTTTGGTGTTTAAGATATTTTCCAAGAATTAAAGTAGATTACTTTTCCAATTTTAAGTAATACTGCAGCTGCACCTGCTGACACTATATCACCTACCTAGTACTCTACCTGGTACTTTAAAAGCATTTAACATTAGTAATAATGAGAACTTAGAATAAAAACACATAACACCGCTTTCTGCCTTTCAAATAATGAAATCTATAGAAAAAATGACATCATTTTCAAACACCCTTGATTATGAGAGATGGTTTCATCTCCTTCTACAAGTAGACAACATAAAGATATTTTGCACCCAAGCATTCAGATTTAAGTTTGTAATCTTTAAGGCACTTAAAGCATCCCAGTATTTTTAGACAACTTAAAGCAACTGTTTTTGTAATATTTGATAGTGCTGGACAGAATAAAGAGCTGGTTAATGAACTTTCTAAAGATGAAATTATCTTGGAGCTGAAGGCTGAAATGGAACGTTTACTGAACAGTAACAAGGCAAAGAGGAACCGGATTTCTCAATTACAAAATGATCTTCAAGATTGTGAGAGAACAATAGAAAATCTGAAGCAGCAGCAGGTGAAAACGATGCATGAGGTAATTGCTTTGTATGTTTAGAGACATGGATGTACTTTTTAGTTTTAATAACAAAATTTGTGATTCCCCCCAAGCTATACTAAATTTTAAGTGAATTGAACCATCAAGATTTTGATTCAGTTGTGCACTGGCTCTACTTTCGCCCTGACGCTAAAACACATTTATTTGCAAGAGAGAGTCAATTACTCATGTATGCATTCTTTAATGTTTGGATAAAAGTAAAACTAGTCTTTTGACCTGTGTAGCTTTCTGAATCGTTACACCGATTGAAAGATTGTTATACCCAGTGCAGATACTTATGAAGTCAAAATGGGCAGCTATTTCACGTGAAGGACTTTGTCACAAGCTGTTGTCGTACAACTAATGCAACTACCATGAGCATGTTAGTGCCTGCTATTTCTGCTTTGAAGACTTGCCTTCCAAGGACCAAGTGTCTTCTCTGATCAGTGCAACAAGTGCTATTTTGTAGTGTTCATAGATTTGACTGAACTTGTTCTGGTCTTCTTGTGTTAGGCTAAAGTAAGAAATATAGAAAGTCCATCCTATAATTTGCTGACCAATACTGATGAAATCCTGAAGCTGAAAAAGGAAAATCAGGTTTTGCAAGAAGAAGCTAAGGTAGGCTTTTAAATATATTGCATTTCTCACCATCTAAGGGAGGAATACCACTGAAAAGTACATCCCAATGCTGATTTCCCCCTCACTGTTCCCTGTAATGTGTACAAACACCTGATTATCATGTGCATATTTCCAGCCTGCAGCGTTGGTTGCAGTGGCGCTGGGGTACAGATAAGCACCGTGTTTCTGTATGCACACATTCCTATATGTTATTAGGGAGAGGAGGAGAACGTGACACAGAGGTGCTATTTTTGGTGGTATTGCCCATAGTATGTAGTCTTGCCCTAAATGAAGGAACTATCAATAATTGTGAACATTTTGAACCGGAGTTCCCACTTACCATTCTTTCTCTCTTCTGTTTGAGCAGAGCTGTAGTGCATGTATTCAGGAACTTAAAGAAAACCAGGAAAAATTGAAAAAAGCAAACCAAGACCTGTGTAATCAAATGAGACAGATGGTTCAGGACTCGGATCAGGATAAACAAGAAGCACTTGACAGGTGACCTTGTAGAGGGTAGAAAAAGAAAATTAGTATTTCCTGGTGACTCTGTCTACAGATGTTACCATCTGGTTTTCCCCATAAAGGAAACAGAAATAGAGTATTGTCTACCTCTTGTCTACATCAGTAATGTTTTCCAAGTGGATGTGTAGCATCAATCGAAACAGCCTTATTGCTCAGTTCAGCAATGTGCATCTGACATTGGATGGCTGTAATGTGGGCACGAATAATGTACTTTTCCATTGCTTTCTGCTGACTCTCTATGTTGGGGTACCATCAACATACTTTGGTTGTATTTGGGTATTTTTTTATTTTGCTCTTTATCTAAAGGGGGAATGAAACTCTAAACATAAAAATTAATTCTAAGGTGGTTCTTGAATGCAAAGATCTGTAAACTTGTGTTTGTGCTTCCTGCTCTAGGTGTGAAAGACTCTATCAGCAACATTATGAAGAGATGAAGAAAATGTATTCTGAAGAACTGGAAGGAAAGCATGCTGCAGATAAAGAAAAACTCATCCGTGCATACGAAGAGACTGTTACACAGTTAAAGTAAGATTTTTTTCCCCTATGGCAAAAATCTCAAGATTGCCAGGAACATTTTGAATGCATTGCTTTATTGGTAAAGGTATTTTTCTTTTTAACAAACTTGTATCTTAAAATGCAACTCATTGTGTGTGTTTCAAGGACTGAAATCGATGAGTTGAACAAAGAAATGATTGCTGTGAAGGAAGATTATATTACAGTCTGCAAAGAAAAAGATGAACAAGAGGCCATTCTGAAGGCAGCATTTAAACAAGAGCAAGAGAAGGTAGATGCAAAAATATGTTTTATTTAAATTTACACTAGAGAGAGTTGATTGAACAGTAACTATACTAGAAGTGGGTCTTGTAGAAAGGCAGAAATTTTATTTGTTTTAAATATAAATAATATTTATTTTAGTAAACTATTTTGGAAACTCCCTTGAATTAGGGGGTGAAGCAGACATAACACAGATAATTCCTTAATAATAGTTGAGAGGTTTGGGATGAGAGAGAGGCTGTAAGACCACATGGTTTTCTCTCCTCTTCAGCATGAATTCCTTTTGAGCACTGGTCCCTTTCCTCTCTAACACCCTTCTTTAGCTAGAGTGTGATAATAATCCAATCTCAATGCCAGAAACACCATCAAAGCAATAAACACATGGGCAATTCCAGTCATAAGATTAAGCTGGAATAATAGACTGGACCCAGCCTGAGTTAGAAGTGTTAGACAGAAGACTAGGAAGCCAATGACAATGAATCAGGCCCTACATCCACACAGTGATGTGGCCAGACTCTATTTACCTAGAAGTATAGGTGGATGAGGGATGTTACAAGTGCACCAAATTATATAAGTTAAGAAAACAGCATTGCAAGAATATGTAAAGGACAGTGAAGAAGATGCTTTGAAACTGGTTTACCAAGAAAATACGCTAAAAACTAGGGACAGGGATACAGTAACAAAGCTGGTTTATAAAAAAGATCAAATGAAGATCAGGAAAGAAAAATGGCAAAGTAATGCACTCCATGGTCAGTACATAAGACACTACAGGAAGTGCTGACAATGACAAAACCTGACACTGGAAAGAGGAGGTAGATTGAAGGAGTCAGAAGGATTAATTTTAGTTGCCTAAGACGAGACAGTGAGAACAAAGGTGTGTATATAGAGAGAGCATCTATGGACAGCAAATGTCACCCGTGTAAAGATGCAGATGAAACAGTGGATCTTCTGGTCAGCTCCTGTAAGAAGATTGTGCAGATGGACTATAAAGAAAGGTAAAGTTGCAACAATAATTCACTGGAGTATATGTTAAAAAGTATAAGCTGTCTGCATGGTAGAACCACAACATTGGAAAAAGTAATAGAGTATGAAGAAGTCAAAGCGCTTTGGGATTTTAGAATACAAACCGATAAGCATCTGCCATATAACATACCAGATATAACCATCATTGACAAGAAGGATAAGAGAGTCTGGATAGTAGACACTGTAATACCTGGCGATAGTAGACTAGAAGATAAAAAAACTGGAGAAAATTACTAAATGTAAAGATTGCAAATTGAAAGTCTATGGCACAAGCATAATACCAATTGTCATGGGAGCCTTGGGTGCTATCCCAAAACTTTTGGAAGAATACTTGAATATCATTGGGATGAGCACCAGTATTATTGGTCAATGACAGAAGGTCACTTTATTAGAAACAGCATATCTATTATGACGATATTTGTATTGCAACCATAATATAAAATCAAAGAATAGCTGCCTATCCTAGGTCTTTGGGTAGGACTCAGTAATCCAGTCAAAAACATGACTTTGTCACTGACCCTCACATCACTGCGTTGTGAGAATCTTTCAGACTCAAGGCAGTTCACATAGGCTGGCTATACTAAACTCACCTTTATTTCAAATGATTTACAATAATTGTTCTACAAATGCTTGTAGAGCTCTTCACTTCCAGATGGAATCCTTCATTGCATGGTCATCATATCTGACATCTGGTTATGCCTTCTGAGCTTCCAGCAGGAACTGCTTTCAAGTCGGCTAAGTTAATTGTTTTTTAGTAGCTGATGCTCACACTCCTCTGCATTCTTGCAGCATTGTTTGCAAATCTTCACTCTCCCATCATGATGTTCACAATAGCGCCTCCTTCTGACTCTCCTCCCACGACAGCTTTGTCAGTTTTTGGTCTCCTGATTCTATGACATCATCAGCAAAGGGTTGTCTTCATCTTAGCTATGCAATAGGTATTTGCATGCTCCAGCTGTTAACAATATTTTATGTATGCCAATATTTGGGATGCTCAAGGTGGCATAGAAAGATCCATAAAACACATTAAAATAGTGGAACAATATCCACAATATCCTAAACACAAATAAAAATATAATGCAGTAGCAATAAAATACCTATGAACCACTTAACAGCAAAAACAAGACAATAAATCCATAACATGAGCAGATTAAAACGGGAGCAAAACAAAAACCTGTGCATCTGGAGTAGATAAGCTTAGCTAAAAAGGAAAGCATTCAGCCCTTGCTGGAAGGCTATCAGGAAGGACATCGGACTGGAAGAGAATTCTGTAGTAAAAGTGCCTCTGCAGAGAAGGCCCTACCCTTGTTGCTTTCAAACTGGTTTCCACTTGAGGCGGCATGTGTGGCAAGGCCCCTTCAGCCAATGGTTCATTTGGGAGATGGTTCCTCAAATACCGAGCCGTATAGGGCGTTAAAGGTCAAAACCACCATCTTGAATTGTGACTAGAAATGAACCGGCAACCAGGGTAGCTGCGGAGCAGCGGTTCTGTCGTCTTCTATTTCCTTGGAAAGGAAGTGATTGATTAACTGTCACTTTTAACATTAATGAAAAGTAAATGGGGAGAAAAACATGCATGGCTATTATACTATTCAGTACATTTTAACATCTGAAAATATGTTTGATGTAGCTCCTTGCTTTGCCCATTTCTCTCTCTGCCCTCTCAAAATGTTGTGTGTTTAAGATTGTGACATCATGTGTAGCTCATCCCACGTGCACCTATGAAGATTGTTCTACGTCACTCCTGTTTAGTGACTCCTTTCTGACTCTGGCAGTGAGAGATTCTCAAGCTTTAAGGGACATTCTTGGACAATAGTTGCTGAGTTATAAACGCCGAGTTTCTTTTTCCTTTGTATATGAAAATGTTCTTCTCCATCCGTCATGTAAGAGATGGGTTATGCTCTGTATAGTAGCCAAAGCTGGAAATCTCACCACTTCCTTTCTCTTATGTGGGTGTTGGGTCTGAGAGCTTTCGGGTTTGTTTTACTTAGTGCCTCGAAGGTGGTGATATTGATTCATAGAGCGCCATCTCTGTGTGTTGTGCTTTCATTGAATAATGTAAGCAAAGAGCCCAGACCTTGTTAATGGTGGGATGGCAACTGAAGAAAGGGCACAGAAGGGAAAAGCAAAGTTGACAAATGAGAGAGGACAGGGAAGCAAAGCTTAACATGGGATGGTTTGTGCCATTGCATGTTCTTAGGCTTCTCTTCAGGAGTAAAAGGGGAGTGGGGTTACGCCAAAAGCTGGTAGGGGAAATATAGGTTTTGAGGGGAGACAAAAGACAAAAACTCTACCAAGTGCAGGATTGGACACCTTGAGTAAGAAATGTTTTATGTTAACATAACCACAAAAATCAGGCATTTTTACAGTGCAGCCTTGTTATATTTTGTTTTCACATGTACCATGGGTATGTTCCTGTTCCCCAAGAAGGATATGAATTTTAGTCTCAGTTTTTCTTATAATAGAGCCGTCCCCTTCTGCTGAGATTGGCTGTTCAGGCAGCTCTGATTGCATTCTTGAAAGTCGGCACGTATCTCAAAAACACGTAAATTAAAAATATATAACACGTTTGACTAGTGACTTCTGCTTGCCCTTGATAGCATAGGGCGGTGGTCTCCAAATTGCGGACCACTGTGTCCTGGAAGAGCCACCAGGAAGTAGAGTGTTGCGTTCTGTGCCCGTTCTCTGCGCCTGAACTTCCCACTGCCTCGTGCCAGGCAGCCACGGCCCTTGGGAAATTGGGGTGCAGGGGTGTCCGCGGCAACGGGAATTGGAAGCGGCTCCCTGGTGCAAAGCTGTGCGATTGGGTGCAACGGTTAGAGACTGCAGCACAGGTAAGGATGGAACGCACTGTGCCTGGATGGCAGCCTGAGGTTTGGTGCCTGGCTGATAGCTGAGAATGCAAAGATGAAGGCAAGGATGCTATCTAAGGAGAATGAGGAAGCGCAAGTGGCAGCTCTGTGAGCACCATCATACGTGTGGCACGCAGCTGCGTTGTAGGAGTGTGTGGGAACTGTGACTGTTACTTCAGAAATCCGTTTTTGTAAATTAGGTTTTGGTATTAATGGAACAAGTGCATTATTTCAAAAAAACATTTAAAACTGTGTAAAACAAGAGTTGCATATATAATTATTGCTATTATCAAAATGCTTCATTTGTTAACAATCACATTCTCTTATTTGGGTGACGGAGTGAGTACAGGCATTTTGTTCTGGAGTACTAAGTAAGTATTAAGAAGCGAGGTTTGCATTGCAGCCGCTTTTTCTTATAACGTCTTGTTCTGTACTGAAGAATTGAACATTATCGTGGACTAGCCCCATGGCTAGTATTTTCTCCAGAAGTTATTGAGCTGTCTTCTAAATTTTGCCTAGTTCAAGAAACAGTTCTTGGAGGAGAAAGAAGCCTCTCTGAACAAGCTGAAGACCGAATTAGAAGAAACCTACACAAGTTCCATTGTAACAGCAAAGAGCCAATGGCAGAAAGAAAAAGAACTCGACACTATGCAGCACATCGAGAATGAAGTGGCGACAATCAAAGCCTGTTGGGAGAGAGAACACAATGAGGTGTGCTGGGGTTTGTACTAATGCACAGATGAGGGATTCTGGACTATGGAGGATTAAGAGGCTTCTCAATTTTGGATCTTGCATAAACTCAGCACCTCCTTCTGGCTGTTGAAGCAAAATCATAAAATAAATATTTTCCTTATGTGCATATTCTGATTTTAAAGAAATTCAAGGAACTTGTATTCTTCTCTCCTTTCACTATGATGTGAAACTGTTTTGAAGCCCCCTTTTTTCCAAGTCCTGATTTTACTTTGCTTTGTTAGGCTAGGAGATGATTCCTACAATATTTTGGCTTCTTTTTTTTTTGACAAATGATTAATCTACACATCTGTGTAATGTGTGCATGTAGATCAAAGACCGAGCCATTCAGAAGATTGAAAAAGAGTGGCAGCGTAGACTGGATCAGGCTCTGGAAGAAGCCAAGAGAAGTGTGGCGGAAAGCAAAGAATGTTGCAGCCAAACGGACCTAGTGACCATCATGGATGAACCGCTGAGTCAGGTGATTGCAAAGGCAGTTGACAAGCAAAAGCTGCTGGTTCAGGATGCCCTGAAAGAAAAGGAAAAAGCACTGAGAGAGCAGGAAGCAAGACATCATGAAAACATTGCCCGACAGGTAAAAGCAGACCCGTCCCGTCACCTTGGCCTTTAACAGTGTCCACATTTTAACCAAAACACATGTAGGATGAATCAAAGTTGGCTTAAAAGCGGTGTGTAAATATCATAACCAAAAAATTCTCAAAGTTAGTATGATGAGCACTTGTTTGAGGGAGATGTAACTAGTGTGATTAACTAGGCTTAATTTGTAATAATTTTTAAAGTGCATATTTTAAAAAAATATTTCCATAAGTTTTTAACTGAAAAATTGCATTTTAGTTGTGTCATATTTTTTGAAGAGTGAAATGGCCATGACAGTGACTTACCTAGATCAGTGGGCGGCAGACCCTGGCCCACAGGCTCGATCTGGTGCCTGTCTGCTCCTTTCCTCCCAGGAAAGGAGCTTAGTGTCCAGCTTAGTGTTCAGCTGGGGAAGCTCTGTAAAGCCCCTACTACAACCCCCAAGAGTCACCATGGCCAGCCTCTTCTGAGTTCCGCTGCCTTGACATGCTTCACACCTGGAATTCCGGGCAGATGTGGCTGGCCATGGCAACTCTTGGGCACTGTAGTAGGGGCTTTACAGAGCTTCCCCAGCAGAAGTGCTGGGGAAATTTTTGACAGCGGCAGCCGTCTCCACTTTGCAAACCACTGACCTAGATCTTAATGTCTGATGCTACAGTTCCTGTGTGTGATTGGAATGCTTAATTCCTATTTATGCCAGTGAGATTTAAGCAGCCGGTGTGCAGGATGGCAGTCTATAGAAGTGAAAACTCAGCTTTGCCATTTATGTGAAAAGCAACTGAACAGAAACCATATTTTTTGTCTCCTTGGTTGAAGTGACTTCTTCTTCTTCTTTACCTCCACTTACCATTTGTAGGTGGAATCGGCTCTGACCAAAGCTCGTGCCAGGTGGCTGCAAGAACTGCCTGAGCTTGAGGAGTACAAAGTTCATCTGAAGGCAGCTCAGGACAAATGGGAGAAGGAATGTGAGATCAGGATGGCAAAACAGGTAGCTGAAAGCCAGCAAGCCTCATTTGCTGACAAGATTAAAGTAGCTTACTTTGTAGCTCAACAAACTTCGTCCACATTGGCAGGTTAGGATATTTAGGTCATATGAACAGGCGAAGCTGCCTCAGACCAATTCAACCAACTGGTCCCTCTAGCTTAATATTGTCTACACTTTCAAGGATTTTTAGACAAGGAGTCTAAAGGGGGGGGCAAGTATTGCTTTGTGAGCATTCCTGATCACACACCAGTGTTTAGGAGACCACACAGCATTGCTTTGGTCTTGGTCCGTTTGTCACCTATGTCTAGTTAGGACTTCGGCAAAATCTTCAGAAAATTGCTTACAGGCTGTCATGTGTTGTGCTCTTTAGGTATCTGCGACTCTTTCAGCAGCTGAAGAGAAATGGAAGAAGGAACTTGAGAATGCTGAGAGAGCTCGAGTAAGAACCAAAGAACTTGAAGAGAGGGTACTTTCTCTTAAAAGAGAACTGGAGCTCAAAGAAGAAGAAATCCCTGCAGTTATTAAAGCTGAACTGGCTAAAGCTCGGACTCAGTGGAACAAGGAAAAGCAAGAGGAAGTTCTCAGGATACAACAACAAAACGAGAAAGACTATCATTCCTTTTTGCATGACCATAAGAACAAAATCAATGAAGTTCTTGCCAAGGCGAAAGAAGAATTTGCCAAGCAAAAGCAAGAGCTCCTTGATCAAAAAGAAGCAGAACTGAAGGTTTGCCTGGCCAGGCAGCAGCAAGAATGGGCTGTTCATGAAACCAAGAGATTTCAGAATGAAGTTCGCCAGTATGAGGACAGGATTCTGGTCCAGATGGAACTCCTCTTGGATGAAATGCACAAGGATCTGGTCAGGTGTGCCAGTGACGAGCGCACCTGGCGAGCAAAATGGGGCGCCGCTGCTCCTGCGGAAATCAACCTCCCGTTCAAAGAGAAGCTGAAGTTTTGTCTGCAAAAAGCATACAGAGGCACAGTCTACGCCATTTTAGAAAAGGCCAAACAAGAGTGGAATGAGGTAGTATTTCATTATCTTTAAATGAATCACTTGGGACAAAGGGTTGGTCTTAAAGTTTATCTGCATTTTTATTTTATTGTGCTCAATTTCTGAATAGCGTTGGGGGGGAAAAAGCAGGGCTGTCAGTGTATGTTTGGTGTTTTATTTTTGGTAGGGAGACGTATGTATTGATCTCAGAACTGGGAAAAGAGGGATGGAGGATTCATTGAAGTGGAAATGTGATATTTTTAGGGCCACTGAAACTATACATGTAAGGGAAAGGGCAACAATAGCCTGTGAAAGTAGAAATGTCACCAATCGCTTTTCTATACAGAAGGACCCTGACTGGCGTAAGCCTCAACTTAGTAATTTTGAACTTGCGCAAAGCCTTCCATGAGCCATAACAATAATACACGGCCGCTCATCTTGTCTTTGCACAGCTCTTTCCCAGCTCGTCCCAAACTCTTCCCTGGAGTTGTGCATGCGCAGAAAGACATCCGACTAACGTAAAAATCAACTTATGTCAGGGTGGCCGGAATGGAAGCCTTGCGTAAGTCGGGGAGTTCCTATATTAACTTTAGCAAAGTCGCCCATTTTTTGTGGCAGGTGGGAATATGTACTTATTTATTTTATATTCCGCCTTTCGGAGCTCTAGGCAACCAACAAAATCACACTCAATAAAATACATAACAATAAAATGCAACAATATTCAGTGAAATTCTAAAGCAATCGGTTCAAAATCCATAAATCACCATAGCAGCATGAAACAGAATGCAAATTAGTAATATAAACCACTACAAGCAAGCTTCCACAATAAGACAGTCAAAGCAGCATTAAAGCCATTTAAAAAATAACACCACTGCAGAAGGAATAAAAGCAACTAATCCCCCCACCCTAAAATGGTAGCTGAAATAAAAATGTCTACTGAGGGGGCTCTTGTTAACCTGTAAGGTTAAAGTATATGCTACTTCCAGGAACAGGATGTCTCCAAGTACTAGTATCTGTGGAGCAATAGCGGGGGAGAGAGAGAGAGATTCCTTCATTGCTTGTTTGCGGCCTTCCCAGATGGCATTTGGCCATTGCGAGAAACAGAATGTTGGGCTAGATGGGCCTTAGGTCTGATCCATAAGGGGATTTACTTTATTTACTGCATTTCTATCCTGTCCTCCTCTCTCTGAGGAGATCCAAAGTGCCTTACAATAGATATTCAAATAACAAATGTACAAAAAAAAAATCATAAAAACACAACTGAAAAAACGTTCACAGAACACGTGTGCATCTCCCAGTGAACCTCCGAACGACCGCCTGCCTATACAACAACAGTTGGTCTTCGGCAACCCCCCACACACCTTTGCTTTATGAATATCACTGGTCACCGATACAACACTGATGGCTACAAGTGAAGTGCCTGGTCTCAAGTCGTTTCAATGAGCTAGATTAATTTACCTGATGTCACCTTGCTTTTGCTACAGTAGGAATCTTCTCTATTGTTTCTTGGAAGTTCTGTTGGTAATGTTATAGCTCAGGGGTTTCCAAACCCCGCCCTGGGGGCCAGGTGCAGCCCTTGGAGAGCCTCTACCTGTCCTGCAGCAAGCCTCTGGTTCCCTGTGAGCCTCTGGCCCTCCTGACCGTGCTTGCCCAGGCTGGATCTTCCAAGCTGTGCCATGCCCCCCCCCCCAGCCCTGAGAATGCCTTCAGAAGGCCGAAAATGGTCACTTCCTGGTTTTCCCAAAGACCCGGATGTTTTTAGGCCCTCTGAAGTCCGTAGACGGCTTTCTGAGAGTCAGGGACGCCTCCCTGGCCCTCAGAACATGTTCTGGGTCTTTCCTGTGATCTGCTGGTTCTGAGATACTTACTCCAGCACATTTAAGTAAGCTGCTTGTGAAGTGGGGAAATGGGAGTCCATTAAAGTGTGTGCTATATTTCTGTCGAGTGTATTGATGCTTGGAGGATTCCTGGAACTTTGAACCCATTCATGCATTCTTCTAAGATCCACCTCTCATGTATTTATTTAAATTTATTTATTTTTCTGGCCCTTGTCACTGCCAGATACTTGATGCGGCCCTCTGGCTAAAAAGTTCAGGGACCCCTTTCATATAGCTGAATGTACCTTAAATAACAGTTTGTGTGCATATTGAAATTGGTGTAACTTTTGTGGCGTGTGTTTGTCATTGGTAAGATGCAACTTCCTATCATGCTAATTATCCTGCTGATTTCCTAAAGCGGATGAATCTTCCTGGGTTTTTTTTTTAGTGCTTACGTTTATGATGTCAATTGCAGAAACATGAAGATTTGGACCATAACTTCAAAGATCGAGAGCACTCTTGTCTTCGAAGTGGTGAAGAAGAGACTGGGGACAAAGCGAGGCCTTCCATGTTTGACATAGGAAAGCAAGTAGAGCTCCAAAGGATATTAAGAAAGCAGCCAGCTTTGCCGGAGACTGAAATAGACACTGGTATATTTCGTTTCGTGTTTTGCTTTAGTTTTAACTGGTTGTTTTTACTGACCAAGAACAAAATTTTGCTGTATCATGCTAGTACTTGGTTGCAACTGCATTGCACAAGTATTGTGATATAATTTGTAGACATGTCAGTGCTATAACTGAATAGGCCAAAGGGTATTAATCAGTTTAATGGAACATTTGAGAATAGAGAATGTGTTGGAAGCAGTAGTGTCAGCTTACCGGTACGCTGGGCGGGTCTCCTGGGTGATCGGCAGTGCACTCGCTGTGTTCCGTTGCGTAATGGCAAAAGCCCGCCCGCTGCAGCGGGTGGGCTTTCGCCATTACGCAACAGAACGCAGCGAGCGCGCTGCCGATCACCCAGGAGACCCGCCCAGCATACCGGTAAGCTGACACTACTGGTTGGAAGCGCCTCAGTTGGTCCTTCCACTGCTGGCCACTTTAGCACTTCTCTCCATTCCATTCTCTGGTACAGTGGTTCCCAAACTGTGGGTCGAGACACCAGTGGGTCGTGAACCAATTTCAGGTGGGTTGCAAAGCACCTAAAGCAGCCATGTTGAAAATATGGGAAGATGGTGTGCTGGAAAGGGGGAGGGCTGTGTGGTTATTTTGCTTGTATCAAGGTTGCAAATAGGCTTTTTTCTTTCTGATTCATTTTGCTATTGGAAAATGGCTGAGAAATAACCAACTTTTGGCTGCATTCTCAGGAAAGCAGCAGGCTCTGCCTTCACAAGGACAACACTTCTGGCCATGACATCACTTCCAGTGGGTCCTTGCCAGGTTGTCATTCTAAAAAGTGGGTCCCGGTGCTAAAAAGTTGAGAACTACTGCTCTGGTGGTTTCAAATGAAAACTAACCACGTGGAGAATAGTAGTTTAGTTGGAGAATAGTTGGGGCAGGACGTCTAGCCAAGAGGGTAAAAGCGCAGTCATGCCCAAAGATAAGATAAAATCCGAAGGTCGCCAGTTTGAGAATGCCAGAAGTTTCTGTGAGCGGCAGACCTCAAGAATGTGGCTGATAAGATCTGAGCTTTGTCTGGCTGCCTATGAGAGGGGAGTTGTGTTGGGCCAGTTGTTTCTTGAAGTGAGGGCAAGAGGCCGTTTATCAGCCGGCAGGAAGGCAATCGTGCGGTTAGAAAGAAAGGCTGGACTTGAAAGTGTCATCTGAATGTAGCAGTTCTTGTAAGATTATAACTTATTTGTGATTGTAAAAACCCTTTGGGTTTAGAAATGCCTGCCTATGTAAACTGCCTTGAATATAGTCAAAAGAGCAATCTAATGACCTAGAAAGGCGGTATATAAATACTAAGTATTATTATTATTATTATTATTATTATCATCATCATCATCATCATCATCATCATTATTAGTTTGCTACTTTTTCCACTGATTCCCTGGCTTTCTGATGATCGTGTGATCATGCTGAAGTTGGTAGTCTTGCATAACCAGAGGCTACAGGCTACACGAAGATCTATCACATGCTCGGCTTTAAATTATTAACTCCATTTGTAACTTTTTTCCCGTCCTCTTCCTTATTATAGTGTTTAGTCCTATGCTGATCTGTGACTTTTGTGATGTGTGTTTGCAGATTCAGAGTGTAAGAGGAGAGGCCTCTCATCCCAAGTCGACTCTTGCTGTGACCACTGTTGCCGTCAGCTTGAAAGAAAGGAGAAGGAATGCCAAGATTTGAAAAAGAAACTGGATAAAGCTTGCCGACATCTCCAACTTGCAGTGAAGGAACAAAAAGGGAAGTCGGAGGGCGGCCAAGGTCTGCACCCTTATTTTTCAAGGGAGAATTGTGATGTGGTACTTTTCCTGGTGGCTGCTCTGAAATCTGTCACTGCCACGCTTACCTTTCTAGATGAATGTTGGCTCTGTGTTTTATTTTTGCCATCAGCTGCATAAATGTGAACTGTCTATGTTGCATCTTTCTGTAGGATTTAAAAGAATGTATTACTCTGATTGCAGCAAGTGTAACAGGAAAGCTTAGTGGCAACTTCATGTTATACTAAAGTTCTCCGCAGGTTAATTGTTGTTTTTTTATAGAAAACGAAAAAATTGGCGATGAAAACTCTTCAATAAACAAACCTGAAGATCTGAGACCACGCCACGTGCCCCCCAGGTAGCTAAAGAAGTGAGAGCCATGTGCAAATGTTTGCAATTTCTCCATTTTTAGAGTAGTGTAATTGTTTTGTTTGCTTTTAGAGCTTCATCGGAGGGCTGCCTCTCGGGGCCTTTCGTATCCTGTGATGCAAAAGCCTTGGAAGAAATGCGTTCTCAGTATATCAAAGCAGTGGGCAAAATCAAGAGTAAGTGCTTTTAAAAATTCCTAAATGCTCAGTGGCCAACTTCATCCGCTTGCAGGCTTGCTAGAGTGGATTTGAAGCAAGACTACCCGTAAATATATATTTCTGACTAGTCCCCTCACTTCTGTCTCCTCCCTGCCCCTGCAGTCTTTTTAGTAGTATTGTCAGCTGTTTCATTTTAAAAAAACAGCCTCTTTGCATTGCATGCGGTTGTGTATATGCCTAGAGCTCATGTTTTTATATGTATACAATATGCAGGTGACATGGTTCGTTATGTACATGAAAGTAAAGAGAGAGCTGCAGAAATTATTCAAGCAGAAGTACTCAGAGAACGTCAGGAGACTGCCCGGAAAATGAGGAAATACTATCTGATTTGTCTTCAGCAGCTTTTGATTGATGATGGGAAGCATGAAGGGTAAGGTCTTTCTAATTGTAGGAGGTGAGAAAATAGCATCGATTCTTGCCTTTTGATTGGCTTGCTGCTTAATTACTCTGAGACTTTTTAAAAGCAGTTTCTTTCACCATTTCATAATACCTAAATACAATTTGCTGTTGCTTGAAAGATTAAGAGCTACTTTGGTGATTAAGACCCACAGACTAGGCTTGCTTGTTATCTTCACGGCAAGATACTTTGACAGTGGGCAAAATCGTTTTTGGAGGGAAATCCAATTAAACTTTTCCTATTTATATTGGCCATGGTTGCTCTACAGAGTATATGGCAGCAAATGATATCATAATGCCTTTAAAGATGAGCAGAAGAAGAAGAAAAAGGAGTTGTTTAATATCTTAACTGGTGTATTTAATTTTTGCATATGGGCATGCCTTGGTATCCATGGGTACTGGGACACCTGTTAAAAAGATAGGAGAACATTAAACAAATCTTTTTTTTTTTAACCTTCCAGCACCACCGATGTTCTCCTATCTTTAAAAAGGTTTCCTCAGGATCCACAATTTCAGGTATTCACAAAGGGGGTCCAGAATGGGAACCCCAGTGGATACTGGGGCGTGCCTGTAATGATTATATGATCAGCGGTTATGCTCTCCCCAGGTAGATGTGTAAAGGGAATGCAGCAGGAATACTATATGTTTATCCTACTCCAGGGGTGGCCAACCCACAGCACAACACGTGCCACTCTTGATGTAGAGCAGGGGTAGGCAAGCATCGGGGGTATGTCAGCTACTTAACAAAATGACTAACTTATGAAGAGTTACTATAATTCTCCGGCTGGCCACAGTCACGAGTCCCACTTTGAACAACCACCTCCCAAGAGCAAATGCCAGCCAGGAGCTCTTGAGCTCCAGGGTGGCAGCTGGAAAGGGCAGGGCTGCCTGTCTATCACCCCATCCTTTCTGGCTACTCCGCAGTGGCTGCTGCTGCTCCGAGCCAAAAAGGGCTTCAAGCTACTGGCAACCACCCCGCAAACTACTGGTAGCTCGCAAGGCCCATGTTGCCTACCCCCAATGTGGAGAATCTTGACTATGCCATGCCCCCTTAATGTTGCTTTTCACAATTACCACGACAGCTAAATAGAACCTCCAAGTTCAAGGGCAGTACTGTGTATCTCAAAGTCCCAGCAAGTGCAGAGGAAGAAACATGCCCTCTTGACTTTCTCGCCTGTCCATCATTCTTTTCTTGCCTTTCTCTCCATCTTCCAACCAGAGCAAATCAAGCAGAATAGG
This sequence comes from Lerista edwardsae, assembly GCA_029204185.1. NCBI lineage: Eukaryota > Metazoa > Chordata > Lepidosauria > Squamata > Scincidae > Lerista > Lerista edwardsae. The sequence goes on from JAJKFI010000020.1 coordinate 759,649, forward strand.
TGTGGCCACCCTGAGTATGCCCACTACAGCATTAGAAACTTGGGGGCATGTTGTGAAAGGAGTACCAAATAAATCAAGCAAACAGTGCTACAGTGTTTTCTTTGTTTACGTTTTTGTCAAATATACGGTGACTCACAAAGTGTCCATATGGCATGGGTTGGCTTCCCCTGTCCTACTCTATCTGCCGTGTCACTTATTTTTTTTCTTGTAACCTGAGCCATGGTTGCAATAATATTGACAGCAAACCTGATTTTTAGGGATGGGGGAAGCACTGGATCCATGAACCTGCAGAAGATTGTGGCTTATGAAAAGACACGCTTAATCTTGCATGAGTTGGGAGCTCATGTGTTAGCAATTCACAGCACAGTGTGTGTTAACATGTGAGCCACTGGATATCACTGGAATGGATTTAATTTTTTGTTGCCTGAGAAATGAATCACTGAATGCTGTCTGAGTTGGTGACAGATTTTCATGCCACTTTTGACATTAATGTGGTCTACCACACACGTTCTATCCAGTAGTTGAGTCTACGCCTCTTTTCTTCAGCAACCTATTCCAGAAGTGAGGGCAAAATACTGCGTCTTGTTGCCTTGCTAAGCACAGTTGGTGTGTCCTGCGACTGCACAAGTCCTCCTTACTTTTAAATCAGTAGTAGAGAAATCCCCATGATATGCTACTGTAAAGCTGTCCTTTAGATTGGTCTGGAAAGAAAAGGACATTGAAAACCTTCCTTGGGTTTCCCACAGGGCTGAGAAGAAAATAATCTGTGCTGCTGGCAAACTTGCCACGATGGCGAAAATACTTGAAACTCCTGTTCGTAACCCGTCCCAGAGCAAAGCCTCACACTCAGGTATGGTAATATGAAAGCTGGTTCTCCCCTGTTTTTCAGCGTTTTATTTTTTTAGTAATTAAAGGAAAATCATGTTTTTGGCTTCTCCAAAGGAGGCATGCATATATAATGAAGCATTCTGAGTTCATTGAAGGACTCCTGAAAACTTGGATGTACTTTTTTCCCCCTTCAAAATGATTGCTTGATTAAATTCCTTCCTTCCTTTTCCACTTCGTAGCCCTGTCACACTTTCCCAAACTTCTCTCTGGGGCTCAAGAACCTAAAAGAAATTGCGTGTATCAAGCTGGGCCAGCCCCAGCAGAAAGCCAGCCGCACAGTGAAAGCACTGGCCCCCAAAGCGGCAATCCAGCTTCTCAGAAACGTATCCCTTGCTGCTTGAGGCAGCAGCTGGAGGCAGCCAGCCAGCCTGCCCTGACTTCCAGCTCTCAGGGTGGTGGGAGAGCTTTTAAACAACTGGGGGATGCTCCAGGAGGTGCCGAGACACTTTTGGCTCACAGTGAAGATAGAAGTCCAGACAGAGGTCCACTTCGTCCTGCAAATGTTCCTGCACTCCAGAATCCTCTCTCGCGCACTTCTCCCGTGAAACACCGAGACGTTCAGCCAGCCAGCTCTGCAAACTGCAGATCTAATTCTGCAACGTCGAGTGTAAAGTTTACAAGCCACAATGAACGACCAGACCCCAAAGAACTTGGATCTGTCCCGTCGGCTAGGCATCGAAAGGCTACGTGTGAGAAAACTCAAGCCTTGGAAGTTCAGGAAACTCCGGTGAAGGATGAAGGAAGCTCCAGCGACTGGAGTCTGGTTAGTGATTTGGAGAGCAACGATGGGTTTCTGTATCCTGTGCGGAAAGCATGTTCCAGTGCCCAAGTCGGGTCCTGTGAACAGCTTCCCATGACAGACCTGTGTTCTTACACCAAGGAAGACGCTTCTGGTTTGGGTCAACACGCCAGCAGTTACAAAGACAAGGCACTCCTGAAAAACCAAGTCGCCAATTATAGCAAAAGCCCTCTGATGGTGAATCCTAGTCAGGCACCACATCCGAGTGCTGACAAATTAAGTCCTGCCGGTGCCCAGTGGAGTGCTGCTGGATTGGGTCCAACGCTCGGAAAAAGCTACAACTTGCTGCATTCAAGGAAACGGATACAGGACGCAAAGGCTTTTCAACAAGACAGTGGCTTTGACAGCCCACAAATCAATTTTGATTAACATCAAGGTCTCTGAACATTCCCACAAAAGAAATACTTAAATATATTTAAATGAAAGTTGTGGAAGGCGGCCTCTTGTGATGGAGTTGTGAGTGTTTTTTCTTGCCTTTTTTATTTGACTGTTACATGAGCAATCTATCTTAAGTATTTAGGCAGGTTCTACGTATGTTTTAGCTATCTGACTTTCACTGTATAGAAATCCCGTGTGTGTGTGTGTGTGTGTGTGTGTGTGTGTGAGATCTATATTTATACCTCAAGATTGGTATGCAATCCAATGCAATTTTTTTAATTATTTATACAGAAATAAAACTGGCCCTTTTTGGTCCATTGGTGCAATTGTTTCAGAATTTTCTTGAGAAGTGGGGATATTTTATCATATGTTTAGTTCACTTGTATCTCGCTTTTTCTTCCATGGAACTCAAGGTGACAGATATGGTGATTTCTACGTCCTTTCTTGTTCAAGCCCTGCCCAGACTCTGACCTCTCTAACTTCAGCACTGAATTTGGAATAAATTTAAGATCCCATGCTCTGATTTCTGTGCCCCCCAACAAGGCTCATCATATACTTTCAGACTGTTTGAAAAACCAGAGTATAGGATTTTTTTAACCACCTTTCAAATTTAATGTATAAAATATATAGAGGCACTAGTGTGCATGTGGCACTTCCCTACAAGGGAAGGGCTTTTGTGTTTATGAAGGCTGCTTTGGAAATGTGGTGAGGCAGAGCAGTCGAATATTCTCCAACCACTGTGTAGTGTGATCAGGGAGGAGGCAAGCTTTGGCCCAGCTCATGCAACCAGTGGTAGCACCTATTATAAGTGACAGACATAACAGTATAAAAGCCTTTTGGAGTGAAAGAGGCTTTTTTGTTCCAAGTTGTTTTTTGTAGATTCAGGGCACAATCCTAAACTGAGTTAGACCGGCATAAACTAAGCCAGCAAGGTTTGGCCAGCACAAGGGCCTCTGTAAAGTATGTTTGGAGCACTCTCAGAGTCAGAGAGGCCAGCACACAGACGTGAGCCATTCTCCCTGACTCTGAGAGTAGTCCAAACATGCTTTATAGTGGCTCCTGTGCTGGCCAAACTTTGCTGGCTTAGTTTATGTCGGCATAACTCCAGTTTAGGATTGCAGAAGATGGTACACTATGGAGGTCTAGACCCGTTTTACCAAATACAAGGATGTTAATTTGGCTACTGTTGATGGTACAGAATGACGTAAGCCACTATGGTATTGACATACCCAGTAGCATTGCTAGACAATAGGGCAGTGCGCTAAGCAGTCCCTCCCCTTGCCTTCAGAGCCATCCTGGGCGGCGAAAGCGGAGGAGACATCTGTGCGTTGCTCTCATCACCTGGAATGTTTCCGTAGGTGAGGGCCATTTACAGGGCAGGTTGAAGTGCCTGCAAAACTTAGTGTGCCACCACCATCCTGCTGGCAGCACTACTGGGCATTCATTAAGACAGTGATTTTCAACCTTTTCATCTCATGGCATACTGGTGAGGCGCTAAAATGGTCAAGGCACACCATCAGCTTATTGACAAGGCACACTGTGCTGCCAGTGAGGGTTCACATCCCCCAATGGTCCTACCAATAAAAGACTTTCTCCCAAATTCCTGCAGCAACCTGGGGACCATTCACGGCATACCAATGTGCCACAGCACAGTGGTTGAAAATGGTTACATTAAGAGGATCTTGAGCACAGTTGGATAAGGGGTTTCGTCTGAAGCCCGTGGTGTCAAGAATCTAGTAACATGCATGGCTACAATTCCAGTACATGGCCTGTCTGAGTTTTGCTTAACCATCCTTTTCAGTGCAAAGTTTACACAGTGGGGAAAAATGAACTAGTGTGTGTCAATTAGCACTCCTGTGTAAGCCTGAATAGAGAACAATCTGCAAAACATGAACACTGAAATGGGTTCAGATGACTCAACCCATTTTGGAATATAAGAATGGTTTCTTGAACTGATCTGGGACTCAGATGTGCAAATATAGTACAAGGTGACACTAGATGGGCATTATCAACACTGTCCAAGGAATTCTTTGCTCTAACTGGAGATGCCAGGGATTGAACCTGGGACCTTCTACATGCAAAGCAGGTGCTCTTCCACTGAGCTATAGCCCCCTCCTCTTCTTCTCCATAATTACTGCAAGAGAGAACTAAATCGCAGACCAAAACTGTTGGTTTCTAATCAGCTTTTTGTCTTCCTTAGAAAACTGCAGTCCTCTATTTTTTTTTCCTTCTTCAATCCTTGTGTTTTACTATTATATGGATAATTAACTTGTGCAAATGCAATTGGTCAGTTAAGCCAAAATTTATGAGATTGAACATGTTCTTCACCTTGATGGTGCTCTACTTCCCCCTAGTGGGTTTTTGGAAACATGTCTTCAATGTAATGCAATTTACAAAAGTGAAGTAGGAGAGCATAGATGGCATGCAGCCATTGTTACAACTTAAGTGATTATTGGGAAAGGGAACTCATCTGACAAGACGACTTCCAGAACATCCCACATATGTGCATGTCTTGTTTGTTTTTCTCCTCCTGGATTTGGCACAGGACAGTATGTGTCCTCTGAAATGCTGGCAAAGGCAATTGTGTTTAGGGAACCTGCAACCCTTCACATACTAAAGAATCCTCCCAAATTCTTTTTCTCGCTAGGGAATAGCACAGAGAATAACAGCATGCATGAATCAGTTTATTTTCCCCTTTTTGCATTCCAGAGTCACATGTTCAGCATTTTGCATGGGTTGTTGTAGGAATAATTACCGTATGTTGTCTGTGCTTACACTACTTGCGCATTTTTGGTGGTTCTGTCAACCCCACCTTCCTCTAGCTTGTCTCCATACCTCTCTGGATACTTCTCAGGTATCTTCTCTCCCTAAACACTGTAATCTCTTGGCCTTTAGAAGAAAGCTATGGATGTCCTTCCCAGGGAGGAAGTAACAGTGGAGTATAGAGATGTTGTGACAGACGTACCTATATTTAGACCCCACCTGCCCGCTCCCATCACTGGGGTGCCCAATGCAGCTTACAAAATTCATAAAACGGCAACTGCAAATATTGACAATAAAAACAACATCCCTCAGAAACTTCCAGAAATATAAGCAAAGTTAAACAAAAGCAAACTGACTTTGAGAGCGTTGGGCAGCCCAATCCTTACCTGAGTTGGAGCAGACAGGCAGGCTGGCCTGTGCTGCATCCTACGCAGGTTAGGCAGCAACTGGAGCACGCTTTGGGGTGAAGGGATTTTTTCCCCCTTACCCTAGGGTAAGCGCCAGCCAGCCCTATGGGGCTGCTCAGATCTGCCGCAGTAAAATTGCTGGTGCAAATCCAAGCAGATGGATTGGGCCTGACCAGCCGGGGGACGGATCAGGGACACCTATCTGTGCTCCACCCCCCTCCCCCTGCTGTCCCATCCACGGACCTGCCTGCTCTCCGCCTACCTGCCCGGTTTCACCCAGTCCCGCCTTCACCACCCACCCAAGCCCCCATGTCTGCTGAACCCGACCAGCATGGAAATGGCAGACCAGTGGCTTACTGGGGTCAGCGCGACTCCCCGCCCTAAGGCACGTTTGCAACAGCCCTGAACCAACAAAAGTGACATGGGCCAATTGCCCACCCAGTGAGCAGGTAAGACTGCACCCTCAGTTGCTTCCTAACCTTATTAAGAACCTGACTATGTCCTTTTGGTTAGCATGAGTATTCCCTTGCTGGTCTGCGTAAAAACATCTACCCGTGAGATATCTGTGATGTCACAGAAATTCTTAAAACGTTTTTATTTTTTCAGATTTCATTCCCCCCCCCCCCCAAAGGAAAAGCGCAGAACGCAGTGTTGTGTTTTTACACCACTGGCACATTTTTAATGAATCATAATTATACATTGTAATTGCTTTAAAAGTGTACTAGGTAGGTGATATAGTGTATATAGTGTCAACAGATGCAGCCATGGCCATTACTCTTGTACCTACACATCCAACCCATTATTTTTAATTTTTTTCACAGATTTCAGGTTTCTTTTTGTGAAAATGAAAAGTGCAGAACTCTGTGTTACGTTTTGTATTAAGTCATCACTACACCTTTATAACGAAGCATTCAAAGAATTATCCGGGCAACAGCAATTACGCTTCTCATCAACAACTAGTTTTAGTATAGAGGCACTTGATGAAGAGCGGTAAGCTGACCAGCCCTTCTCCCAGTTCCTGGAGTGGTTGCAAGCATCACTTCCTCCACGGTACAGGGAGGCTGCCACTGGCCTGGCAACCAGTAGAACAGTGACTGTGTGGACAGGAACTCTATTCTGGAGCATCCTGGTACTGCTTCCTCCTTTGCTCCAGGTTCAGCATAAGAGCAACGACAAGGTTGGGGTGTGTATATAAAGGGTCTTTCAATGGCCATTAATTTTCCCGCCATCATAGGCTATTCAAGTGCCTTTTGGAAAACCATTGATGCTGTTTACCTATTTAATTGGTACAAAATACTGAAGGGCTGGGATGTGGTGGCGCTGTGGGTTGAACTGCTGTTGCTGAACTTGCTGACCGGAACAACTTGCTGCTGTTGTGAACTTGCTTCACAAGACTGCGTGAAGGAGTGAGCTCCCATCGCTTGTCCCAGCTCCTGATAACCTAGCAGTCTGAAAGCATGTAAAAATGCGAGTAGATAAAAAGGTACCACTTTGGTGGGAAGATAACGGTGTTCCGTGCACCTTGGCGTATAATCACACTGGCTCTTCAGCTTAAAAGTGGAGATGAGCACCACCCCTTACAGTCAGTCACGACTAGACCAATCGGTCGTGGAGAAACCTTTACCTTCATTGAAGTGCTAACGCATTAACACATTCACCAAAAGTTGTTCAGCCTGTTGGGATCAGAGTGCTGCCATTCAGGAAAGTCTCCTCCAACATGGTGGGTTGGGTTGGGTTGGGATGAACGTGAAGGAGAGTTGTTCTCGGAGCATGGTGGGTTCATTGTAATCCCTGGTCTCTGATACCATGGATGTTCCTTAAACTACATCAGTGGGACACTCCTACTGAGCTCAAACCATCCCATTAGCAAGGGACTGACTGGGATAGAGACTAGAAGCAGAAACGCCTATTCCCACAGCTGACATGTTGTTTTAAGGAATGTGAGGTCTGATTCTGCAGCTGCTGCTCCTCCTCAGGTCAACAAGGGGTTTTTCAAGAACACAACCAAGGAAGCTCCTACTGCATAATTCCTGGTTGATCTACATTAGTACAGTACAAACATTCTTGGGGTGGGGAAGGGAGATTCAGCCTGTTTATTGCAATGATTATCTAACCCCACTAACAAGCAATTTATCACTTGGTACCGTGCAAACTGGAAAAGAGGCGTCCTACTCAGACAGACATGGGGACCAGTAATTTTTGCATGCTTATTTGACATGGTCTGTAAAAATGGAGATTATACTTTGGGGTATGACCATGTGATTGTCATGATGATAATCAGAAATGGCCCAAAATAATCAGGGCCTGGTCTTCAGGACAAAAATTGGAACTAATCAAAGGTTAACAGAAAACGTTAACTTCCGGTAAAGGCAAACAACCACATATTACACAAGCTGTATACAGAAACGTCATACTCTTAGAGCACAGTACTAACCAACTTTCCAGCACCAGAGCGATGAAGCTCTGAGGTCAGGGAACAGGCATTCCCTTACCTTGAGGAGGCCTCTGTGACTACTACTGCACTGCAGGATGCAGCACATGCCCCATTGGCACGGCTATGTCAGTGCTGGAACATTGGTTAGGATTGTGCCCTTAATTGCCTTATTGGGAGCAAACTTCTGTTTTTCAAGGATTTTGGTGTTTTCCAAAGGTAGAAGTGCAGATAGTGGTGTTTTGTGTTTTTGTCATAGGTTATAAATAACTATAAATTGGATAGTGATTTGGTAGGTGATTTGGTTATATAGTGTCAGCAGAACAAGTCTAGTTTCAAATCCCTGATCTGCTTATAATGCTTAGGGCTAAATCATCTGCAATGTGGGAGATCGTGATTGACTCTCCTCCGCCTTTAAAAAAACAACACCAAGCATCTGTGGAAGGCTCTGAATATGAATCGCAGCACAAAGGAAGGTCCCAAAGCAATTGGTCCCACAATGGAAAGAATAACTGGTACCTGTGCGTTGCCTTCATTGTCTCCCCGGGGAGAGGGGGGAGTGGAGGGCTAATGTAAGATTATTAGTTGTGTGAGAGAAAGGGTTAAAAACCCCACACACACACTCCCAGAGTTGCTGTTCTGCTCAATTCTGGAGACCCTTTGTACTACTTTATGTATGTGTTTAAGTTGGGAGATCTGGAGCGCAATCCTAGGCAGACACAGGCCAGCAAAGTTTGGCTGGCACAAGGGCCACCGTAAGGACCACTCTCAAAGTCAGGGAGGATGGCGCATGTCTGTGTGCTGGCCTCTCTGACTCCGAGAGTGGTCCAAACATACTTTACGGTGCCCCTTGTGCCGGCCAAACTTTGCTGGTTTCACTGCCAGCCTAATTTGAGGTTAGGATTGTGCTCTTAATCTGATTAATATTGCCTGCATAGTGTGGTTCGGACCTTATGGGCTAGCTCACAGATCTAGACCTTCTGACACTCATAGTTCGTATTTGAGCATTGCTGTTGATCTGTTTTTCAGGAAAATTTGAGTGCATCTGATCAGCTCCAATTTGCTGAGAGCCTTTCTGCCTCTGGGCACCCACTCAACTGAAGCCTAAAGCTTCCCCCACCCTAGAATTCACCTTTACTTTCACCTGGTACTGTATAAAAAATAGCTGAAGAGTGAGGAAAATCCTTCCAGAAAAAGGATCTCAAGGAAGAATATTTTGGCATTTGAATGCTCTTAGAAGTACATTTGCTCCATGTACACCAACTCAGTAAGCAACATATTTGATGAAGCAGATTAGCCAAATATTAGTTTTGTTATGATTTTCTCTTGTATTGCAGACCAAGGATCAGTGGCTTACCTAAAGTCACAGTTGCGAGTTGGAGCTCTAAACAAATTCATTTTATTCAGCACTTCTGCCCAGATGCCACTAATGTCATTCGTACTAGTAAACATGGTTAAAAAAATAACTTCCCTTTTTTTATTTGCTTGTGCTGGCATCATCGAAGTTTTCTTTAGCCTTGGCTAATGAAGAAATATGTAGTTACTTCAAATAAAACATCAAGGCCATTCAGAAGGCATCATGGTCTTTTGCTTAGCTGAGTCAGTGTCCATTGATTCAAACTTGCTATCTTCTAGAGACATTACCACATTTGCTCTGGTAGCAATACAGTACTAATGTTAAAAAACACATCCTCAAATTACTTTATATGGTGACATTGCAAAGTTTGTCTCTTACTATAATCCAAATAAAAAGCATTTTGACGTTGCTTCTCCTGACTTTTGAATTCCAAGGTCCAATTTCCTTCTAACCATACTTTCAAGTTTTACACCAAAAGGCTGCTTCCGATATTTTAAATTAGCTGGCCCAAATGCAAGAACTGCATCTTTTCTTCAGCTGTGGGACAACACAAAGGACTGCTTAGTCCAGTGGTCAAGGAACAGGGGTAAATTACCCCAAATGGGGTAAAAATGAAATTCCTGGGGGTAATGGACAGATAGGAGTATGCCCCGCCCCCTTTTCCATCATCCTTCCTTCATGACCAACGTTCTCTCTTCTGACCAATGGGAAGTTCCTCTCATGCTTGATGGATTTCCCTTGCTTCCAATAGGAAATTAGAAGCAGCAAAGTACTTGGCCCCCAATAGGCAGTGTTCCCCTCCCTTCTCAGGCGGCGAAGAAGGCCGTAGTTATCGATCCCGCTGCTGGTAGAGGGAGAAGGAAGCAACAGCAGAGAAAATGGCGGCTGTGGCTGCAACTGCGGCGGTGATGGGGGAGCCGGCGAGGCCAAACCTATTCCGGGCAGCATGGCCGGCGCAGACCCACTCCCGGCTGGCACTCAGGCAGTCGTGGAGTCGGCGGTGTTTGACGTCAGGGAAGAGCCCAAACCAGCTCCGGGTGGGGAAGTCGAGGAGCTGCTGCCGTCGCCGCCACCCAGGAGCCCGGCAGGGATGCGAGACGTGCAGGCGTGGGGGAGGCTCTGGTGAGCGGCTGAGGTGTGTGTGTGTGCATGTGCCCACAGGCGTGCACATACGTGTCTCTCTCTCTCTCTCTCTCTCTCTCTCTCTGTGTGTGTGTGTGTGTGTGTGTGTGTGTGTTGAGAGGACTTCTGTGGACATGCCTCTTTGCTTGTGAGCAGCTAGTCTCTTGCTGTCCCAAGGAGTGGGGCGGGCGGGCAGGCGAGCAAGCAGGGGGAGGGCTGGGGTGCCTGCGCAGGGAGTCAGGGACACAAAGAGAGGCGGGAGGCACACAAGGCAAGGCGAACAGCAGAAAACAAAAAATCAGAACTGCTGTTGCTGGCCTCTCTCTCTCTCTCTCTCTCTCTCTCTGTGTGTGTGTGTGTGTGTGTGCGCGAGAGAGAGAGAGCCCCAATCTGAATTCATTATAGAAAGAAATCTTAAGTCCAAGCACCTAAACCTGTTGTCAAAAAGGTAAGCTAGTTGTAACCCAGAAGGGTTGAATTCTATTCTCTCAAAGTCTGCAGGTGTACCCAAACTCTTTACAACTTCATATTTACATAGCATTAATTAAGCTCATTAATTAATCAAATAAAAAGCAATGGGTTCCAATATGCATTTTTTTCTTTTGTTCTGGCGGGGGCGGGGGTTAACATCAAGGGGGTAACATTGGCGTATCTAAATATATTTTGGGGTAAAAGGTAAAAAAGTTCCTTGACCCCTGGCTTAGTCCTTCTCTCATGCCAGGGTTACGATCAGAATAGGAAAATACATCCATATTGTGAAGGATGAATGATTTTTTAGCCTGTTCTGGTGCACATATTAACTGCCCCAATCTGCACACTTCTGCACACAATCTGTGCGGGGAAACTATGTTCCTACATTTTGTGTATTGCAAAATGTGTTGCTTATTGTGTGTGCATGCTGTTTTAGGAATGAACTTGGTAGTGCTATATAGACGTGTCCTGGTATCCACTGATTTGGCATCCATGGTTTCAGTTATCCATGGATACTATGGATACTGGGACACCTATTTAAAAGGTAAGGGAACATTAAACAAATCTTTTTTTTTAACCTTGTTGCAGAAAAACCACTGATGTTCCCCTATCCTTAAAAAGGTGTCCCCAGTATCCACAGTTTCAGGTATCCACAGTGTGATCTGGAACAGTAGATACTGAGACATGCCTGTACTTCTTGTTCATATCTCTGTACTATCCACAACTGTCCTGCGGTCTGCTTCCTCAAATGTCTCCACCCTTTTCTCCTGCCACCCCTTCTGTCTGAAACTGCCTCCCAGAAAACCTAAATGCTGACACCTGCTTTATTTCATTCAAACATTTCTTGAAATTCTTCTCTGAAGCCTTTGGCGTGATGCCTTTAAATCTATTTTCCCTGCTGCAACTAAACGTATGTGATTGTTTCAGTTACAGGTACTTATTTTTGGTGGTATTAACCCGGTATGTATCCACCTTAGCTGGAGACGCACTCGCCTACTCCAGTATGTATCCACCTTACATCCTACTTTATTAATGCATGTATCCACCTGGTTCTAACATTCTTTCTTTACATCCTTCTTTATTAATGCACTGAAACACACATACATCACCCACTCTCTTTCTTTACATCCTACTTTATTAATGCACTGAAACGCACATTTTTACATATTGCTGTCCTACAGGGTTGGAAACATTTGGAGGCCAAATGTACAACCAAAGGGGGTTCATGGTCTTGATGGGTATTAACCCGGATGGTCTCGATGGTGGGTGTGCTGTTATATCCCCCAAACCTGCATATTTTTATACCCCTCTGGCACAATTACTTATCCTATCAGGATAAAGGTGGGTTTCTCCTGATTGCATTACTAGCTGAATGGAACCTTCTTGATTAGATTTGCATTCCTGACCCCAGCTATGACCTCACACCTTTTGCAAACACAAATGAGATAGGCATGTAGTTTCAGCTCTTTCCCACACTCTGGAGCCATGTTGGCCTAACCGAAGGTGGATACATACCCTTATTTTCCCCTTGCTTACTCCATCTCCTCTTTCCTCTATTGCTTTGCTTGTGTTCAGCTAGACCAGTTAAGTGGTTCTCAAACGTTTTTGGTCTATGGAGACCTTCATGGTCCTGAATGGAGTCTAAGGGAGTCCCAGAGCACTGGCGCAAGTTTGGAAAGATGGAGCACCGCGTAGACAGTGGCAACGTATGTACTCATGGAGCTCCTGAAGAGGGCTTAGGGAGCCCTGGGCTCTTAGGATCACACTTTGAGGGTGCAATCCTAACCTGTGCTGCAACAGGCAAGCCGGCTCACTTATGCTGCATCCTAACAATGGTAGAAGGCAGCAGTGGCTCGGGAATATTTCCCCCCGTCCCAAAGAAAGCCCCAGCCAGCTCTATGGAGCTGCTCGGATCTACGCCAGCAAAGTGGCAGATGAAAATACACATGGCCGGGGTGGCCTAAAATTGGCCCACCCAACCTGGGGACTGGGGCTTCAATACAGCCCTGTCCCCTCTCAGCACACAGTGCCGCCCTGTTACACCTCCTGCCCACCTCGGCCATGCCCTCAGTGCGCCCTTGCACCAGAAATGCTAAGCCAACACTTGCACCAGACCTGTGACCGAACCTACATTTGCAACAGCACAGGTGCGGTGCAAGAGCTCTGTGCCAGCACAACACCAGGTTAGGATTGTGTCCTGAGAAATGCTGATCTAGACTGAAAAGACCTGTCCTCTCATTTTGTGTGCTACGCATTACTTATCATTTCAGTCCAAGCCCAGCCACCTGGCTGATGGACTTCACTGTAGAATAGCTTATCATCTCTATTTCAACCCTCCTGAGGTAAACGGCAAAGTCTAAACTGTGGAAAGCTCAGATGCCTCTCCAAGCTCAATCTGTTCTCAGTTACAGAGTCTGCCTTAACTACTACCTACCCTTTTCATGAATTCTGAGTACACCTTAGAGGGAAGATATTGTGTCGCATTGCCTTTTTTGTTTTAGAGAATTGTAGGATTTAATTTTTTTGTGGTGGAAATAGTTCAGGTACTGAAGCTCTGGGTGTACAATAACTTGAAACAATGGAAGTTTAATATTCCCTTTCAGCATATAAGCCGATGACCCTTACTTTACAGAACACACGCACAAAAGAAATTGATGAGGTGTCACATAGTCCACTACATTAATTGATGGGCGGCCTACCTCGCCTGCAGAATTACCTCATATATTGTAATCCACATTTGCTGCAGGAGCAAAGCAAGGAACCAACTAACTACATCATCACAATTGTCCCACTAGACCTGCAAAAAAAAGCCATGAGATTCTAATTAACTTCTTATGTGGGCTGGATCACTTTGCAACAGCTGAAGGATCCTGGCTCAGTTACAAGAATATAAGCCTACACTAAGGCACACTACAGGGTATTTTCTTCTTTTAGGCTGCATTCCTGTGTCATGCTGCACTCAGGACACTTACTTCTGAGTAAGTCTGCGTAAGAGCAACACTGCAAGTCCTGGTTGCCTGTTTATCTTTGTTTTTGAATTCCTCCTGATTAGATATCCTGCAAATCCTCACCTCCTTTACTCTGCCTAACGTTTTGATTCATGTCTACCCCACTTTTAAATGAAACAAATATCAAAGAGGTTCACAACACTTGTATAAAAATAAATCAGGTTAAAAAGTACACCAGGAAATTTAAAACTGATAGTTGCAGGCTCAGCATTCAGCAGAAGATAAAACCAATGCAAGCTTTGCACCTTTCTGTACAGAATATACTGCCACAGTTCTGTTAATTTTGTTAGGGCTTCTGGTGGGGCGTTTCCTAACAGTATGTGACCAAGATCCATAGCAGGGGAAGGACTTTTCTGCTCTCATGCAAATGCTTCATCCTGTAATGAACCCACACTACTTTGATCCCATTCATTCATTCATCTGAGAGAGAAAAAATGTGCAAATCTTGTTTGTATTTTCAATGTTCATATTTTCATATGTTCATTAGGGAGCCCGATTATCAAGCTGGGAGAGCCAAGTTATAATGGATACATTGCTTCCAGGGGTGAATTTGGCCTGTAGGCCTTATGTTTGACACTCCTAGTCCAGCTAGTCTAGCATCCTGCTTCCTCCAGCTACCAACCAGCTATCTCCGGCAAGCTCACAAGCAGGGCATGAAAACAATAGACGCTCATGTTGCTTTTCAGAAAGTGCTACATAGGCCAATCATTTTATGAGAAAACCAAAAAGGTAAACCTCAAGGCGCATATTATTATTTTTTTACATTCAGAAAGTTGTTTTGATCTGACATACAATAGCTAGAGTCTAATGGAAGCAATATGGGGGAAGACTGCCATATTTGAATTTTACTCTGAATGACATGAACTTAGAAAAGTACATTTTTTTCTCTGTTGGCCTGACTCACTTCAAACTTCTGTCAAATTTTAAAGGTGATGGGCTACAAGTAGTTACTTTGATTTTGGATATGTTGATCAAGATCTTTCTGCTCTAACCTCACTTCCACTTACTTCAGCACGTTCTAAACCAGTGTTTCTCAAACTGTGGGTCGGAACCCACCAGGTGGGTCACGAGCCAATTTCAGCAGGGTTGCGTCGCACCTAGGGCAGCTGTCTGAAAACCTGAGAAGATGGGACATTGGAAAGAGGAAGGGCAGTGTGGTTATTTTGCTTTTGTCAAGAGTATAAAATAGGCTTTGCTATTGGAAAATGGCTGAGAACTAACCCAACTTATTGCTGCATTCTCGTGAAAGCATCAGAATAACATCACTTCTGGTGGGTTCCAGACAGATAGTCATTCTAAAAATTATTTCCCGGTGCTAAAAAGTTTGCAAACCAGTTCTAAACGATGGGATTTGGGTGGCAGGCTGATTCACACATGCACTGACGACTTTTCATGATTTGACCACCCAACACGTAGGGGAATAGAACTTACTTCCCCATAAATTATTGTGCTTGAGTTGATGCTGAGGGGTATGTATGTTGTATTTGGTGATTAATATGCAACAACTACTTCACACATACAAGGCATCACTTGATGCTGTGGTCATCACCAGCTGAACGTTCATGTTTGAACCTACCTCCCCCTCCATACTAAGAAGAACTGCATAGTGTGAACTTTTTTTTTTTAGATTTATCAGTAATACATATGTTCCTTGTCGACTGGCTGATATTTATTTTTTGTTATAAGGAAATGCTTGTCTTTGCAAGTGGATGTTCTCCCTCATTTCAAATCCACAGAAATTTGGAATGTGGGCCTGACCAGAAGGTCTGAAATCAATTTTCGACAAACATAAAAATCCATTCATCTCCTTCACAAATTTGTTTATCAAAATAACATGAATGGAATGTCGGCCTCCACATGAGTAAACATAATATACTGCATTGCATTTGTGAGGGTTAAAAGCAAAGCAGCTCTGTGCGAGAAAGAGAAACTCTCCTTCTATCTACATGACCGCTCTGTAGGACATGTAATTTATTCGTAAGCTGAAAGCTGTGGGGAAAAAAAACCCATAATTGAGAGCTTTTTGGAAAAGGAGAAAAGAGGATAGGATGGGGGGAAGGTATAACCAATCAGCAACCCTGTCAAAACCTCACTTAGCCCAGTAGCATTATGGGAAATCTAACAAGTTGTTCAAAAACCATAAGGAGGGAGGGAGGAAACTCCTTTCCACACCTTTTAAGAGCCTTGCAAGAGCACAGGGTAACTTATACTAGACAATTGTTATCCCCCACCTCAGCAGATTTGCTTTAAAAAAACCTTCTCCCTAGAAAAATCTTCTCCTTGGGGGCTTCCATCAGGTATTGCCTCTTGCTAGCTGTAGACCAGATTCCATTTTCTCATCTTATAACTGTCAGCATTCTATCTCATGTGCTTCCTGCCTTGCTGTCCCATCCATCTCAGAAGGAGCCCAGAAAACATAAGAACATGCTAGCTGTGTGGCAGAATGGTAAGGTGTTGCCCCTGCCTTGCCCAAACTCATTATTCAGGTGCATCTTGGGCCATGGTTTAGAGACCACTGTTGTAGCCCACAACTCAGCTCTCCTTTTCTGCTCTCCTCCACACTTCCTCTCCTGCTTTGTTCCCTTCTTCCTTTTGTAGGGAGCAGTGGAGACAGATGCACCATTGGGTAAGTGTAGTAGTGGTGACATTTGATGCACTGTCTCTGGTGCAGAGAGGTCTTGGACAAGGCCTGGCAGAGAGGCAGAAACCACCCCTTACAAGAATTAGACACTTAGCAACCCCCTGCCAGACAATTCTACTGGCCTGTCCAATTTGGTAGGTCACAAGTCATGTATCTATTTTGTTGACATAGGGCTGGGCATTTTGGCAATGGGTTGTGTGGGGAAAGTGTTGCTTCTTGCCTATAAAATCATACCGTTACCCACTTGGAATTTGAAGTCTTGCTACACAGGGCTATTTTTAATTTGAATTCTTTCACTCCGTCCATTTATTGTGCACACTGTGGACCTTGCAGCTTTTCTCTGTTCTGAAACACGGCATGACATGAGCAAAACGTCCACGACACAGCAAAATATTAACACAACAGTGCATCTTTTCATCTCACGGCTGCATTTGCAAGTGACATTTCGCTGGCTTTCCCCCGGCTTGGCAGGAACCCTGGAAATCCCTGACCAGAACAAAAGGCTCTTGCTCAGACTCTGGCTTGGCTCTGTGGGCCGGTGAAGATGTGGCACAGCACTTAGGTGCACATCTGGTGCTGTTTAACAACTGCAGAATACAATGTCGTACATTTGCTCTTCACTGGAAAATAATGGAGCTGCCACAGACACTCAGGGAAAGTCTTTGGCATAACTGGTAGAGATGGGCAATGGTTGAAAAATCCCATCCTCCTTTTCCCCCTCCAAAATATTTTAAATCACTGCAGTGGTGCAGAATCCCCACCCTCTGGTTTTTCCAAAAGCATTTGCCTTTATGGAAGAAAAGTTTTTTGAAAAGGAGTTGAAACTTCATTTGGGTGACTTCCTACGGTAACACTGCCTGTTGTGAAAGAATCCCTGCCTCTCTGGGGCAGTGTTATTCAAACTGTGGGTCGGGACCTGATTTCAGGTGGGTTGCAGAAAGCTGGGAGTGGCCATCTTGGAAACTGCAGCCCTTACTCTTGTTATATTCCTTTTGCGAGTGGTAACAGGTTGAATTTTCAAGTGAGGGCTTTTTAACATTTTGTTTTTAGTTCCGTGCTTTTACATCATATCCTAATCTTGCTTTCTGTCAGGGATGTTTCATGGTTGTATGACTGCAGCAGTCCAAGAACGCCAACTTACATTTCAGGAGTGTCATTTTATTATGTTACATTATGTTTGATGTCACCTCTTGGCACCTACATTTAGCTAATGTCTGTGGAATATTATTGCTTCTTTTGAGACAAAACTATTTTTGAGGTAAAAGAGGAATAAAATTGCCTTTTAATTTTTTCTTCATCATTTATGTTCATAACCAGGAGCCACGATTTTCCAAGTGCCTAATTGTTCCACAAGTTATGACAGGATGTCAATATACCCCACAAAAAAAAGTTTGATTAAGGGTGCAGTCCTATCCAACTTTCCAGCACCGGGGTAAGGGCAATGCAGCTCTGAGGTAAGGAAACAAAGATTCCTTTACCTTGAGGAGGCCTCCACAACTACTATGGATGCAGCGTATGCCCCATTGGCACAGCTATGTCAGTGCTGGGAAGTTGGTTAGGATTGCGCCCTAACTTGAATATACTGTATAAGAAAAAAAAAAGAAACAAAATGTAAAAGAATTATGAGTGATACAGAAAGCAATTTGATAATGCGTGTCCCCAAGCAATTACAAATACACATCACTATATTTACATATTTTAATTAAGAATCATGTCCAATAATGTGGATTCTTAGTTAAATCATACTGCCACTTTTCTGCACGGATCTATATTTTTCTTGTGTGCTACAGTATTATGCTGTATGCCCATCCCCAGCACGCACACTTCTAAGGGAGCTATACAACTAAATTTTATTTCATATCCTTTTGCCAGGACACCATTCATAGCTATTAATCTGATACTACCCCTTTTAAATAATGAGAAGTTTGGTTCCTCTGAGCTTTACTTGCAGTTAACATCAATTCCAAGGGTATATTTTAACCATGGTTAAGGTTGGAAGTGGGAATTGGATCTAAGGAGGGAGCATGCAATTCTGTAGCCCACTACTGCTAAGAAATCAGAGCCTTTACATCTCCTGATTTGCAATCTATGGGTTAACTTCCATAATGCCTTGTATAATGACTTTAACTTGTATAATGTAGGCCAAAACCAAACAAAACCTACCACCCTTCTCTGCTGGCCAAGATTATGCCTTTTCAAGATTTCAAAGATAGGAAGAATGTAATATTAACGCCCCTCGTGCTTGTAAGTAATTGCTGGCTCTGAGCTCTTTGGCGTCTCCCGGTCCCATTGAATCAAAGTCATTGGCAGTGCAGTCATGAAATTCTAAGGCTTGCACAGAAAATGAGTTATCGGACATTCTGTTGGAAGTCTGATCTCATGGGACAGAGTTCAGCACATCTAGGCCCTTAAATATAATAAGGCTGTGAGTTCATGAATTGTGTTCCATGATAAATATCCACTGAAAGTTAGAAGACATGTTACATGTGCGCAATGTAATTGGGATTGACCGGAGTTTCCAGAACACCAAAGCAAAACCTCCTTTGGGGTTTATTGTTCATATACAGTAATCAGTGTGCACAAGGAATAACAACAGTAATCTGTGAGCTACGTACTTGCATTCTGCTTTTGTTGCCAGGTGCATTGACAGCGATGTTTTAAAAGGGGAGGGAAGTGTGTGCCCTAATCACTAACTGAGGGTGCAATACTAACCTGGTGTTAGGCTGACACAGTTAAGCCAGCAAAGTTAGGCTGGCATAAGTTAGGCCAGCACAAGGGACACTGTGAAGTATGTTTGGACCACTCTTGGAGTCAGAGGCCAGCACACAGATGTGCGCCTGACTTCAAGAGTGGCCCAAACGCGCTTTATGGTGTCCCTTGTGCCGGCCAAACTTTGCTGGCCTAACTGTGCCGGCCTAACTCCAGATTAGGATTGTGCCCTGAGATTAGTGGGATCAAAAATGCTTTTAACTGTGGCTGGATTATGCTCAGGTTATAGAAGAACATCCCACTTTCTTAGGAGTTACAACAGGACCCTCCAGCCCCTAAGCAAAATTTTTCTTGTTCTCCCTCACTGCAGCGAAGCGTCTCAATGCAGAAATTTGTTATTTGTCACATTTTTATACCGCCCTCCCTCCAAGGAGCTCAGGGTGATGTACGTGATTCCTGCCCTAATTGTGCCCTCACAGTAACCCTGTGAGATACCATTAGGCTGAGAGTTAGTGACTGGTCCAGGGTCACTTAGGACACTTTGTGGCTGAAGGAGGATTTGAACCTAGATCTTCCGGGTCTAAATCTAGTACCAGAACAATCACACCATCCAGGTTGGTATTGTAGTGGATTTTTAAAAAAACTTTTCAGTGGCATGTTAGTGTATGTTTTCAGTTAAATCAATTGCCAGGGCCCATTCATTTTTCAATCATCCAGACTGAGGCGTAGAAGAGGGTAACAGGTAGCCCAGTGCTCAGTGCTCCAGTGGCACTGAAATGGCTACCGCTGGATCCTGTGCAGAGGCAGATCTAAGGGAGGGCAGAGCTCTAGGTTTTGCAAGAAGCCTTACCTTGCAGTGGAAATCACTCCTCTCCTGCACCGTTTTAGCCAATCCTCACAGGGAAAAGCAACATCTTGGCATTGCTTAGTGGCTACAGCAGCAAGGGAGAGGAGGGATTTACATGACAGGGTAAGGCTTCTTGCAACACTTAGAGCTTTGCCCTCCCTGTAGATCCACCTCTGATCCTGTGGGTGTCCAGACAGCCACCACAGCGGAGCTCTTCCACCTTTTTCATCTCATGGCACACTGGCAAGGTGCTAAAATTGTCAAGGTGCACCATCAGCCAGAGCCAGAGAAAGCTCTGATTGCGCCTGGGGCGGGCCCACAAGACATCACCACACCCTCCGCGCAGCCTCGCCACGCCCCCTGCTTCCGGAATCGCTCAGAGGCGAGGGCAGGCGGGCAGTGGTGTCATCTAAATGATTTAAGAACAGGTACTCACTTTTGATTGGCACGTGTCGGGACCCGCCCACCGGAAGTGATGTCATAAGCCAGAAGTGATGTTGTGACAGGAAGTGACATGAAAAAAGCCCTTTTTGAGGCCTCAGATGATTTTAAACTGACCCAACAGTTGCAACAGTATTCCACAGCACCCCCAGAACATGTTAAGGAGGCCTGGCATCATGTTAAAACCCCAGAGCAACTCATTTTTCAGTGGCAAGGAAAGGAAAGGCTCCGCTCGCTGCCTGCCTGCCTGGCTCTGAGAACATGCAGGCAACTCAAACATGCAGGAAATTCAAACGTTGCAGAGGGTGGAGTCGATGAGTGGGCGGGCGAATGGGCGGGGCCAGCTGTAATCCTAGAAACTGGTACTCGCGTACCCCCTGCATGACATCACTGCAGGTGGGCGAATCTATGCACCAGTTTTTTCCGCTAGCGTGCTCAGCAGCAGCCATGACGAGCGATATACCGCACCGCATGGGTGCAACGCCTCTGCCACATTTTTTTGACAATTCACAAGGCACACTATGCGGCTGGTGGCAGGTTTGCGCCCCCCCCTATGGCCCTACTAATAAATCACTCTTCCCCCAAATTCCCATGGCACACCTGTAGACCATTTGTGGCACACCAATGTGCCACGGCACAGTGGTTCAAAATGGTTGCACCAGAGCCTCCTCAGGATAAAGGAGCATTTGCTATGGCAGCCCCAATGGGTCTCCTCGGATCTGTGCCTTGTTTGAATGGGCACAGGGCTGAGGAAGCCCATGTAAACCTCCACGGCTAGGACGGAGCATAGGATATGGTGGCAGAGTCTGCCACTGTCTTCCTCACCTCCTCCCCAGTCCTGTTCCACCCCCTCTCCACCTTTGGGAAGGGTCCTTTTGGCACTGTGCCAAGGAGGCGTAGTGCCGGCAATCATACCAATATCTTTTGTGACATCTGGTGCCCGCGGTACAGGCATACTGCTGACACAAGCGCGCACAGGATTGCCTGAGTTATGGGGACAATCATTCCTTTACCTTGAGGAGGCCTCGGTGACTGTCCCAGCACCCCAGGATGCAGTGCATGCCCTGTTGGTACGGCCGCATCAGTGATGGAAAGCTAGATAGGATTGGACCTTTAGGCGGCAATCCTAAGCATACTTACCTGGGAGCAAGCCCCACTGACATGCATTAGACTTACATCCTAGTAGTCAGGCATAGGCTTGGGCTCTAACTGTATTGCGGAATCTTGGATTTGACCCCTCCCCCCCCCCCCGCCAGGGTCAAATTTCAGACGGACACGATAGCACCCCCACCGTTTGGCTCCCCCTGGGCTATGACCTCGTGCCAGGGATTCCCTGCTGGGGCCACCGAGGCTGGTTGCCAGTCTAGCGGGCACATTCTTGGCCTGGGGGTCTCCCTCCCTTTGCAGGCCAGCCCTTCAGGATCACAAGGAATAGAAGGCTAATCTGCCGTCTAGAGGAGGCGGCTGCCAAGCCCGGTGTGCCCATCTGACCTGCTCTTGCGCCGCTCTGCAGGAGGAAGAAGTCACGCGGCGGGGCCAAGCGCGCTCGCCTCGCCCTCCCCGGCCTTCGCCGCTTTGCGCCGGCGCGCGCGCAAAAACGCACCGCGGGGACGCGGCAGGGCCAGCGAGCCTCGCAGAGACGCTCTTTTGCGCGAGGAGAGGAGGGGCGCCTGGCGCGCGGCGTTTCGTTTTGGCTTAACTTTTTTTTCTCTCTCGCGAGAAACAAGACGATACTTGAAGAGGTGGGAGAGGGGGAGAGGGAAAAAAAGGGAGCGAGAGGAGGGGAAAAGGAGCAGGCGAAGGCAGACTGAGGCGAGCGGGGGAAGGAGGGCGCGTCGGGCAGCACAGCGGCGCTGGATGCGGCGACCGGGCTTGGGAGAGCAGCCGGCAGAGCAGCGGCAGCAGCGGCTCCTGTGGGTGCAAAGGGGCTCCGGACTTCCCTGCCTGTATATGTCCTTTAATAGGGGGAAAGACACGCCTGGCAGCTGCCGGAGGTGCCGTCCCGGAGGTGCCTCAGTGACAGCAGGCGCCTCTCGGCGGCGGCTCCACGCTCTTGGCGCGCCAGCCCTCGCTTGGATGCTCCGGCGCAGCGCCGGGCAGGGCTGGGGACGGCGAGCGGCGCGCGTGGCCGAGAGGACCGCCCGGGCTCTCTGCCCCCCGGGGAGCGACGGGGGAGGGAGGGAGCCGGCCGCGGCTGTGGCCCGGTGCCGGTGCCGCTTCCCCACCACTTAACGGTTCCTTCCCTGTCTCTCTTTGCAGCTTGGCCGGGGAGAGTCTCCGCTGAGCCCGAGCTGCTCGGGGAGGAGGAGAGGGATCCGAGCCCCCTTGCAGCGGCGCGGACGCGACCCGAGTGCAAGAGGGGCGACGGAGAGGGCGCCGCGAGGGACGGACGGAAGGAGCGAGCGAGCCCCTGCCCCCGCGCCGCTCCGGCTTCGGCCCCCAGCCACGGGCAAGATGCGGCTGGGCAGGCTGCTGCTGCGCGTCGCCTTGGGATTTACCGTGCTGCTGATCTCCGCGTCTGCCCCGGGCGAAGGGGCGGCCCAGGGCCACTTGGAAGCCAACGTCGCCGCCGCCGCCGGGAAGGAAACCAGCAGCCGGGCCAGCCGGGCCAAGAGGCGAGGGCAGGCAGGAGGCGCCGCGGGGCACGATGCGCTCAAAGGGTAATTGCTTCGGGGGAGCCGGGGACGGCGGCCGCTTGGTCGGGCCGGGAGGAGCGGGCGGGGGCGCCGGGGCTTGAGCAGGCAGGCGCAGGGCTTAATCGAGGCTCAGCCCTGGTATGTGCAGGGCTGTCGCTCAGCGGAGGAGGGACACCTGCTTTGCATGCCGGGGGTGCCGTATCAAGCCCCCCAGCCGGCACCTCTCACCAAAAGCATCTCCCGGGTAGCAAGCCTTGCAGAGCCGCTGCGGAGACCGTCACATTGGACTGGGGAGGGAGGGACACCCCCAACGATCAGATCTCACGAACCCACAAAGTTTGGCGGCACTCACAGACTCCTGGCGGCGCACGCGTTTGTAGGCTTTCGTAGACACGACTTCGCCAGATGCCCCCTCCCCAGTGCGATAGGTCCATGACTGCCTTTGATGCTGGAGCTCAGCCCTGGACCCTGTGCAGGATATGCCCCGCAGATCGCGCTTTTCCTCATCGTTGAGTAATTGCAATTGGCCCCACACATCAAAGACAAGGGGGATGGAGAGGACTTGCCTAGGGAGGGCTTTGGGGGCAGAGCACCCTGTGTTCAGGCTGACTTGAGCCTTAGTGTAAAAATTAAAGAAGATGGATTGCTGGGGTGTGTGGGGGATAGGTGAATACACAACAAATCCAGAGGCTCCATCCTTTGGAGTGAGCAATCTGGAGAGAAATTAACTGGCAAGTTCCTAATTGCTGCCTCCTTCCCTTGTCTTTTGCATTTTATTTGGCCAAATGGAGAGATCTGTGGATTTGAAATGAGCACATGGTTTCCCATAGTGTGTATTTATTCTTGCATTTTATTTGGGCAAGTGTAGGCTGACCCTGAACCTGGTGTGTGTGTGTGTGTGTGTGTGTGTGTGTGTGTGTGTGTGTGTGGAATGGGAGCTTTTGTATATGTGCGAATTTAACACTTGTGCCAGTTCATTAGCACAAATTCCAGCACATTAATAACCTGGCACAGGTGTTTAGTGCTGGCGCTTGTTCTGAGCATTGAAAGCTGCCTGTCTTCTGCAGAGTTGGATCATAATTCCTATATATAAAACTCAATTTTGTCTGCACTGGCAATGGGTCTCCTGATTTACAGGCTGGGGACTTTTCGAGCCGAACCTGGGACTGAATTCAAGTGATTGAACTAGGCACCTTCGGAATGCAAAGCAGATGCTCTATTTCCAAAGCGCCACTTCTGTGACTAAGTTGTAGGACTAACCTTTCCTCATCTACTAGAGCTGTCATACCATTACTGCAATTTTAATGATGCACTCTAACTCTCTAACTCTCTTTGACTTGGCTCAGCTGTGTACTTTGAGCACAAACCGCCGTAGTGATCTTAACACAGTTGCCATCCATCTTAGTAGGGTTTATGCAAGAGAACGTCCAAGTTGATTACGTCCTTGTATTTAGATTTGGTGCTCCAAGGCAGATTAGCCTTGATGGACTTCATGAGGCTATCCTTTCATTTCTGTCCAGAATATGGCTGGGCTCACTTGCTGAAGTTACCTGCAGTTACCTGTTGTGTCGGCAGCTTTGGCATGGTACTTCTTCTTGTGATCCATGATCCACCATGTGGTCTTGAGTATCTCTGTTAGAGTTTAACAGAGATACTCAAGCCCACATGGTCCATAAGTACCTTATGCATGCAATGTCTTGTCTTGGGGCACAGTTAGTTGAGAAGGAGAACTTTTGGGACTCATGCAGCCCCATAACTCTGTACTTGGGAGGGAGATCAGAAGGTTTGACTTCTGAGAGTTTATTTGCAATGCCAGAAAAGGGAAGTATGTTCCTGTAGAGTATCCACAGGCGCTAATTAAATTGCTTTTTTGCAAATTGACAAGCAGGCTCAAAGCAAAGGCTGAAGTGGAGCTGGCTGCCTTGCTGTCCTTAACTGGCCTAGCTTGGCTTCCTGAAGAAGGAAGGAGGGAGTTTGTGTGTGTGTGCGGGGGTTGGGGGTTGGGTTGGGTTTCAAGCACATGTGCTACATGCAAGGCTGCTGAAGAGGAAGAAGCTTGGCTAGAGGTCTGGCCACATGGGATCTTTCAGCTTGATCATAACTATGCAGTCTGGATTTTCCTGCTTAAGCTGTTGCTGTGGAGTGCGCACTATGTTCAGTGTGAATCTTAGGGCACAGTCTTAACCAAATTTCCAGCACCGGGTTTAGGGCAATGCAGCTCTGAGGGAGGGGAACAAGCATTCTCTCACCTTGAGGAGGCCTCCGTGACTACTACTCCACTGCAGGATGCAGCACCTGCCCCATTGACACAGCTATGACAGTGCTGGAAAGTTGGTTAAGATTGTGCCTTTAATTAGTGCTCTGTTTTGGACATGTCCGTTGCTGTCTTCTGAGCGAAACCCCAGCTGCTCTTGACCACCTTTTAATTATTAGGGAATTGCTACAACTTTTTCTTTCCCGTCTCTTGCCAAGGGCATATGGTGGTTGCAGGAGTCATATTCTTCCCAGCACTGGGCATCCCTCTTTGTGGTTTTGCAACTGCTCTGCACTGTTTCCTGTCACTGGAAAGGCTGCTGCTGCTTGTTTGGTACCTCTGTGGTGTGACGTCTCGCATGAGACCTTGGGCTGTTTTCCCAGCGCCATTCCTTTTCGACTCCAGAGATGTCAAAACTTTGGCAAGAGGAAACCACCTTAAGTGAACATGAAAAATTGTTTCAGCCTCCTTAAGCGTAACTAAGATGAAACAAAGGGGGTGGGAGGGGAAAGGGATTTTCTTTATTACAGTTGTTTACTGCTGCAAGTAGGCAAGGGTAAAATATCCCAAACCTTAACTAATGTAAGCTGTTGCATGGATGCATGAATTAATTCAAGTCTGTCTTTTACAAATTACTCTTAATAGTAATTTAAGATGGTAAGACTTGAATGCTGAGTTGGGCTATGCCCAACTTTAAATTCCTACGTTTTCCTAAACAGTCTTCCCTCTTTTTGTTCTTTTTGCATTTATCTTTTTGCATGCACTATATTGGCTGGGATCTATTCCAGATCTCACCATGGATATCTGAAACTGTTGATACTGGGGGTCACCTTTTAAAGATAGGGGAACATCAGTGGTTTTGCTTCAACAAGGTAACAAAGAGAGATTTGTTTAATGTTCCCCTATCTTTTTAGTAGGCATCCCAGTATCCATGGTATCCATGGATAACTGAAGCCATGAGTACTGAATCAGTGGATACTGAGGCACACCTGCATTCTTTCATCCATACCCTTGTATGAGTTCAAGATATTTTGTATTTAATTAAGCAAGGAAGAAGGGTATTGTTAAAGGAAGGATCAGGATCAGAATCAGGGTACGATTCTGATAGACCTGGTGCAAATTACACAGTTAAAAGTCAGGATGGAAATGTTGTACGTGCTCAGATTACATGCCTGGTGCGTGTTTAGAGTGCCAGTGGGGCATGCTACATCTTGCAGCGAGGGGGGGGAGAGTCATGGTGGCCTCAGTAGTGGAATCTAAAACTGGAGGATCCGGAACGCTGGGCGGGACTAACCTTGAGTGGCAGCCCATCCGTTTGGGTCCACCACCTTCCCGTCTGCCGCGTGGGCTGCCCTCCGTGGACGTGCCCCACCGCCACTCGCCCACAGCACCCAGTGTGCCCCCCACCCGTCCCCCCAGCGAGCAGGCACCCTCTGAGGCCACAAGTGCTTTGCAGTGCCGTGGCCACCACAGAGCCGGGCGAATGGCAGCGCATGAGCGGAGCTAGGCCGGAGTAGCGTTCCACTCACAGGTTAGTCCCACCCAGCGTCCCGGATCCTCCCGTTTTAGATTCCACCACTGGGTGGCCTCCTCAAGGAACCTTGGGGCTGCATTGTGGCTGCATTGGTGCTGGAAAGTTGGTTAGGATTGGGCCCTCAGCTACTGAGATCCTGAGATGGAGTAGCAACAACTCCATGTGCTTTCCTCTTCTAAGTGAAAAATGACCGGGCGGGGGGGGCAGGTTGCCTGCTTGCACCCTCTTCCCCAAGAAAGCAATTGAGCTCCACTTTCAGAGGAGTTGAGAAGGAGTTGGGGAAGGGTTGAAGCTGAGCGAGCAGGTAGCCCTCTGTTTTTAACAAGCAAAGGGTAGGGGCCTTGTCCAAGGATGTACAGCATTCACAGAATAGGCTTAATGTTGTATCACTCTTTGCAGAGAATAGAATAAGCCCTAAAAGAATTAGGGCCCAATCCTATCCAATTTTCCAGCACTGGTATAGCTGTACTGACGTGGCGTGTGCTGCATCCTGTGGTGGAGGGACAATCATGGAGGTCTCCTCAAGGTAAGGGAACATGTTTTCCCTTACCTCGGGGTTGCATTGAGGCTGCATCAGTGCTAGAAAATTGGGTAGGATTGGGCCCTTAATCCACAATCTGGTAAAGATGAAGTGCTTGTATTTAAGCGGTTGGGCAACCCAGTCCTATATGGGCTTCTGAAGCCCAGATCAGCTGCTGCTGTATCATGCTGGGCCCAGGAGGCAGCTGGAGGTCTCCTTGGGGTATTGGAACATCAGTTCCCTTATCCTGTGTAGGGACCAGGCAGCCCAACTCCATAACTGGTGCAGATTTGAGTAGCTCATTTAGGGGTGGAATCAGTGATGGCATGCTGGTGGAACGGGCCGGTACGCCGTACCGCTTCCTCCAGAGGGGCTGGCAGCGAAGGGCACCATTGCGCGGCAGAAGCCACGCGTCTTTGCGCCCTCCCGCCCACCCCTGCACTCGGTTCGCTCCGAAATGGAGTGATTCCGGGTGCAGGGAGGTGTGGCGGGGCTCCGCCATCGGGGCGGAGAGCTGCCAATCATCTGGGCGTTCCGGTTCTTGGGGCGCATGGATGACATCACTGGGTGGAATAGGATTCGGAGTAGCCTCTGTTTAAGCGTGTTGAGTGGTGATGCTGGTAGGATGCTGTAAAGGAACATGTGCCAATTGTAACTAGGTTGAGGTTAAAGCAGTGGTTCTCAAACGTTTTTGTCTGGGACCCACTTTTTAGAATGGCACTTGTGTCAGGACCCATTGGAAGTGATGTAATTAATCTGGAAGTGATGTCATAGCCAGAAGTGACATCATCAAACAAGAAGTGTGGTCATTGTGAACAAATGAAACTCCTGGAATGCAAACTGGCATTCTTGGGCTGCAGCAATTGCACAACCATGAAACATCCCTGGCAGAAAGCAAGATTTGGACAAAATATTATGTAAAAGCATTGAACTGGAAAAAAAAAAAAACCCAGCTCACTTGAAAATTCAAACTCTTAACACTCAGAAAAGGAATATAGCAAGAGTAAGGTCTGCAGCTTCCAAGATGGCTGCTCCCAGCTTTCTCCAGCCCAACAGACATCAGGTTGTGACCCACCAAGTGGGTCCTGACCCACAGTATGAGAAACACTGCAATAGGCCCATTGCAAATACGTTCAGGTTAAAGAAATGTTAAGAGCGTTGAAGCAATATTGGGCAGCTGAGATTTTCTCTGCAGATTGTATTTCTCTGCAGATGATGTGGCAAGTGCTAAGCAGGGCTGAAAAGGGGTTCGCCTTCTCAGTTTTGTGATTTATGCCATTCACTTAAAAATAAATCACAATTTCAGGTTTGGGTTGCTTTGCAATTGTTTGTGAAATTCCTTTTGTGAGCGAACTCAAAAGTGTGTGCTTATGCTACATGCTGTTTTAGAACTGACAGTGGTTTGACATTATTTTTTCCCTGAACTTGGCTGACGCTTTGGAACATACTGTGATTCTAACAGAACACCCTTGAAAGTCAAGACTAACCACATGAGATGTAGACATCACAAAAATTTCCTACGTCATCACAAACAACGTAAACAAGACATGAAAGAAAATAGCTATTGAGTGAACAAAGCCGAATATAATTTGCCATGATTTAAATAAATGGCTGGCTAATTTTTTCTCTCAAAACTGTAATATTTTCGTAATTGATAGTATGTGAATGGTGCTTTTATTTCACTTTGGATATTTAAGTAAAAAAGCATTTAGGAAATACTATAAATAAGGGCACAATGCTAAATGGCAGTTAGGCAGGTGTCTGTCCAGCGGTGTTATGCTGCCGGAACGCTGGGCGGGACATCCAGGTGATCGACAGCCCGCCATAGAGTTATTATACATAGAGAGGGCATGACGTCACATACTTGAAGCTTCCGGGTATAACCCCGCCCCTTTTTTCCCCTTTCCCATCCCTCCTCCCTCCTCCCAGCGTCCAATCAGCGAGTGCCTTGTGATTGGGCCACGCCCCCTTCCTTCCCTCAGTCCCCTTCACAGCCGCTGGTATGTTCAGTAATATAATTCTGCGGAATTAAACGTTGGAATTGCATATTAACTCATAATTAGGTTACCACTGATGTTTCTCCACGATCACACGTTGTTATTTTGGTAAGTTTTTGCTTCAGGAGTAAACGATTCAGCCCGAAACATCATGCGAAAACCCATTGGAAATCATTGGAATCAGCATTGTTGTGGGTATATTTACGTCACAGCTAACCCCGCCCCCTGGATTCACTCGCTGGCCTATCTAGGTAATGGGATGGCCACCCTTTGCAGCCCGCCCATTGCATTCCGGAGCGTTACGCCGTTTGCGTAACCAATTACGCCACTTGCGTATGTTAAGCAAACGGCGTAACACTGTGGAACGCGATGGGCGGGCTGTCGATCACCCGGATGTCCCGCCCAGCGTTCCGGCAGCATAACACCGCTGTGTCTGTCCCCTGTACTGGCCTAGGAGTATCTGTACTGTACTGTCCCATGTACTGGCCTACATGCCGCAAGTTACGTGCCGTAACTCCAGAGCAGAGCAGGCTAGTCCTGTGGGGTGGGGGGAGGCAGATCAGATGGGGAAGGGCAGACTTGTGGCCTGGCTGGCCTGGGAAGGTGTGGAGCCAGAATCAGCCACTTAGGCCAGATCCAAACTCCAATCTCTGGCCCTACACAGTCCTACACGGGCTGCTCTGATTTGCCCCAGCGATTTTGCTGGTGCAGATCCAAGTAGGCCCATAGTTATCTACAATTGTAGATAACTATAACTCCTATAACTGTATAGGTGTAACGCCAGCTGGCCGGCCTGCTCCAGTGCAGTACAAGCATGTCCCAGTATCTGCAGGGCATAGGTTCCTGGCCCCCCCGTGGATACCTGAAACTGTGGATAAGATAAGGGTAAGTAAAGGGTTGTCCCCTGCTGCCACCTCTGAGCAAGAAGACTTTTTAGCAACCCAAAGTAAGAATAAAGGAAGGTAAGCCCCCCCCCCCTGTGGATAATTGAAATCGCGAATATGGAAACCGGGGCTACGGGGGGCCACCTGTGTAGGATTGGACTGTAAGTAAGATGAACGAAAAGACTGCCATTATAGTGAGAATGGTAAAACTATGAGAAAACATACTTTAAGCAAATGTAGAGTTTCTAAAGTTTGATTCATTTCAATGGAAGAACCTTTCAGAGTGCAATCCTAACCTGGAGTTACGCAGGCACAGTTAGGCCACCAAAGTTTGTCCGGCACAAGGGCCACCGTAAACCGCGTTCGGACCACTCTCCGAAGAAGGTGCATGTCTGTGTGCCGGCCTGTCTGACTCCGAGTGGTCCAAACGTGCTTTACAGTGACCCTTGTGCTGGCCTAACTTTGCTGGCCTAACTCCAGGTTAGGATTGCACTCTCAATATGCTTAGTAAGTGCCATTGAAATCAGTGGGAATTAAAACTGATGTGGCTGGTTTGACACTGGTTGTATCATGCTCCCATGTTCGAAAGAAGATGCATGCACTTCCCCCCATCCCTGTTCATTCTTTCCCAAAGTACAAATATATTCAGAGACCTAAGAATTACAGTATAAATCATTAGCAGATGCTAGCAGACTCTTGTTTTCATGTCACTGTAGTTTGGATAGAAGGAGCAGTGGGCGGGTAAGGGGGAAGTCTCCATCTGTTTCTAGAAAGTTTTCTGTCTTGACTTCTAAGCACATGAATGGAGGAGCCTCATATTCCGGGAAATTAAGATCCTTTCATTAATGCCAATGTACAACTTCCAAATGGTGTTAGGTCTGGTTTATTTGTTTGTTAAACTGCCTTGATATGTGCAGAGTGGTATGGCTAAACGGAGTGGTCCTGTGTTTATTTTCATTATTGGGAGGTCTCTTTGTCTCTGCATTGCAAAACCTGCTCTGAGGCAGGTCTGGTTAATGCTGATTCAGGCTTCAGTTATGTGGAAATTGTGTAGTGAGGGGAGGAAGGCGAGATGCATCTCCTGACATCCGCTCTGGGCTCTAGCATAGAGGACAGAACTAGGTGGTAGAATCCTGTCTTGTTAGGGTGGACATTTGTGTACAGGCACAGACGTGGACCTACCATTGTGTCCGCAGGGGCAAAAGCCCCAGGTGCAGCGCTCCTGGGGCGGGAATAGGACAGTGACGAGGTGCCTCACCTTGCTGAGAGGCGAGTGGTTTTGGGCTTCCCACCCACCCCTGCCATCGTATGGCTGCAGAATAGAGCCTCGCGTGGTGTGGGGGAGGAGCAGAGCATCTCACGGGGTTGGGAAACAGTGGCAGGAGCAGACCGCCTCCTCCTCTGTCTCTGGGCGGCCCGTAGGCTGGGTCCACAACTGTACAAGAGACCTGCCCAGACATGCCCATTCTTCCACTTTATCTTCACAACAGCCCTGCTAGGTAGGTTAGGTCGAGAGATAGCGTGACTGGTTCACCCAGTGAGCGTCATGGTTCTGAGTGGGGGATTTGAATCCGGGTCTCCCCCAACCTAGCTAGGCACTGTAACCATTACATCACGGTGTCTCATCCCAGCACGAATCAGAATGAGATGGCAGAGTTCTCCAGTAGTAGAATGGACGGTACTATTTAGGACTACGTGTGTGTGTGTGCGCGTGTGTGTAATATATATCAATGCTCCTTCCTTGCAAATTTAAAGCAACAACACAGTAGCATGTTGGAGGGAAGAGCTGGGCCGATACTGGCCTAGTTACACAATTTTAATGCATTGGAGCCTTGATCAATACAGTACAGAATGAGAAATTGATGCAAAAGTAGGCAACCCTAAATAAACATGGAATTTGATATTGGGTGTGCAGGTCAGGAATTTCTTTTTCATTTCTTTTATTTTTATACAAAGAGGGCAAGTTTCTAGTCCTTTTGCCTTCTGCAATAGACTTGAAGTGTCTGAGGCGATGTCTGGTAGCCTATCTGAAGCCAGAGTTATAGAAAGCGTGTCTCAGTTGGATTTTTAGTGGGTCTGTCAGGATTTTAGAGTGCCTGTCCTTGGCTAACAGAGGCAGAATAAATTATACGAATTAAGGAAGTCTAATACAGTCCTCAGATTCCAAGATACATATTGTAGTACAGGCATGCCCTAGTATTCTCTGGGGTTCTGTTCCAGACTTTCCCACAGATGCCTGAAACCATGGATACTATGGATGCCTTTTTAAAGATAGGGGAACATCAGTGGTTTTGCTGCAAGAAGGTTAAAAAAAGAGATTTGTTTAATGTTCCCCTATCTTTTTAATAGGCATCCCAGTATCCATGGTATCCGTGGATAACTGAAACTATGAACTACTGAATTAGTGGATACTTGTGTGTGCCTGTACTCTTCCCTCCCTAGGGAAGGAAGAGTCTTCCCTTCCCTAGGTGGAAAATGCATCTAGAATTGCTGTCTCTTGCTGCTGTCATCCAAATCCCACTTGTTTTTTTAGGTCTGATCTCTTGAGTGTCTCAGTGGGAGCTCTAATATCCCCATTTATAATGAAGGCTTATGGTTTTTCGTTTCCAACCAGTACTTACCACGAAAGCCTGCTAAGGAAAATCAGTTTTACCATATTGGTAAATATTGGTTTAGACTGAAAAACCTCAAAGTGCTCTTTCGTTCTTCTTTTGGCTGGTACCTCTGGCAGCCGTCTTCCACCACACCCCGTGCCGTGCTATGTACCCAAGAAGCAGCAGATGGCAGGGTGCCTTTGAGTTGGGAGCAGTGTGTGAGAGTCGAAGAATGTTTAGAAGCACGAGGCATGCACCACTTTTAGGGTGACAGCAATGAGTGATTTTTGTCAAGTCGTACTCTTAGGTTCACACCGTGTACGTCCAGCATTTAAAAAGAGAACATGAACTCAGACAGACCTGGAACTAAAAAAAAGAAAGAAAAACTCTAGCAAAATAAAACATTTCTTGTTTTCCTGAATTGCCTTGTGGATAATCAAACAGACAGGCACTTGTATGGAGTACACGCTATATTTGGATAACTAGGCTGTTTGGATAACGGAATTTTTTTTGTATGCTGTATATTTTCTATAGCATTGCTAGTGCTGGGTATTACAGTGGTTACCTATTCAGAGTGGGGAAATAGGGGTTCATAACCAACATGATTGAAATACAGAGCGCAATCCTAACCTGGAGTTTGGCTGGCACCAGGGACACCGTAAAGGATGTTTGGACTATTCTCGGAGTCAGAGAGGCCAGCACGCAGATGTGCGCCATTCTCCCTGACTCAGAGAGTGGTCCAAACACGCTTTATGGTGGCCCTTGTGCCGACCAAACTATGCCAGCCTAATTCCAGGTTAGGATTGTGCTCACAGTCACCTTCTAAAAGTTGTGATTCTCTTATTTTTTAGCTGGGGGAGAGCAACTCCTAGCAACTCCTCAGCATAGCTTCTCCTAGTGGCTGTTTGCTGGTGTCGCTCTTTTGGAATGGGAACATCTTATTCTTTTGCTTTGTAACCCACTTCAAGAACTTGTTGTTTTGTTGAAAAGCAGCATATACATATATAATGGCAGAATGTGAGGAAGACCTAAAGAACCTTCTGATGAGGGTGAAAGAGGAAAGTGCAAAAATTGGCTTGAAGCTCAATATTAATAAAACTAAGATCATGGCAACCACTCCCATCACTTCCTGGCAAATAGAAGGGGAAGAAATGGAAGCAGTGACAGACTTTACTTTCCTGGGCTCCAAGATCACCGCAGATGGTGACTGCAGCCATGAAATTAAAAGACATTTACTTCTTGGGAAGAAAGCTATGGCAAATCTAGACAACTTAATAAAAGCCGAGACATCACCCTGCCAACAAAGGTTCACATAGTCAAAGCGATGGTTTTCCCAGTAGCAATGTATGGCTGTGAGAGCTGGACCATAAGAAAGGCAGAGTGCCGAAGAATAGATGCTTTTGAATTATGGTGTTGGAGAAGACTTGAGAGTCCCCTGGACTGCAAGGAGATCCAATCAGTCAATCCTACAGGAAGTCAAGCCTGATTGCTCCCTGGAAGGACAAATCCTGAAGCTGAAGCTCCAATACTTTGGCCACCTGATGAGAAGAGAGGACTCTTTAGAAAAGACCCTCATGCTGGGAAAGATGGAAGGCAAAAGGAGAAGGGACGGCAAAGGATGAGATGGTTAGATAGTGTCACCGAAGCGATGAACATAAAATTGGGTAAACTCCAGAAGCTAGTTGAGGACAGGGAGGCCTGGCGTGCTGTGGTCCATGGGGTTGCAAGGAGTCGGACATGACTTAGCGACTGAACAACAACAAAAGCATATACATATTTTTAATACTGTGCTCATAATCTTCCTTTTTCCCCTTTAAAATTGAACCATGTCTTTTTTTTCCATCTGGTTGTAACTTTATTCTACCTAGCATATTGCAATTATCACTGTAACTGCTTTTTCATTTTTGATACCATTGATTTCCTAATAAAATTGTGTTGCAAAGGTTCCAACACATTCTTGTTTGAAGAGGGGGGGATAATCTGTATATTAATTGTTAAGACAGGAAGTAGTGTAGCCAGAGGGGTGGTGGTGGTGTAGTAAATACTGCAGGTGCCTCAATGCACCATGTAAGTGACCCCCTCCTGCTTCTGTCTCCAGCATGTTGCCATCACTGCCTGGAATGCCTCTGATGGTGAGTGGGAGGAGCCGCTTACAAGGTGTGTTGTGGTGCCTGCAGTACTTTCCACGCTGCCCCCCTCTGGCTATGCCAGTGGTATTCAAACATTTTTAGACCGGGACCCACTTTTTAGAATGGTACTCATGTTGGGACCCACCAGAAGTGATGTCATTAACCTGGAAGGAAGTGCAGTCGTTGTAACATAATAAAATGACACTCCTGAAATGCAATTTGGCATACTTGGACTGCAGCTATTGAACAACCACAAGACATCCCTGACAGAAAGCAAGATTAGGACAAAATACGATGTAAAAAACCCTCACTTGAAAATTCAAACGATTAACACTCTCACAAGGAATATAACAAGAGTGAGGTCTGCAGGTTCCAAGATGGCTGCTCCCAGCTTTCCACGACCCACCTGACATCAAGTCGCAACCCACCAAGTAGATCCTGACCCACAATTTGAATAACACTGGGCTATGCTATTGAAGGCAGATAACAGTGGGGAACCAGATGGGCAGTGAGTAAGGCCTCTCCTTGCCAGCTAATTTCTCTGTTCTTCCTCCACCCAGTCTTTTGGGAAACTGATAATTTATGAAGCTGCCTTGTGCCAAATCATTAGTTCAGTATTGTCTGTGTTGATTGTTGGTGGCTCTCCAGGGATCTTTTTGAATCCTACTTGGGGACACAAGGAATTGGACCTTCTGAATGTAAAATTGGTGTTTGACTCAACTAAGCTGCAGTTGCTCCGTATTATTCACTGTAATAAGAACATAAGAAAAGCCCTGCTGGATCAGGCCAAGGGCCCATCTAGTCCAGCTTCCTGTATCTCACAGTGGCCTACCAGATGCCTCAGGGAGCACACAAGACAACAGGCTGCCTGCATTCTGTTGCCCCTCCCTTGCACCTGGCATTCAGAGGTAAACACACTGGTGACCAGTCAAGATTCTCCACAGCATTTCTCTTTGACAGCCATCAGAACCAGATGCTTCTCTTCAGACATATACTCATAGGAACAAAGAAACAGCCCCACTGGATCAGGCCAAAGGCCCATCTAGTCCAGCTTTCTGTATTTCACAGTGGCCCATCAGATGCCTCAGGGAATACACAAGACAATTAGATAGTGCACTATCTCATTGCCACTCCCCTGCATCTGGCACTCCGAGGTAGCCTAACTCTAAAGTAAAGAGGTTGCACTAACCATCATGGCCTGTAACCTCCGATGGGCTTTTCCACCAGAAATCTGTCTAGTCCCCTTTTAAAAGCATCAAGGCCAGATGCCATAAGCACCTCTTGTGGCAAGGAGTTCCACAAATTAATTACCTGCTGGATAAAAATGTATTTCCTTTTATCTGATCTCACTCTCCCAACACTCAATTTGAGAGGGAGATGAATAGCCAAGGAGGAAACAACCTACGATAGTGTTTCTCAGACTGTGAATCGGGACCCACTTGATGGGTCGTGACCTGATGTCAGATGGGTTGCTGAAACCTGGTAGCAACCATCTTGGAAGAAGACCTTACTATTGCTATTTTCTTTTTGTGAATGTTTTGGATTTTCAAAGTAAGATTTTAAAATATTTTGTTCTTAGTTCAATACCTTTACATAATATTTTGTCCTAATCTTGCTTTCTGTCAGGGATGTTTTATGGTTGAGCAATTGCTGCAGTCCAAGAATGCCAGTTTGCATTACAAGTGTGTCATTTGCTTATGTCACAATGACGGCACTTCCTGCTTGTTGGCTATGATATTACTTCCAGGTTAATGACATCACTTCTGGTGGGTCCCAAGTGCCACTCTAAAGAGTGGGCCCTGGTCTAAAACATTTGAGAATCACTGTCCTATGGCTTTCTTGGTATGTTGGGAGCAGGTGTATGCAATTGCACTGGGCAACAAGCTTTAGGGGGCTGAGCTCAACATTAGTGGCCAGAATTGTGAAAACCTTGCTTTGTATGAATAATGCCATTATGTTATATATCATTGGAAAGGTAATTTAATGCAGAATGCAGTGAAACAAACCAGAGGGAAATACCTTTATTCTATCAAACATTTAGGCCAAAACCCCAGAGAAAACAAAATTACAACAATGATGTGACTTCCTGTTGTGATGTCACTTCCAGGGTATCTTGCCAAAGCCCCTGCTCCAAACTTTCCTCCCAAATCAGTGACGTCATTCACTGGCGCCAGTAACCGGAATGCTGCTGGCGCCAGGATCCGGAACGCCGCGGGGACGGACAGGTGAGCTGTAGCACCCCGCCCCCTTGCAGCGCCCGGCAACGCCTCTCTGCACCCAGAAGAGCTCTCTTACAGAGCGATCCAGGGGCAGGCGGGCAGGCAAAAACAGCACGCGGAATCTACCGTGCGCTGCTGCTCCGTTCCCGCTCTCCCCGGAACTACCGGAACGGGGTCCCGTCCCATTCCGGTAGGATGACACCTCTGTCCCAAATGCTATGCCTGCTTAGGCTACTTAGTCACCCAGATACAGACAGCCCTGGCAATATCTACAAACTACCGGACCCCAGCACCAACAGAGAGCTCGCCCCTCCCAGTGGCTTGCCTATAGGCCACAGGTCTCCTCCTGGAGCTTCAGAGCAGGTGTCCTTCAATAATGGCCAGTCCTCAGTCCAATAGTCCTTAGTCGTTTGTCAATCAGTCAACCCAGTCCATGTATCAGTTCACCACACTAGTCCATTGTCCAGTCCATTAGTCAAGCCAATAATTCAATCCAATATGTCAGCAAAACCTCCACTCCTTCCACACCTTCTCCTTCCGCCAGGTGCTCCTTATATCCCTGCTGCAAGCTCCTAAGTGGCTGCAGCTGTGCAGCCCAGCCTCTGCTACCTCCCTGGTGTTAATCCTGCATTTCTTGAACCAAGGGCCACTGTCGGAACCACCCACTGCCTCCTTGGGGTGATCTTCCGCGTTTTCCACTGCACAGGGCAACATTTTGCCCTCTGCACTTACAGCAGTGGTTGGTATGGCACCTTAGAGCTCAGGCATGCCTTTTTTCAAGTAATAAGTGTAACGTATAGTGGAGCTCTAAGAGAGAATGAATTCCCGCTATTGTGATTCTCTGTTTTCCAGCCTGTTCAAAAGAGCTGCCAGCTTGCATGTCTTCAGCTCTGTCTGTATCCATGTTCTATCAGCCCAACCTCATTCAGTCCCTCCCATGGTTAGACTGTGAATTAGCCCCGACATGAATGTGACTGTAACTATGTGAATTACTCTGCTGTTTACCAAACTCACTGATTGTCTGGAGCTTCGGCTGCATTTTTGGAGATAAATAAGAGATCTTAATAAAGGTAAGAGCCTTTTGTCCCAAATTGTGGGCTATTAAACTTGAGTTCACACGCCAAAAACACTGGGGCCCCAATCCGATCCAACCTTCCATCACGGTTCCAGCTGTGCCAATGAGGTGTGTACGGGATCCTCAATGGGAAGGCAAGTCATGGAGGCCTCCTCCAGGTAAGGGAATGATTATTCCCTTAACATGGCGCTGCGTCAGTGCTGAAAAGTTGGTTAGAATTGGGCAAACCTGAGGGAGCAAATCTAACCTGCGCTGTATCCAGTGCAGGTTGGAAGCAGGCTAGAGCTTCAACGGGGCAAGAGCTCATTTGTCCTCTTACCACCAGGTAGGTGCCAGCCACTACTATGGAGTTGCTTGGATCTACGCCTGCGTGGCCTGAATTGGCTGCACCCAAGCTCTATCCCCTCTCCAGCTGCTCCACCCTCCGGAATGCCCTCCTCCCACCCTGTTCTGCCTCCCCCCTGCCCAGAATGGCCCCTGCACCAGCTGAACTCCCTCCCTGGGCCTGCCTGCCATAGGGCTGCCCTCCCCCTGCCCCATTCCACCTCCCTCCCACCCTTTTCTGCCTTCCCCACCCTCCCAAGCCACCAGCCTCCTTAGTCCCAGCCAAGTCTTGGCTTCGTACTCAGCCAAGTTGGCCAGCGCAGGGATGGCTTCCCTGCTGCCTTCAGCAGCGTAGCTGGGTCACTGCGAATTCTACATCAGCCTAGCACCTCCTGTGCTAATGCACATGCGCCTTACTGCATATTTGCGACAGCACTTGGCCAACGCAAGCGACTTGTATTGGCCCAAGGGTGATTGAGGATTGCGCCCTAAACCATGGTTTTAATGTGATCTTATCCACAGTTAAGGCAGCCAGAGAGTACTAACCATGATTAAGCCTTATGCTTGCACTGGGCCAGGAATTTTGCTAAATGGAATTTTGTTCAATGCTGCAGAAAGTCTCAAATTGAACTTGCTTTGGCAAGGAGGGAATGATAAATAAAAAAAGATCCATTTAACATGGCAAGTATACACTTT
This sequence comes from Lerista edwardsae, assembly GCA_029204185.1. Taxonomy (NCBI): domain Eukaryota; kingdom Metazoa; phylum Chordata; class Lepidosauria; order Squamata; family Scincidae; genus Lerista; species Lerista edwardsae. Next base: position 798,773 of record JAJKFI010000020.1, read on the forward strand.
GAATTTTAAAATAGGTCAAAATTTAGGAGACATAGAGGCAATCACCACCTACTTTATAAGATAAACATTTGCTTAACTGTGGGTGGGCATTCAGCTCTGGTTCATTTGTACTGAGACTCAAATATTGTCTCACATGTATGGAGTTTCTTTTCCTCTTGTGTAATACTGTCTATGTAAAGTGGTTCTCAGAACCTCCAGAAGGTCATTTTACTAAATAATAATGATGTGAGAACCGGATTTCATCCCACAATCACACTGCAATTACCGTGATTACCAAAAAACAACTGGTATTACTGCTGCTATAATGCATCTGAATAAGTGTACAAAGAGACAAATTGTTTTGATTAAATGTACAGTTTGCTTTTTTTCCCTGAATGCGAGCAAAGAAAGTTCAGAATTGAAGACAGGCCAACTCCACCATCCTAACCCAAGTGCAGCTTATGCTCATGGGAGCTCCTTGTATACATTGGAGTGGCATGACTCTTTGATGCGGCGGATCCACACATGCAGTGGAGATGCTCATGTGGTCATGAAGTGCTGTTCCCGATGTTCCAGGGAGTGAGGAAAACTGTCCCTTGCCAGGAACCTCACCTGTGTGTCAGATTTCCTGTCAGCTTTAGGCTTGTTTGTTCGCTGAAATGTCTCGTAGCCTTTGTACGTCCCCTTGTGCAGTAGTTTCCAAACTGTTTCAACTGGTTGTCTCCCTTAACCTACTGGCTACAATCCTATACATCAGTCTTTCTCAAACTGTGGGTTGGGCCTCACTTGGTGGGTTGTGACCTGATGTCCAGTGGGTCACAGAAAGCTGGGAGCAGCCATCTTGGAAACTGCAGACCTTACTCTTGTTATATTTCTTTTGTGAGTGTTAACAGTTCGAATTTTCATGAGAGTTTTTTAAAGTTTTGTTTTTAGTTCAGTGCTTTTACATAGTATTTTGTCCAAATCTTGCTTTCTGCCAGGGATGTTTCATGGTTGTGCAATTGCTGCAGTCCAAGAATGCCAGTTTGCATTCCAGGAGTGTCATTTGATTACTATACGTCACAGTTGACAGCACTTTCTATTTGATGATGTCACTTCTGCCTAGGACATCACTTCCAGGTTTATGACATAACTTCCAGTGAGTCCTGACACGAGTGCCATTCTAAAAAGTGGATCCCAGTCCCAAAAGTTTGAGAACCACTGCTACACATTATATAAGGTGGCAGGTTTTTCGTAAGGATTCACCGGCCCTCCTGGCTGGTTTCTGCGGTTTTCTGGGGAGCTGTGGCTCATACTTTGGGAACCACTGTCCTTGTGTGACATTGCACTGCTGGCCTTAGGTGATTCTGAACCTGGGGTAAAAGGTCAACTGTACCCTACTCATTTTCTTAAACAGCATCAAGAAATAGCGATTGCAAGCAGGGAATGTATGCCTTCTGTGGAACTTGCTGTCTGGAGTGACTGTTTCATGTTGATTCACAATATGGCCAACCTTGAGCAAATAGGGAAACCCATGCTAGATGGAAACTCTGTGTATCTGAAGAGATCCTTAGATTGGGCACTGAGTCTCTCATGGCAGAGAGCTGGTATGCCCCTCTATTTTTGAATCCTGTAGCTTGTTCTTTGTTTTGGGCGAGTTTCAAATACAGTGTTTAATATTTCTTTGTTTCCTGAACTGAATGTTCTTGCAGGGATTAATTTGAGCCAGGGCTCACTAGGGCTTAGTCCCAGAACCTATTTCAGTGCCAGAGCTCAGCCACAGAACATTCAAAGCAGTAGCAAAGGAGTCTAAGAGCATGTGCAGAGTCTTTCTCTCAACAGTGATTAACTGAAAACGGGCTCCCATATATCAGCTGTCAAGGGGGAAAAAGTTTCCAGGTTAGATGGCAAGATTTTTGTTGTTGTTCAGTCACTAAGTCGTGTCCGACTCTTTGCGACCCCATGGACCACAGCACGCCAGGCCTCCCTGTCCTCCACTAGCTTCCGGAGTTAGCCCAATTTCATGTTCATTGCTTCGGTGACACTGTCTAACCATCTCATCCTCTGCCGCCCCTTCTCCTTTTGCCTTCCATCTTTCCCAGCATGAGGGTCTTTTCTAAAGAGTCCTCTCTTCTCATCAGGTGGCCAAAGTATTGGAGCTTCAGCTTCAGGATTTGTCCCTTCCAGGGAGCAATCAGGCTTGACTTCCTGTAGGATTGACCGATTGGATCTCCTTGCAGTCCAGGGGACTCTCAAGAGTCTTCTCCAATACCATAATTCGAAAGCATCTATTCTTCGGCGCTCTGCCTTTCTTATGGTCCAGCTCTCACAGCCATACATTGCTACTGGGAAACCCATAGCTTTGACTAGGCGAACCTTTGTTGGCAGGGTGATGTCTCGGCTTTTGATTAAGTTGTCTAGGTTCGCCATAGCTTTTCTCCCAAGAAGTAAGATTTTAGAGAAGCTCAACTTTAGCGTCTCCCATTTTGGAAATGTAAATGAATAAGGAAGGTGAGATTTTGAAGGTGTTGACTGCAGGGGGGAAAAAAGATTAGATTGTTTTATGACATGAGTATAAAAAGTAAATTAAGGTAAGCTTTGCAGGATGTTAACTGTAGGGAAAAATTACGATTAGATTATATATTACTTTGATGTAAAGCCTGAAAATGCAACCCTAGAAGTGTCATGGTGCTTCCTCTTTTTCATCTTGATTCTAAACATGATTGAGGGCGCTTTCCTGACCTGGAGTTAGGCTGGCATAGTTAGGTCAGCAAAGTTTCCTATAGAACAGTCACTCATATTAGCGTACATTTTACTGATATTCTAAGGCATTGAAGAATGTGCATTCCAGTAATTGGCAGCACTTGATCTGCAACAAGTCTCAGCCCTGGAAGGAAAGTTTGTTTTAAACCAAGAGTTAGAATTGGGATCTGTGAAGGTAGCCATAAAAAGGGGAGCCCCCTCTGATTATTCTTGGGGTAATTCTAATCAGTCCTATATCTGGGAAAGGGAAACGACCTTCCAATTCTAGGGCATTTTTGCCAGACATTAATAATACCACTCATCTGGTACCTCTCACTTTCAGAATTGCTTAAAGACCAGAGTTGCTGTCATTTTGTGCTATTTCTTATTATTACTAAGCTACCTTTATGGTTTCATTGCAAATGCCTTGTTTTACTATGCTTTTTAATTGTTGAAAGCTCTTTTTAGAATATCTGTGATGCAGAAAATGGGATATGAATAGCTGTGAATAAAGAATATTTGTAGGGTTGTTTTTTTTTTAGAGAAATGCCCCTTATCATCTGCCCTGTCCAGCCACTTCCTTGCTCAGATCTCCTCTGTCTCGCTGCCACTCTCTCAGACTCGCTCTTCCCACTCTGTCTAGCCTCCTGGCCTTAATTTATCTGACTCCCACACTTTTGCAAGCCCCAGCCAGGCGGTGCCAGGACTTCTGGTTTAATGCTTTTGCCTAAGGCGCAGCCTTGCCAGAGCTTGCTGTTCTCTGGGAACTAACAGCAGGGCAGTGTCTTTTGCCCTGAGTTGGTGGCTTGAAAGCGTTGGTGACTTTCGGAGAACCAGCCCAGAGGCTTTGCTCTCAGAGCTGCAAATGGCTCTGGAAGTGAGGGGAAGGGGCCATGTTACACAGGAGCTCAGGCTCCTGCAAACACTTAGCAGGAGTCGCCCCCCCCCCAGGAATGCCACTGATGCTGGGCCACTTAGGGGACAGCGCCGTACTTCCTATGGGGGCTCCATCAGCACCAAGAAGTTTAGATTGACTGGAGACGGCATGCCCGTTGATTTAATAGGAGCCGAGTGAAGCCACCTGGGGTAGACAAAAATGGCTGACTCAGATCATCGCCTCCTCTTTCGCCGCCGCTCCTAGTTGCACCCTTTGGCTGCAATTCCCCGGGCAGCTCCCTTGCAAAAAGATTCCCCTGCTCGTACTGTTTCGGACTGAATAAAAATAAAAACTTAACGAAAATAAAAACATGTGATGTGATAATGTTTCATGTGGAAACATTATTTGTAACCTTATTACCCGTATGCAGAACACGCAGGCATGATTAAAAGGTTGAGATTAACTTTTAAACACGTGAGGGAGATTTTTATTTGAGAATTCGCGGCAACCCTCCCTCACGGCGATGATCTGAGTCAGCCATTTTTGTCTACCCCAGGTGGCTTCAAGATGGTGATGTCATGCCGTCTCTAGTGAATTCTATCTCTATGATCAGCACAAAGAGGCTCTTTGGGGTGTTCCTGTCTTTCCTCCTGGGGTGCATCCATGATGGATACCCCTGTTGAACTGGGTTGGTTTGGCAGCAATGATTTTCGAACTGGACAGGTGTGGTGCTGGCGGTTGGTTTGATGGGGCTCTGGGGCTCATGCATGTCAGAGGCAAATGGGTGCTGTCTCACTGGACCTGCAGCCCCACAGAGCAGTTCTGTACAGCCTGCCCTGTAAGTCTTTTCCCAAAAGACAGCTTCCCCACTGCAGCTATTATGCCATCACTCTTCACGGTGCTTTGCAAAATGTGTGAGGACAGATCACTGCCCTGACGGACTTACGATCTATAAGTCAGCACAGGGGAAGGGAACACAGGCAGGGAAACAAAATGGTGGTGGTAAACTAGGGGGGGAACATGCATTTGTTTCACAGCCCAATCCTAACCTGCACTGGAATATCCAGGCTGGTGCAACTGGGCTGCATCCTAATCATGTTAACATAAGAACATAAGAACATAAGAAGAGCCCTGCTGGATCAGGCCAAAGGCCCATCTAGTCCAGCTTCCTGTATCTCACAGCGGCCCCACCAGGTGCCCCAGGGAGGCATGAGACAACAAGATGCTTGCATCCTGTTGCCACTCTCTTGGACCCAGTACTCTGAAGT
>JAJKFI010000020.1:803627-828762 GCA_029204185.1 Lerista edwardsae
GTAGCCTACTACTAATGTAAGGAGGTTACAACCCATCATTGCCTATAGCCCACGATGGACTTTTCTTCCAGAAATCCATCCAATCCCCTCTTAAAGGCATCTAGACCAGATGCCATCACCACCTCCTGTGGCAAAGAGTTCCACAGATTAACTACCCACTGGGTAAAAAAGTACTTCCTTTTATCTGTTTTAACTCTCCCAACCCTCAGTTTTAGCAGATGCCCCCTGGTTCTGGTGTTTTGAGAGAGGGAAAAGAACATCCCTCTAGTACTTCCTTTTATCTGTTTTAATTCTCCCAACCCTCAGTTTTAGCGGATGCCTCCTGGTTCTGGTGTTCTGAGAGAGGGAAAAGAACATCCCTCTATCAACTCTATCCCTTCCGTGCATTATTTTGTATGTCTCAATCATGTCCCCTCTCAGGCGCCTTTTTTCTAGACTGAAGAGCCCCAAACGCTGCAGTCTTTCTTCAACAGGTAGCTAAGTGTGGGGCAAGGGGATGTTTTCCCCTTGCCCCAGGGTAAGCCCCAGCCAGCCCAATGGGGCTGCTTGGATCTGCGCCAGCAAAATAGGAGGCGCAAGTCCACATGGCCAGGAACAGCCTGAATTGGGGCCGCCCAGCCCGGGGATGGGAGTTTGGATACAGCCCAACAGCCATGTTCTGTCTCTGCCCCCGTCTCTGCCCACAGTGCCGCCCTGTTACACCTCTGGCACACCTCTTGTTTGCCCTTGGTGTGGCCCTGCGCTGGCAGAGCTATGCTGGTGCTCATCCGGCGCAGCGGCACCCATGTGCCTGCACTGCTGCTTACGCCGTCCCAGCGACCAATTCTGCGGCACAGACGAACCTTATGGCACCTTTGCCACAGCACTGGTCTGGTGCATGAGCTCTGTGCTGGTGTAACGCCAGGTTAGGATTGCGCCCTCAGTGACATTTTCCTAGGCTTAGTTACAGTAGGCTACCTTCATGGGCAGCCCAATCGCAGCAGGTGGGTCCCGGTGCTAAAAAGTTTGAGAACCAGTGCTATAGAGTGTTTTATTATTGGTCTGGTTTTCAAAGGAGCAGTGGCGGATCTAGGGAGCGGCAGGGGGGGCAAGAGCCCTGGGTGCCATCTTGGGGGGCACCAGTGGCCCCCACAACATTGTGCGGGTAGATCTGGGCTCCGGAGCCCAGGTCTACCCATTGGGACCAGCCGCGAGTAGACCTGGGCTCCCTTTAAGGGAGCCCAGGTCTATCCGCGGCCGTTTCTAATGGGTAGACCAGGGCTCCCTCAAGGGGAGCCCAGGTCTACTCGCGGCCGATTCGAATGGGTAGACCTGGGCTCCCTAGAGGGGAGCCCAGGTCTACTTACGGCTGGTCCCGATGGGTAGACCTGGGCTCCATGGAGCCCAGGTCTACCCGGGGCTGTTTCTGGTGGGTAGACCTGGGCTCCCATGGGGGCGCACTTCTGTTAGGTGCCCCGGGCGCCATTTTGACTAGGTCCGCCCCTGCAAAGGAGGACACCAAGTAAGAGCAGATACTTTTTCCTAACTCATTGGCACTTGCTGAAATAGATAATGAGCTCTTTGGCTGTTCCACGAAGCGTGCAACAAGCAGTATGGCGGTGCAGAAGCTCCCTTCTTCCCCCAGTCTGTTGGCAGCGATCACCAAGCCCCAACGAGGAGGCAGTGGTGTTTTGATAGATCTCCTGCACTTGTTGTAGGAAGCTTCCTGTCTTCAGCTTTCAGGGACAAGCTTATCCAAGTTGACAGCTGGGCATTGTTCTCTCTGTTACGAACCTGCAGCAGTTGTGCTCTGGGCCGCGTGAGTTAGAGAAGCTCCCTGGTTTTTCTGAATGGACTTGGTTCAGAGGGCAACAGAAAACAATCAAAGAACTGGTTAAAGGAAAAAGGAGAGGGGGGAATTACAAACACATCTGAGAGAAGGTCAGGGCAACAAGACAGATGCTCAGGGTGCAGAATGGATATAGCTGGCACCACATAATAGAAGTGGGGCTTGCTGGATATCCTGTTCTCCCCCCCTCTTGAAATTTCAGTTTATTGGGATCAGTGCAGCCAACTCTGCAAGATTCTGTTGGATTCCAAGTGCTGTTTAAGAGGCGTTGTCTATTAGGGTGGAAGTGCGATGGTGGAGAGTACAGTAGATCTGCTTATTGCTGGACATACAGATTAAAAAAAAACTAATTTAGAGGAATAGCATGCTACAGCCCAGTACTGTAGCTATGGGGATGGCGGTACGGTAATTATTGCCATTTTGGTCTCCGGCGGAAAGTGGAAGGGCTTGCTTACATGACACATTGTGGTGCATGCAATACTTACTGTGCCACCCCTCTGTAGCAACACTGCCACTACAATCCTAGGAGTAGGACGACGTGTTACATGGCATGGTTGTTGGGACGGCGGTTTTGGTTGCGGTGCAGTTGTTTGATGTTGCATTGGGTGGCATGTTGCGGTGCATGCAATATTTACTGTGCCATTTCCCCTGTAGCCACTGGTGTAGCTAATGAAAGTGTAGCCCGGTGCAGAGGGAAAAATAATGCCCTGGAAGTGTATTTTCATTTTCTTGGTTTTTTGATGGTTTTTCTGGCCCTCTGTGAGCTCCCCACCCCCATGTGCTGCTCTGCCACACCCCCACCACACCACGACAGGCTCCATTTCGGAGCCGTGCAAGAGGGGGCAAACACCACTCATCTCTCTGAGAGGCCAGCCACCTTGTCATTGCCCTCCTTCTGCTTCACTCACGCTGCCCCCAGGGCATTTGCCCCCTCCTGCAAAATGGTAGGTAGGACTGTGACTGCACATTTATTCAGAAACACGTTCCACTTTATTCGGTGGAGCTTACTTCTAGGTAAGTGTGCTTAGGATTGCACCCTAACAAACGCAGACGAGCTGTGGAAGATGGTAACAATATTTTGTGAATTGTTAGTTCCACAAAGCCTCTTCCTCACTTAAATCTTGGACTGGCCCTCTTGAGGTTAGGTGGTGGCTCTGAGCCTTGACTGCTTGCCAAAACGGCTCCTCCTCTATGCGTTGGATTGCAAATCGTATTCTGTCATCAGCAGCAAGCAACAAATACTTTTTCCTGTATTTGATAACATCTCTTGTTTCCCCCCCAGGCAGGAACATGTGTACAAAATCTTTGCTTACCTCTTGGAAGTCATGTAGCAATGTTTGGCACTGATAAGAGGGGAGCTGCAGATGTGTTTGTGGCATTGTAGCTGTGAGGGATGTGGCTGGAACACAATGGCATCTGTGCGCCGTTTCCTTGGGATAGGCTTTGGCTGCACTGGTAAAAGGAGGGAAGTGTGCAGCTGCAGCATTACCAGGGTTGGCTATGAAGCCGATGGAGGCAGTTGCTCTGATGGTGCTGGTTACATCATGACACATTGCTGCTCTTGTAATACTTACCGCATCTCTCCCCCTGAAGTGATTCTACTGAGTGTAGTAGACTGGGGAGGGAGAGATGGGTGTTCAGTAGGTTTCATTATTTACATTGTGTTCAATAAAGTTAAACCCCAACCCGGCAGTGTTATGCTGCCGGAACGCTGGGCGGGACATCCGGGTGATCGACAGCCTGCCCGTTGCGTCCTGCAGCATTACGCCGTTTGCGTAACGTATGCAAGTGGCATAATTGGTTACGCAAACGGCGTAACGCTGGGGAACGCGACAGGCAGGCTGTCGATCACCCGGATGTCCCACCCAGCGTTCCGGCAGCATAACACCGCTGCCCCAACCCCATTCTGGTGTTTTCCTTGGGGGTGGTGCAAGGGTAATAGGCTACCTTAGAATGCCAGATGCAGAGGAGTGGCAGCGAGATACAAGTATCTGGTTGTCTCGCGTGCTCCCTAAGGCATCTGGTGGGCCACTGTGAGATACAGGAAGCTGGACTAGATCCTTGGCTTGATCCAGCAGCGCTTACATTCTTAGGTTCTTAAATGGTATTGTTTTATTTACCTCAGAATGCCAGATACAAGGGAGTGGCAACAGGATGCAGGCATCTTGTGGCCTTGTGTGCTCCCTGAGGCATCTGGTGGGCCACAGTGAGATACAGGAAGCTGGACTAGATGGGCCTTTGGCCTGATCCAGCAGGGCTCTTCTTAGTGTTTGAAATGCGAGCCTCTCAAAGCCTTGCCTAAGGATTCCAAGAATCAAACCTGGAACCTTCTGCTTCTAAAAGAAATGCTGTACCCCTGAGCTAAGCCCCTTCACTACGTTATAAAACGTTACATAAAAATACTGTAGAAATATTTTCCCCTTGATCTGACATGATTATTCTTTTTAAAACTAATGATTAGGAACCTAAAAAATCTCACCAATTTCTTTGCACCTGTCTTCTAGACCCAACGTATGTGGATCACGTTACAATGCCTATTGTTGTCCTGGGTGGAAAACGTTACCTGGAGGAAACCAGTGCATCGTCCGTAAGTTGTTTTCCAGTTGTTCGTTTTCAGTAAAATACTGTGTGGAGCTATCATACTCTTTAAAAAAAACTTGTTGCTGTTGTCCCATGTGTCTTGAAAATAGAAAATATATCGGTGTAGTTTTGCCTTGGGCAAAGCCGAACACTTCCTGCCTTCAGGCAGACCTCCTCCCCCAATAAATGCCTAGATTCTGTACACACATTTAAATAGTCTGCCATGTTTGCCTTCTTCTGAGTGATGGTTTTTTGAGAGCCCTCTTCAGTCCGGCTCCAGCCTGACTTGCACATTCAGTCCTGCTTAAGAACTGAGGCTACAGACCCTTGGAGTTCTAACATAGCCCCAACATAACTTTGAGAAGCTGCTTTGAGAAGAAAGATATTTCTGTTTTGTAAACCAGAGCCAACATGTGTGTAATGCGTGCTTCTGCTGGATAGTAGGAGCGCCTGTCTGCCTTCACTGATGCACTGCTTGTATATTTGTAAATAAAGCAAATATTATTAAAAAAAAAACCAAACCCCCAAGTGCTCTCATCCCCTGGAACATCTTACCAGCCAGGAGAGTGGAAAGAGCATAACATCTTCATGGTGCTTTTACAGTATTTGTTTTATTTTGTAATTACGCCAGCGGAGCATAAGTGGTGGTACATAACCACTTCCGCAAGTCAACATTTGGACATCCCTGCCACAGCTACACCCCCAGTTTCAGCTGACTTCAGCTGGAATCTGCCCAGGCTGCCTGCAAAAGGTAACTGAGGCCATTCACTAAAAATGTCTGAAGTCATAGGAGTGCATGGCAGTCCCTCTACGTATGTATTCCTCTGCTGATATCGTTTCTTCTTTTCACAGCAATTTGTAGACATTCCTGTGGAGATGGATTTTGCTCAAGACCAAATATGTGCACATGTCCGAACGGCCAGATTGCTCCTTCCTGTGGCTCAAAATCAGGTATGTGTGTTAGGCTAGACCAGTCTTCTCTGGAGTTGGCAAGCTGGTGCCTTTCAACTTGACAGTAAAGTGGTAGTTCAGACAACTAAATTCTGACTCAGGATTAATCATTAACCACAACTAAGGCAGTCTAGTGACTTGGAAATTTAGCGATTGCAGACATTCCTTTTGGGCCAAATTGAAAGTAACCAATACCATACATGTATTGGCAAAATTTGCTTGTTGCATGCTTTCTGAGAAAATTTCCATGCTGTCTGCACTGCAGCTGAAAACGGATGTCTGAATTACTGAGACAGATGATAGGTCAGTATTGCTTTCTTGTTGCACTTGTAAATGTCCTTAAGGAGTCGGGTAGTGCAATCCTGGCTTGTGCGTAACGTTGTTGCTTCGATGCTACAGCATGGTTGTGGAACCATAAGCTAACTTGAGATCCCCATTGGATGGTATTAGTTTATAGAGATAATAATTGGTAATATTATTATTTGTCATAAAAGGTAGAATAAGCTAAATTCCATACAGCAGTGGTTCTTAACCTGTTTAGATTGGGACCCACTTTTTAGAATGGCACTTGTGTTGGGACCCACCGGAAGTGATGTCATTAACCTGGAAGTGATGTCATCAATCAGGAAGTGTTGTTATTGTGACATAACAAAATGACATTTCTGGAATGCAAACTGACATTCTTGGACTGTAGCAATTGCACAACCTTGAAATAGCCCTGACAGGAAGCAAAATTAGGACAAAAAATTATGTAAAGGCACTGAACTAAAAACAACATTTTAAAAACACTCACTTGAAAATTCAGACTGTGAACACTCACAACAGGAATATAGCAAAAATAAGGTCTGCAGCTTCCAAGATGGCTGCTCCCAGCTTTTTGTGACCCACCTGACATCAGGTCGTGATCCACCAAGTGGGTCCCGACCCCCAGTTTGAGAAATAAAACACTCCCATGCAGAACTGAAACCAATTACAGGCAATAAGAATTGGGTAAATTGCCAGCTTCCATGTTGCTTGACAATTATGTGTGGGCTAGTAGTTCAATCTTCTTGTCATAGTTATGTTTGAGGCTTCATTTTACTGAGTCGAACGACCTGTCTGACGTCTTGTCTGTGGTCTGCACTGATTGGCAGTGGCTTCCCAGGGATCTAAACAGGGATCTCTCCAAGACTTACCTGGATATACCATTGATTGAACCTGGGGCCTTCCGCATGCCAGGTGTTATTCCACTAAAGAGTGACCCTTCCCTTTATTTTCATGTTTGCAAATAACTCAGTGCTCTCTGGGAGAAATGTTAGCACAATATGTGCCTGTCAGCAAAAGTCTGTGTACCAGGAAAAACAGGTAGTCTGCAGATGTTTCGCCTTAAAGTTCATTCGCCACAGCTGCTTTGATGTGGTCACCGCAATTTTTTTTCCTTTGGCAACTGATTTTGTGAATTCTCCAACAAACACAGAAATTGCAGCTCTGGGATTCTGAATCAAACTGCAGTTAAAAACGTTTCTCAGGATGTGATGAGCTGCAGTTTCATTCTGGGTCTGTTTTGCCATGCCGTTTGTTGGACAAGAAAAGGAATGATAAACCTTTGGTGGATTCACCGCCATGTCAAAATGGTGAAGTGGTCCTTTGTTACTCACGAGGAAGTTAATACAGACAAATTGGATTTGCAACCAAGTCCATGCAAGCCACTAATCCTGACCATCCTCATTGTTTCCCCAAAGAATGACAAATACATAGGGATTTAATTAGGGAATAAATGACTAAGAGAACCAAAGTTTTGCTTGGATGCCTGGAGGAGATTAATAGGAGCCTTTCCAGTGTTATCTTAGCAGCATGGTAAGCTGATGCACCATGGGGGAGTTATTATTTGTTAATTGTTTTCAGCCGTGAAAAAGTCACCAAGGCTCCGGGTCCACCAGTGGGCAGACGCGGATCTTACCTGTAGCACCCCATGGCACAAGCCATGGGGCGCGGAGCAGCAGTGGGGCGCCATTGCGTGCGGTCTGGGAGAGACCGCACGGTTTCTCGCCCTCCCTCCCGCCCACGCCTCCCTTACGCTCCAAAAATAGAGCGTTTCCGGGGTAAGGGAGGCGTGTCTGCGTGACGCATGGGGGCGGGGTGAGAGGCGTGGTTTCAGCGCCTGCCATGGGGCGCACTCCCGGCCCCGTCCGCCTCTGCCAGTGGGACCCAATTTCAGGTGGGTTGCGAAGGACCTAGAGAGCTTATTGAAAATATGGGATGCTGAAAAGGGGGAGGGCTGTGTGTTGCTTGTGTCCAGGTTGTAAATTGCTTTTTTTCATTCTGATTCACTTTACTATTGGAAAACGGCTAAGAATTAACCCAACTTATTGCTTTATTCTCAGAAAAGCAGCAGGGTCTGGCATCACAGTGTTGGCACTTCTGGCCATGACATCACTTTTCGTGGGTCTCGGACAGATTGTCATTCTAAAAAGTGGGCCTGGTGCTAAAATGTTTGAGAACCACTGCTCTAAGACCACACTTATTTATGTTATCTTCAGAACTATCTCACTGTCTCAATTTTTTAAGCACTTAACATATTTTATTCTATCTCAGCCTTTCCAACAAGTCATTGATAAATAAGATCCTTAAATACCATGTAGTTTTTAAACTTCTTAATCTAAGCAAATGCATGATGCTTAATGCTTCACATCTGTTCTTTGACGGGACCTCAACATATTAAGACTAGATTGGTGAAAACAGTTATGAATGTCTTAGGAAATACCAAATCCTCCTCTGCACTTATCCTCTTAGACCTCACAAATGTTTTCCAGAAACTCTATTCTTCTTTAAGCATTTCAAAGGGTTTGTAGATGGGAGTGGATCCAGCCTGTCTTGGATGTAAGTGGAACTCTGCTAAGGTCAACCCAAAAGTCCATTTTGCTCAGAATCTTGTTTCCCGCAATAGTCAACCATATGCTTTCAGGAAACATATAATCAAAGCTGGGGAGCAGTAGTCATTGCTCTGCTATTGCCCACTTTCAGCAGGTATTCAGTGGTATACTGCTCCAGAACCTGGAGGATCAAGGCCCAAATCCTAGCCAACTTTCCAGCATTGACATAGATCTGCCTGTGGGGCATCCTGCAGCTGGGTGGGGGGCAGTCATGGAGACCTCCTCAAGGTAAGGGATTGTTTGTATACTTACCTAAAACTGCATTGCCCTTACTCCAGTGCTGGAAAGATGGTTAGGGTTGTGCCCCCAGTTAGCTATTTTGACTAATAGCCATGATGCATTTATCAGGGCCAGATCTAGGAGCAGTGGGGCTCAATGCAGGGTATTCTTGCAGGGGGCCCTACCCTCCCTGCGGGGTCCCCCACTCACCAAGAGAAGCACTTGTGGTGCCACGTGTGGCACCTAGAAATACTTGGTGGTGACATGGCTATGTCATTGCCAACTGCTTCCAGGAGGCCGATTTTGAGCAGTTTGGAGGCAGGAGCAGGTGGGAGGGCCCAAGGTAAGGTGCTGTGCTCGTCCCACTGACTTACAGCCTGTATTGGAAAAGACAGGAGATACCCCGAGGATAGGGAGTGGTATCAGCAATGGCCCCTTGTCCCAGGTGGACCAGGGATTATAGGGTTAATCCCAGAAAGTATTTGCAAGCCTTGCACAGTTGGGCGTGGCTGATGAATTAAAGCCTGCCCACTGATTGGCCTCAATATATTGGCCTCAGTATAAAGCTGGAGGCAGCAGAGGAAGAAAGGGATCTGGGATGGGACCTGGGAAGGTCGTAGGAGGGCACCAGGTAGGTGCTGTTTGGTTTACTAAAGGAAGGGTGGATTAGCATCAGGTAGGTGCTTGATGGATGGATTGCTGGCCTGAAGGACTGCTGGACGGACTATGCCTGAAGGACTGGGTGGATGGACTGACTGGCTAAGGACGGGATTTGGCGGAACACAGCCCACAGATATCTCGGCTGTAGCAGTAGGCGATATGCTTGCTATGCTGGTGCGGAGCCTGCCAAAGCGCGGGGCCCACTATGATGACATTGGTCACATTGACTTAAGGCTGGTCCTGGATGTATCGCTAACGATTCGGGGGAACGCTGGGTGGGCAGCAGGAAGGCTGGGCGGGACTTCCGGGTGATTGACAGCCCGTCCGTCCAGGTCCGCCACCCGCCTGCCCGCCGCGCGGGCTGCCCCCGGGTGGCGCCCCCTGCTGCTGCGTGCCCTGGCACCCGGGGTCCCCACCCGTCCCCCCCGGCGAGTGGGCGCCCCCTCCGAGGCCAGGGCAGCCCGTGCGGCGGGCGGGCAGGCAGCGGACCCAGACGGACGGGCTGTCAATCACCCGGAAGTCCTGCCCAGCCTTCCTGCTGCCCAACTAGCATTCCCCCGAGTCGTTAGCTGATCCCATCACTGGATGTATCTTTCATGAATTTGTCTACGTTTTGAAGCCATTTTGTTTGTGAAACAGATTTGAATAGTTTTTTCCTATACTTTTGTGTCTTACTATATCAATGATGAGTAGCCTCCTTTGACTTGGATGTTCCAGCATCATTCATGATGGATTCTGAAGGCTGCAAAATTTGGAGCATCAAGAAAACTACGTAGACCATAGATCAGGGCATTCCAACTTTTGGCAGCCACAGGGCTTTGTGACCCTTGGCTGGGCTGATCGGGAAGTAATTGGCAGTGATGTAATGACATCACTGCCAATTATTTCCACATTCTGAACCTGCCGAAGTCAGAATGCAAGGAAGGGGGGCAGAAGTGGGTGCAGTGCTGCTTTTAAAATCTCCTTTGGAGAAGCTGGAATGGCACAGCAGGGAGACTGAAAAGCTTCTGAAGTGAGTGGAGACGTGGGGGTGGGTGGTTTGCAGCCAGGCTTTTGGAGGCCACCAAAAAGGGCAGTGGGGACTGCATGTGACCTGCGGTCAACGTGTTGGAGCAACCTGCCGTTAATCATCTTGATCCTAGTTCATTTATATCACAAAAATGTAAGAATTGACTTGCCACTCAAAAATTAAGTTTCTGTGTAGGTCAACATTTTGTGTCCCGGAGTGGCCAGCCTGTTGTATGCAGGATGCTCATGTCAGTTTCATCCTGTTCTTTTTACACTTTGCATACACAGTGATTGTTATCTAAAGTGATTTGTTTTATTAGACCAAGTTCAAGTCCTCTTAAAATTTGGTAATTTCGTTTTGATGATTTGTTTGTTTCCAGTTGCTTCCTGCTAGCCTTTTTGGCTTCTCTTTTGAGAATGAGGTGGATATAAATCCCAGCAGCGTTCCTATAGGGAGGGCAAAACGCTAAGTTCTGCAGGAGCCTGAACTCCTGTATAATGCAGACCCTCCCCCTTGCCTCCAGAGCCATTTGTGGCTCAGAGAGCAAAGCCTAAAGTCACGGGAATGTTTGTTCCCATACCTTGGAGCTGCATTGCCCTTACCCCAATGCTGGAAAGTTGGATAGGGTTATGCCCTTAATGTTGGATTCCTGTCCCAGTGGGACATGAAATACATCCATATAGGTTGTATTTCCTATATGGAAATACACAGACAGGTGAATCTATGAGTCAATCTAGCCCACACTGTCCACTCCAGTGTTCTTCAGCCTTGGGGTTGGGACCACTCTGGGGTCACAAAGTCTCAGTGGTGGAGTTGCAGCAATTTATGGGAATGAAAAAGGTTGAAGACCACTGGACTAGATCACCACCAGGTAAAGGGTTAGGCATCTGGTGAACCCCTTCAGGTATCAGGAGATGGTGTCCCAGTCCTGCTCAGGTTCTTAGCAGTTGTGCTGAAATAACTTCCAATAGTGCCAGGCTTCATAACAATGTATTCTGTTCTTTCTAATAAGAATATTTAGTTACAGTGCTGGGAGTGCGCTTTAGTGGGGGTGGGCAGATAGAGACCTGGGAGAGAGCGGGATTGACAGTGGGGTCCCCAGTCTCATACTTTATTTTTCATTTATATATTGGGGTTGTGGCATGAAAAGGGTTGAGGATAACTGGTCTACTCTAACTGGCAGTCATTCTCCAGCATCTTATGTGATGCTGCTTAGTAGCAGTTCCTGCCTTCCCTGCTGCTTGGAGCTGGAGATACCAGATATTGAGCTTGGAAACATACTGCAAAGTATGTATAACATCTGACATATGGCCTCTCTACAACTCATTTTGCATCGGCACAGTGTGGGCCGTTTTGTGTGTGCATATATTTTTGCAGAAAGCTTTTACCATGAGACCTGCAACATTTCTGAATGCACACAATCCTACCCAGGCCTTACAACAATTCCAGTCAACAAAATGATTTATGATCCTAGACTGCCAGATAATTAAGACTGAGTGAGAAATCATGTCTTTGGAAAAGCTTATTTGAAAATAATTGAAGTAAATTGTAGGAACTTTCCCCTCTTCTACCATTATATAGTTGGGTGTAAGACAAAGATAAGGAAATATATGGAACCATCAGTTTGAAAAAAGTAATGTAAATGAATCAGTATTTAAGCTACTGTTAACCTTATTATCTCACAGTATTTAAATGGTTTTGGTAATCATGTGGGAATGGAAATTAGCTTTTGGCATGCTTTACTCTAATTGAAATCAGTTTGTGGTTTACGTTCCTACCCTGCCTGACAGATGATATCATTTCCTATGTGTTTTCTAATCCCTTCTGTTTTCCTAAGATTTCATAAAGCTAAATTGGACCATACATTCTACAACCATTGCGTACCCTTTCTTGATTTACTTGGGATAGTGTCTATAAAATCACCACCAGCTATTTACTCCGTTGATTTGTAGATGCTTCGGGGAAAATCTAGCTGGCATTAAACTCTGTTGAATTTTTTATGGACATCAATGGAATTTTCAATTCCTTAATTTTGTCTAGTTAGTGCCTTTTTTCTTTCATTGAATAGTATTGCTTTTCTAGCTCCCAATAGAGTCAGAATATAAAAGCTGCTCTCCCAAAGCTGCACATTGCAGGGGATTGGTAGTGGTCGAATTACAATGAAACCTGCCTGCCTTTACAGATATTTTATTGATTTATGGATTGTCTTTATATACCCCTCTTTTCTTCACTGGTGGAACTCAACCTTGAGTTCACCAGGTGATCACTTGTTCAAGCATTAACCAGAACTGGGCCTGTTTAGCTTCAATTAATGCATTGTATAATGTGGTTTCTTACCATGCCTGCAGATCTTCTTATTGAGGGAACCTCTAGAGGTACAGAAACCTCTATAGGTTTCTGACAAACCTCAGGATTTCATGGAACACAATTGATAGCCACTGCACTGAACCACAGCTTAGTGGTAGAGTGGAAGAGCTTTGCAAAAGAGGGGTTTCATGTTCAACTTCTTCTTGCATTTCCACACCATCTTGAGGCCTTGGTGGGAGGCATTGACATTGGTATAGACCAGGGATCTCCCAACATTTTAGCCGGAGGGCCACATCAAATATCTGGCATGGTGCCAAGGGCCGGAAAAATAAATCAATTTAAATAAATACACTAGAGATGGAACTTAGATGAATGAACACACATCACAGAAATATAGCACATAGTTTAATGGACTCTCATTACCTCACTTCACAAGCAGCTGTGCTGGAGTCAATATCTCAGAACCAGTGATGTCATTCAGGGGGAACGGACCAGAACGGGCGTTCCGGATCCTAACGGGCTCCGTGGCTGGTTCCGGGTTCCCGACAAATGCCAATGAAAAGTGAGTTCCTGTTCCTAAATCATTTGAATGACACCACTGCTCAGAACCAGCAGATCACTGGAAAAACAAAAACAAAATATGTTCTGATGGCTGGGATAGCCTCCCTGGCCTGCAACAAGCCATCTAAAGTCTTCAGAAGGCCAGATTTCTGGGTCTTCGGGCAAACCAGGAAGTGACTATTTTTGGCCTTCCAAAAGCGTTCAGAGGGCCGAGAATGCTTTACGCTGCCTCCTTGGCCCTCAGAATACCCTCTGCACAAAACCGGAGTACAGCTTGGAGGGTGCCGCCCATGCCAGCAAGGTCAGGAGGGCCAGTGGCTCATAGGGGACCAGAGGCTTGCTGCAGGCCTGGTAGAGGCTCTCTGAGGGCCACATATGGCCCCCGGGCTGGGGTTTGGAGACCCCTGGAATAGACACTGTCAGCTCCATGGACCATTGCCCTGTCTCAGTACAGCAGCCCTTATATACAGCCCTGATAGTTTTGACAACCATTGTGGTCCTACAAATGTAGTCCTATGTTTGAAAATGGGTTCATAATCCCTGTTGAGTAATGCACTTGCTGAGTGGTCTTAGGCACACTGCCAGGTCTGAGCCTTGCTCTCTCTTTCTTGGATGAAAGTCACATAACAGCAGCAGACTAAGGTGAGAATGGGATGGTGGAGTTGAATAGGTACCACTTTAGACTGTGGGTGGGGGGTCCTACTTTTGAATGCTCATCAGCACTAAAAAAAAAAATATCCCACAGCTAGGAAACTAGCACAGTGAGAAGCAGGCTGTGCTAGAACTTGCACCCCAGTGTGGTACTTCTTTTACTTACAGGGAATTCATTATAAAAAATGGCATGCCTCACCCCGCTAGCAGCCAGAAATGGTATGTTCCAACCACCTTGGGATTCTACCACTTCATTCTGCCACATGTGTGTAGATACTGTACCTCTCCAGGTCAAGTGGCCAGTCTGAAAAATGGTGGTTGTGTGGTCTGGCTTAATTTACCATGGTTTTGTGAGAACAAATACAACAGGAGTAGAGTGCAGTAATTTAGCAAGCATTTATTGATTCAATCGCTGATTTTTTTCTTCTTTTGCAGTACAGTTTAAATTATTACTTTGACCTTACCAGATCACAAGATGGGAAATATTATGAAGAGAAATAGACTGCCAGCAGTAAGCTTCCTACCTGCCCAGAAAATACAACAGTTCCTTGTTTCTTTATTAGTTGCTAGGTCCTTTTGAACATATCAGCCAGCCTACTGGGTTTACAGTTCTCTTTGAAAGCACTGCAAAACACTAAACTGACAGTAATCTTATCTTGAGAGGAGCTCTTCATGTGGTTCCTGTTGTGATGGAATCCATTTCCTGGCTCCCTATCCAAAGTGTCTGCTCTAGTTGGCATTGGTTCTCCTGCAGCAAGGAGAGAACTAAATTCCCCCCAAAATTTTTTGTAGCAGTGAAGAACCTAGAGTTTAAGCATTCCTTCCCATTTCTTCCTTTTTATCTACATACACCCTGCCATGTGGGCGTTTAAGATTTGCCAGTCTAAGGGCTTTTGCTACTGGTCAGTGGTTGGGATTATGAGCGCAGTCCTAACTTGGAGTTAGGCCGGCACAGTTAGGCCAGCAAAATTTGGCTGACGTCAGGGTCACCGTAAAGTATCTTCGGACCACTCTCTGAGTCAGAAAGGCCAGCATACATATGTGCACTATCCCCCCTGACTCTGAGAATGGTCCACATACGCTTTACAGTGGCCCTTGTGCTGACCAAACTTTACATAAGAACATAAGAAGAGCCCTGCTGGATCAGGCCAAAGGCCCATCTAGTCCAGCTTCCTGTATCTCACAGTGGCCCACCAGGTGCCCCAGGGAGGCACGAGACACAAGACGCTTGCATCTTGTTGCCACTCCCTTGCACCCAGTACTCTGAAGTAGCCTACTACTAATGTAAGGAGGTTGCAACTTTGCTGGCTGAACTGTGCCAGCCAAATTCCAGATTAGGATTGTACCCTAAATGGGGTATGAATACATGACCCTGCAGTTACTGTGTGGAAACGAGAATTGTTTAACCTTATTTCAGTTTATTTGCTTTACACCAAAGGGATACATTCTCACCTTACTTCTGGTATATACATTTCTAGTATTCTGAAAGTATACTTCTAGAATGAATAGATTGTCACTCTAATTCTCAATATCAAGAATATTGAGCGTCTACCATAGAGATGCAAGGATGGAGGGTATGCATTCCATGCATCCGCAGTTTGTTAATGGCCAACAGTGACTTTCAATTTAGGGTGCAGTCCTAACCTGCAGTTAGACCAGCACTTGTGCCAGTCTAACTCCAAGTTAGAATTGTGCCCTTAGTACTATAATTTTAGGCTTAGTATTATAACTTTAGGCCTTTAATCTCTTCCTTAATTTTATGATTCAAGGTGAGAGAAAACATTATCTTTGATTTTGGTGTTTTCCAAAGTTAGAAGTGCAGAAAGCAGTGTTACTTGTTTTAATTAAAAATTTACATTATTATAAATCATAATAACTTCAAAGGTGTACCAGGTATGTGATATAGATGGTATAGTTATGGTTACCAGATACAAACAGGGACAGAGTGCCTGTACCTTTAACCATTGTATAAAAGAGAGAATTTTGGCAGATGCAGCTTTTGGAAACCCTTCCGTGATGAGCTGCACCTGCCCAAATTCTCCCTTCTGTAGAGGTATAGGCACTCCGTCCCAGTTTGGGGTCTGGTAACCGTAGATATAGTGCCACCAGCTGCATCCATAGTCATTACCCATGACCCTCCCCAATTAAATAATAAAGAAAAACTGAACGAACCAGTTTTATTTTTTTGCAGATTTTGGAGGGTATTTTTTAAAAACCAAAATGAGAAGTGCAGAAAGTGGTGCTTTAATTTCATTGTCCCAGTTTTCTCCCACCTCTACGTATGATTTAAACAAGCAGTCCTCCTTCCTTGCCTGTCCTGGGTCCTTCATCCCAGCCATTCACAGGCCCTTTTCCAAACGTGTCAACAGTTTAGAAATGTGATTCTGGCGGTAGAATGACAAGAAGAGAGTGGGCAAGTATGGATTCCCATTCCAGTAATGTGTTATGAATCCCACTGTCAAACTGGCATCTTATCACAGAGCTAGTAAAGGCAGAATAGTATTATTTGATTTAGGAATTAGAAACCCTAATGTGGAAAAGAGCAGGGATCTTTCCGGAGGTCTTATATTATTCCTTGTAGAGCCCCTGTTCTCCTTTTGATATGAAAAACTGGGCTCAGCATTTTCATGTTGAGCTGCATTTTGTGAGTGCTTCCTTTTCTGCCAATATTCTCATTGGGTGGTCTCCTTAATGTCTGTTCTCAAAAAGACTATAAGATAATCAGACATTCTGCATTTTTGTTTGACAGTCGACATGATCAGCAGTTCACAGAATTAAACACTAAAATAATTTCCACTAGCTGTTTGGATTCTCCAGACCAGTGTTATTCAAACTGTGGGTCGGGGCCCACTTGATGGGTCGCAACCTGTTGTCAGGTAGGTTTGCGGAAAGCTGGGATCAGCCATCCTGGAAGCTGCAGACCTTACTCTTGCTATATTCCTGTTGAGAGTGTTAACAGTTTGAAACGGGGATGTTTCATGGATGTGCAATTGTTGCAGTCCAAGGATGCAGTTTGCATTCCAGGAGTGTCATTTGATTACATCACAAAGACAGCACTTCCTGCTTGATGTCACTTTCAATTTTGACATCACTTCCAGGTTAATGACATAACCTCCGGTAGGTTCCTAACACATGCCATTCTAAAAAGTGGGTACTGATCTGAAATGTTTGAGAACTACTGCTCCAGACTGTACCTTCCTCGTTTTAGTAATCCTTTTTTTTCCTTTTTCAGTGCAACATTGCAATATCAGGTGTATGAATGGAGGCACGTGCAGCGATGACCATTGTCTCTGTCAAAAGGGATACACAGGAACGCATTGTGGACAGCGTAAGTGGAGCATCATATTCAGTCAAAAATGTAAAATTCAACTATACTACAGGGAGCTAACACATCCATTGTAATGATGGACTGCTGGTTGACTGTCGTGGAATTTTCCAACTTAGCACGTGACGTTGTTGGTGGGTGCCAACAAAACTCTTTCTGGCAAGAACAATTAAAATAAGCATCAAACAAATTCGTAATAATTGGATATTGCCTGATGCTGCAGTCCTGACATTCTTAAAATTCTCAATGACTTTGGAAGGTTGCACATATGCAGAGCCTAGTTATTTAGAACATTGTCTTTGCTTGCTGTGTTCTCAATTCAGCACTTGAAGAATAGATTGTGAATGGGGACTTTTTTGCTGGGTCATTAGCAGACCACCTACTCAATATTGTCTATGCAGTCTGTTAGGGACCAGATCTTTCCAGGGCTGATGCAGCTGCAATCCAGCCCCAAGGTAAGGGAACAAACATTCCTTTATCTTGAGGTGGCCTCTGTGACTGAAGTCTCGCCACAGGATGCAGTTCACGCCCCCTTGGCATGGATTCATCAGCGCTGGAAAGTTGGATAGAATTGGGCCCTTGGTAGCTCTCCAGGAATTCAGATGGGGATCTTCTTTCCCAGCCCAGTCTGGAGACTGAATTTGGGCTGCATGCAGAAAGGATTGAATTTGGGCTTTCCGTATGCAAAGCAGGTAATCTTCTACTTGGCCATGATCCCTCCTCTTTGTATCTGCCATCAGGACACCCTAAGCGGAGAGAAGGGTTATAATGCATTTCGCAAGGAGCTCCTCTGTAGTCTGCTTTCTGTGTGCAAAGGGAGCTGTATTGTCCTCGCATCTTGCACTTAGGACATTTTACAGAATTGTGGCATCAGATCACCTATACTAAAGTTTTTATTGTGGTCGCTTGAAAAGCCATAGCTGGGTTTGTTACTAGCTTCATTTGAATCGCCCATCTGAGATATAACACGCATTGGATTAGTTGTTCATACTGTTTGGCATTCACTACCAAACGTTTTCTTGTTGGTCAAAATGAGTAGCAGTCCAATCCTATCTAAATCTCCTTCAGCTGATGCAGCTGTGCCACTGTACCTTGCAGTGGGGCAGGCCTGAAGGGGTCTAGGAAAGGGAACACTTGTTCCCTTGCCCAGGGTTAAAAGGGGTAAACCTCTGCTGCACTGTCTTCACAGAGCTGCACCAGCGATTTTTTTTTCTGATGCAAGTCCAAGTGGACCTAGGAACACATCACACACCACCCTGCCCCGTTCTCCTCCTACACCTCCCCCTTGCCTCCCCATTTCACCCACAGATCCCCTGTGCCGATTTACCGAGGCTGCTTGCACATGGCCACTCGCCACTTGCAGCAGTGGTCCGTCTGCACAGAATGATGGGTCACATTTTGCGACTGCCATAAAGCACAATGTGCCGCTGGAACATGTGTTCTGTTGGGGCAGTGGCCAAATAGCATTGGGCCATAGCTCTGTCAAAATCCCAGGCCATCCATAGTCCAGCAAATGGTGTGCCAAGCAATGTGGATGTGTAATAGTGCATTCAGCTGCAATTCATGTTCTTAGAAGGAAGCCTGTAATTTTGTGGTTTATTTTTCCCCTCCCCCAGGGGAGGGAGTATTGAAACCTGCAATTTCCCAATCCGCTATCTGTAGCCTGATGTGCTTCTATGGAGGAAGAGCTTCAGTATGTGATTCTGTCGACTGAGAGAACCGCTGCTGAAGTTGAGTAAAACCACCAGTGCACACCTGTCATGAAAAGAAAAGAACCCTGGGAGCATCCCATTAATCCTTCTGCTCCCTTCATTTCCAGCTGTCTGTGAAAGTGGCTGCCTCAATGGAGGGAGATGTGTTGCGCCAAATCGGTGTGCCTGCACATACGGGTTTACTGGACCTCAGTGTGAAAGAGGTAAGTGGAATTTTTACTCTTCCTAATTAAGAAGGAATATGGCGCACGTCTGTGTGCTGGCCTCTCTGACTCCGAGAGTGGTCCAAACATACTTCACAGTGTTCCTTATGCCGGCAAAACTTTGCTGGCCTAACTGTGCCGGCCTAACTCCATGTTAGGATTGCGCTTTCAGGAGATGTAGCTTGCAACTACATACATTCCTACATGCTCCTTTTTGGTATATCCCCCTTCTTTGCTGTGTTCCCCCTATATTCCTTTTTGGTATGTTCCCCATTTGGGAATCTGTCTGTACTTTCCCATAGTTCCTATGGGGCTGTCCCATGTTCCTCCCCCCACCTCTCAAGTTGTGGTTGCTGTCTTTTCTTCCCTCTCTGCTCCTTCTGAAGTTCTGCTCCTTCTGAAGATTCTGTTCCTTCTTCAGGTGCCTGAAAAGCAGAAATCCAACTGGTGCAATATGCTTCTACAGGACAGCTCTGTGCCAGGAAAAAAAATGAATTTCTGTCTGTCAGTGCCTGTTAAAGGAGGAGGGGCATCTGTCAGAAAGAGGGTGACACACTCTCACACCTGGAACAGGGCAGCGGCGTCATTCAGCCGGAACACTGGGCGGGAGGAACGGGTGAGCGGCAGCCCACCCATTGCGTACCGCTCTGTTTCGCCGTCTTCCCTGCCCCTGCATTCCTCCCGCTCAGCGTTCCGGCTGAATGACGCCGCTGGAACCGGGCATGGGTGCACTTTGCAATGTGTGGGGTTGGACGTAGGGGAGTGTTTTATGAACAGTAGGAATACGTTGGTAAAGGGAAGACAAATTTGAAACCCCTTCAGTATTTGGGGTGCAGGGTCTTTAGTTGTCCAGTTCTGTTTGCCCCTTCCAGCTGTCTTAAGGTCATCCCTGGTGAAAGTTAGATGTGCTGTTGCTGTTGAAGAACTATGTACATTTTTATTTAAAGATGGGATCAAGGATGAAAGGCGCCATTTGTTTTGTTTCATGTCTTGACCTTAAATGCGAAACCTGGCCAATAAAAGAAGTACAATCGTGTACATTTTAGCTCGCTGTTAAATACACAAAAATGTTCCGGGCAATTTCTTGGCAATCAGAACTACACTCCAGTACCAGATTCACACTCGCTCTCCTGCCTTGTGTCCTTTTGCTTTGTTTTGACTAGCCTTCGCGGAGTTCTTCTTCTTTAAAACTTGCATGAGGTTGTTATCAATTTCGTGAACTTTTTTGTGTGGGTCTCCATAGCGACATGTGCAGCTGTTCCCAGATGAGAAAACAGCTCTACTTATCTGCTATACTGAAGTCGTTTCAAGGAAATTGAATCAAGTTTAATAGTGTTCTGGAGAGAGATGACAGCAATAGCAGTTTAACCGTAATTAGCGTTTGGCTGTTTTGTATTCCTGAAGATAACATGTGTTTTAATTTGAACCAATTGACTAACTTGCTGTCTGGAAAATTCATATGATAGATTACATATAAAGTAGACGATTACAGGTGGGGCCTTTTTATCCACAAGGGATCCATTTATGGAACCTTTGTGGTTAAAAAAAATTCACAGAGAATTAAACCCATGGATTTTGCCTGCCCCCTCCCACCAAACACAACAGGAGCACTGCTGTGCTTGGGTCCATAGGGCTTTCTGAGGCCTGCCGAGGCCGTTTGCGTCCACCCTCTGAAAGAATGCAACTTCCAATTTTTTGGCAAAACTGGCAAAAATGTTAACTTACAAGCCTTATAAGGCATTTTGAAGCCTGAGGAAGCCCTCCAGTTGTGTTCTTTCGGCCTAAACTGCCATTCTAACCCCTGCTAACTGGACAAGAGGCACTTTTTCCAGTGGTGTTCCTCTTATATTTAGCAGGGGGAGAGTAACTCTCCCTCTTCACCCCTGCACAGTCTTTCTAGTGGCTGTTGCTGGCGGTCTGCCTTTTTTTTAGATTGTGAGCCCTTTTGGGACAGGGAGCCATTTAACTTTATTATTACTATTTGCCTGTAAACCACTTTGTGAACTTCGTGTTGAAAAGCGGTATATAAGTACCTGTTGATTGATTGATTGATTGATTGATTGATTGATTGATTGATTCTGAGACCCACCAAGAACGCTCCAGTTGCCCTTGGAGGCTTCAGGTTGAGCCAAATTTGGCTCAGATTTGGACCCAAATCCGCAAATATAAAATCTGTGGATAATTAGGCTCAACCTATATATTCAATCAAGGAAATTTATTTATAGTTTATAGGATTTTTCTACCGCTTCTCTTAAACTGAAAACGGCATACATCAAAGACCATTACAATATTAAATATTATTAAAACATTAAAGGTAAAGCCATTAAAACCATTAAAATATAAAAAAAAAAACAGTAAAAGAGCAGAACAGCGTAAAGTAGTATGAACAGCATAAAAGTTAAAAATCTCCTCTCTCCTACTCTTTCTTTTAATACAGACATATATTTTGATTCTATTCAGACCTAATGCTGAGAGGGAAAGAGAAGCTACAGTTTTCCCTAGTTTGACTGCAAACTCTTAAGCTTCAAGACAAGTAGGATTAGTTCCAACATTAAGGTTAACTCTTCCACACAGGAAAAATAGGTGGTTACCCAAAGCAGCCAAATCTAAGGGAGTAGTAAAATATGACTATACTGTGTTCAGCCACAGAATGGGAAATAGCAGATGTTTTCCTAGTGAGAGAGACGTCTCATACAGTTGGCTCACAGCAGAGTCTTGCATTCAGTTTGCTTAGATTCTTGGTTTCTCTCTCTTTCTTTTACGTCAGTGGTATTCAAACTTTTTAGAATGGCACTCGTGTTGGCACCCACCGGAAGTGATGTCATTAACCTGGAAGTGATGTTGTGGCAGGAAGTGACATCATCAAGCAGGAAGTGCTGTCATTGTAACATAATAAATGGACACTCTTGAAATGTGAGTTGGCATTCTTGGACTGCAGCAATTGTACAACCATGAGACATCCTTGACAGAAAGCCAGATTAGGACAAAATATTATGTAAAAACACTGAACTAAAAACAATATTAAAAAAAAACTCACTTGAAAATTCAAACTGTTAACACTCACAAATGGAATATAGCAAGAGTAAGGTCTGCAGTTTCCCATCGCGGAAAACATCCCAGATTTCCGCGACCCATCTGATATCAGGTCATGACCCACCAAGTGGGTCCTGACCCATAGTTTGAATAACTGTCTTATGTTGTTCTTCAAACCTCACATTAAAATGACAGGACGCGATCCAGCTGAGCATTTTTGATTCTCATTCATTTTGCAATAGAGGAGCTCCTAGACCCATACTACAGTTCCCTTGGAGAAATTAATGGGGATTATCATGGCTGAACTAGGCTAGATGAAGGTCTTCTATTTTAATTTTTTTTACCTTGTCTTCCTACCATAAGGACATCCAAGGCTGCTTACATAAAAAAATAAAAACAATACGACGTAAAAGATTAACAGCCCAATCCTAAGCTGCCTGGGTTCCTTAGGAGCAGCAGTAGCAAAATGGCTATGGCTGCATCCCATGGGAACTGTGGCAGCTGCCCGGGTCTCCTGGGGAAAGGGGATGTTTGTCTCCTTTCCCCAAGGCAAGCTGTGCCCCCCGCAATGGGACTTCTCAAGTCCCATTTACACAACATGGGGGTTGAGCAGAAGCCACTGCTGGCCCCATCTCCAGGTTGGGTCTGCTCCTCCCCTCCTCCTGCCCAGTTCTATCCCCTCCCTATCTCCCTCCTGCCCCGACGGACCTTACTGTTGGCTGCCACCGCTGGAGTACTATCTGCCCGTACCACCCGCACTGTGGCACAGAACTGACTGATGCGGCTCCAGCACAGGCAGTTCCTGCTCTCTGGGTGCTGTAAATGTGCTTTATGGCATGTTGACGACACTCAGAGCCAGCGGTATGCACATCCCCTCAATGACTGGGCCCTAAAACATTAACATACCACAACTAAAACAAAGCAGACCTCAGTGGATCACACAACTATTAAGATTGCAGTCATTTAAAGTGCTAACTCATCATATCAAAAGTTAAAAGCCTCGTTGAATTTATTAAAAAAAAGTCTTAAGGCACCACTGAAAAGTTGCCAGAGGGGGAGCTGTTCTCAATTCCAGAGAGAGAAAATTTCACTACTGAGGAGCCACCACCAAGAAGTCACTATTTCTGGTGGCATGGGAAGGTGGTGGCAAGGGACTTGCTTTCTGGGGGTCACTTGACTCTCAGGATCAGAAGGTATCTGATTTGTAGGATTTGTGTCTGATTTGAGTTGCCTACAGCTTCCTCCTATTAGACAATGGCATGGAGTAAGAAACTGATTCCTTTCCTCAGCTTCCACATTGAGCCTTGAAGTTCCTCACCTCTTGCGATACAGTTGTTAAAGGAGGAGAAGCTCCCTTTGGTGTGCCTCACCTATGCATAGAAAAACTTCTATATCAGAGTCGCCCTCAATCATCAGGCTATACACCTATCTCTGGCCCTCTTGACCCTCCTACAGCTGCCTCTGTATTTGACCCAAGTTCTTTGGACCACACAACTGCTTCTTGTCATGGACTGACAGGCAGTTCTCCCTGGGTCCCAAGCTTGGCCCTTGACAGGTTTGAATGTATGTTATGGTATTGTCCATTTTTGGGGGGGCTTGGGGTTTGAATTGAATCTTTTAAAGATTTACTTCTTTTGCCACGAGTAAATTGTTGTCTTGGGGCCCAGATTTATGCATTGGCTGTATCATGATTGCATTTAAAAACATGATTGGTTTTAATTGTTTTATTGTATTGTTTTTTATATTGTTTTTAAAGTGTTTTTAATGTTAGTTTTTATACTTTGTCAAGCCGCCTTGAGCGCCTTTAGGCAAATAAGGCGGGATACAAATCTCCTAAATAAATAAATAAATAAATTAGTCATATACAGTACCTGTATTCATCCCTCTCGAGCTGCTGAATGCAGGACTTTGGCTCAGTTCCACAGCTAGGGGAATCTCTCTGGGCAGGGTGCCAAGGAACTGCAAGTGCATCACAGTGAATAAAGCTCGCCTAGTATTTCTTGGGGTGTGTATGATGTTTAAAGATATAAAAGTAGACAGGTCTTGATACAAATTTGAATAGCAAAAGTTCAGTGGCATTGGGAGTGGATTGAGGCAGAGTAAAAACAAACACAACTGCCTTTCTCTGTGAGATGATCCCAGAACATTGTGCTTGAAGCAGTGTCAGTGTGCCAGCTTGACACTTGAGCTTGCAGCATTGTGATAGCTTTGGGTCAGTGGTGAAATTCAGCCAGTTCTCACCTATTCTGCAGAACCGGTTGCTAATTTTAGGTTGGGAGAGGGAAGAAAGGCAGCGGCCGCCCTGAAGGACATAGAACCGGTTGTTAATTTATTTGAATCCCACCACTGCTTTGGGTGCTGCTGCATTGGTAAGGATACTGCCCAAGGCATGGCGCAGCAGAAGCACACCAGTACTTCTGCAATGCTGGCAGGAGGAATGTGGTCCCTTCGTGCAGCATTTTCTGTACCTGACATTTGGCATTTTCTGTACCTAACACCTGACATTTGGGCAGGTGCAGCTAATGATGGAAGGGTTTCAAAAGCTGCACCTGCCACAGTTCCCTCTTTTATACAATGGTTAAAGGTATAGGCACTCTGTCCCACTTTGTATCTGGCAACCCTAGGCATGGGGTCATGGGACTTGAGAATGCCCCGGAGTATGGAGAGCTGCATAACCAAGGCCTGGACTTTGTGTTACACTCAGTGGTGTCAGCCTACCGGTTCGCTGGGCGGAGTTTTCGTGGTCGCTGGGCGGGTTTCCACGGTGATCGGCAGCGTGCTCCCTGCGTTCCATTGCGTAATGGCGAAAGCCCACCCGCTGCAGCGGGCGTGCTTTCGCCATAACGCAACGGGACGCAGCGAGCACGCTGCCGATCACCATGGAAACCCGCCCAGCGACTGCGAAAACTCCGCCCAGCGAACCGGTAGGCTGACACTACTGGTTACACTGATGCCCTTGCCTTGTTGCAGTGTCAGCACTTCTTCAGAACCAGTGCAGCCTCTGGGTGGTCTGGGGCAACATTTTGTCTTATTTTCAAGATTCCTCGTGGCTCCTCTTTTGGCTTATAAGCCCAGTGGAAAGTATGAACAGAATTGTGCTCCCACCCAGAGTTTACCAAATGACTCCAGTCATTTCAAATATTCAGACTAAAGCATGGCCCTTCTCGACGCACAAACTGTATGT
>JAJKFI010000020.1:828772-852071 GCA_029204185.1 Lerista edwardsae
AAAATACAAAAATTAGGCTTGTGAACAAGTTAAAGAATGCATGCTTTCCTCTGAGTAAGCCCCACAGAATTCAGTGAGACTTACTCCTGAGTAAACATGCACTGTAATCACATGCACATGCCTTTTACTGAGAGCGCAATCCTAATCTGGAGTTAGGCCAGCAAGATTTGGTTGGCACAAAGGACACTGTCAAATATGTTTGGAACACTCTCTGAGTCGGGGAGGCCAGCACACAGACGTGCGCCATTCTCCCTGACTCCGGGAGTGATCCAAACATGCTTTATGTTGGGCCGACCTAACTTCAGGTTAGGATTGCGCCCTCAAATCAATTTAAATAAATATGCATGTCTGAATAGGTGTCCCCGGGCACTTTGAAGTGTGCATTGCTATTCAATAAGCAAAAGACTTTTCCTTGCAAGAAAGGCAGGCCACTGTCAGTATTTTTCACTCTCAATTACATAAGATTCCATTGCCCTAAGGAAAGAAAGTGGCTTTAATTTGTAGCCCCAGCTGGTTAACATTTGTCCCATTGCTTAATGACTAGGCTTTATTTGATTAATCTACCAGTTAAACCAATTAGTGCTTTTAACCATAATGAAAATATAAGACCTTTGTTTAAAAAAAAAAAAAAGCAAACATGGGTGCTTTTAGAAAGAAACGAATAGTACTTACTAAAGAAATAGTACTTTAGTACTGTATTGTGTGGTCTACTTATAACTGGTATAATATGTGTTTGTTGAAAAGACTAAGCATCATCTGGCATACCATGGTGGCGGTATTTAGTCTGAGCAGAGAGCAAATAACAAAGTGTAGGTTAAAGGAAAGCAAGATCCCAAAACCTCATGTTCATTTAAAGTCATATTGTGACACATGGTAGCTGGCAAATTATTTAAAGAGGCTTTTTTTCTTTCCCTTTTGGAACTGCCTTCTTGGAATTCCTTTTGTTGACAAAGACATAGATCAGTGGTTCTCAAACTTTTTACCACCAGGACCCACTTTTTAGAATGGCACTCGTGTCAGGACCCACCAGAAGTAATGTCATGGCCAGAAGTGACATCATGAAGCATTGTGACATAATCAAATGACATTCCTGGCATTCATGCAAACTGGCATTCTTGGACTGCAGCAATTGCACAGCCATGAAACATCCCTGACAGAAAGCAAGATTAGGACAAAATATATAAAAGTGCTGAACTAAAAGCAACATTGCAATAACCCTCATTTGAAAATTCAAACTTAACAACTCGCAAAAGAATACAGCAAAAGTAAGTTCTGTAGCTTCCAAGACGGCTGCTCCCAGCTTTCTGCAACCCACCTGACATCAGGGTGTGACCAGCGATGGGATTAACAAACGACCTGGGGGAACGCGCGATTGGCTGCCCGTCCGTTCCACACCACCGCCTGCCCCGCCGCCGTGCGGGCTGCCCAGGCCTCTGAGGGGGTGCCTGCTCGCTTGGGGGTCCTCCCGGGTGCCCGGGCATGCAGCGGTGGGGTGTGCCAACCGGGGGCAGCGGGCCCAGCCTGTGCAGCCGGCGGGGACGGCGGCGGGTCGGAACAGACGGGCTGCCAATCACGCGGGCTGCCAATTACGCCCAGCGGTCCCCCAGGTCATTTGTGAATCCCATCGCTGGGTGTGACCCACCAAGTGGGTTCCGACCCACTGCCATAGAATATATGTTCTGTTATATTAAGAGTCATTTGATGGGGTGTTAAATACTTCTTCGCCATTCCAGCTATTAAAAATAAAACAAAGCCAACAAAAACAGGTAGTAAAGGGGAGAGTCAGGTTGGGCCCATAAAGTCTAACACTTTCTGCACCACAGAAATGAGTAGGAGTGTGGTTTTTTGGTGATATTTTTTCCAAAATTTCTTGATTAAAATAACGAATTGCTGTGTTATGTGTTTTTATTATCTATTCTCATTCCAAGTTCTGATTTTTATTAATTTTAAATGCTTTAAAAGTGTACTAGATAGATGATACAGGCAATATAGTGTCAGCAGATGCAGCCACAGTATTATTTCTAACTGGAAAAGTAAGCTATTTTTAATTTCTGGAAAATACCTTAAACACCGAAATGCAGTGTTTTGTGTTTTTATTCAAACACTTTAATCTCCAAAAGGTTTTATGCAGGTTTTATGCAGTGTTTTAAAAAACACCACCACCCACCCCTAGAAATGAGGGAGCGATCCCATTGTACTTCAGAGATTCTTTATTAGTAGTGTCATATGCTTCAATAAAATGCAGCGCCTGATATCTGTTTTGATCTAACAAGTCCTTCTTCAGAGGCTAACTAAAATGAAAAATGTAAATTTAATTATACAGTTATTTTATCATTATGCTCTTCAAATCTGCTGCCTGAGTCGATTACTTCAGTTGGCATCGTGGATTGGCCAACTGTTTTCCTCACACTACAATTCTGACAAAAATCCCCTCCCCCAATGAGTTGCTATGCCCAGTTGGGAATCTTCCATTGGTATGCATGAAACCCTCTCTCCCAGGGCTAATAGGAACTTGGGGGGTTGTGTGTTGTTGTAGTTGTTGTTGTTGAGGAAAGCGTTAAATACCCCATGTCACAATCCTGATCGCCTCCAGTGTAATTTTTTTTTAGTGTGTCAGAAATAATGAACGTGTCATTTGAAAGTGTTACTTTGCTATGAGTTTGTATTGAGAAACAGAATTCCTCTTTTCCCTTCAGCATCCAAGTTACAAAGAGTGGGTAGGCAGAGGAAACTGTTTCAGAATGATTAACATTTGCAACAGACATGTTCACACTTCCAGCTGATCCTTGGAAGTTTTGTAATAATGTGTAGCTTTTATGTATTTCTTTTGTGACTGCTTGCTCTATTTGGCACTGGAATAGTGCTGAGGGAAAGAGGCCTAAATAAGGTATGAAGCAGGCAGAAGATGATCTGAGAAAACAATTCATTTGAAAACCTTCGACAACAGAGAATACAAAATTTTATTCCGTTTTATGTGAGGCAGTGTCCTGCTTCAGAGCAGTACACCCCGGTATCCACTGATTCACGGTTTCAGTTATCCACGGATACCATGGATATTGGGACAACTATTAAAAAGATAGGGGAACATTAAGCAAATATCTTTTATTTTATCATGTTGCAGCAAATCCATTGATGTTCCCCTATCCTTAAAAAGTTATCCCCAGTATCCGCAGTTTCAGGTATCCGCAGAGGGGTCTGGAACGGAACCCTGGTGGATACTGGTGCATGCCTGAGGGCACAATGCAACGGCAATCTTAGCAATGGCGTCGGGCCAACAGTGTCCATCAAAGTCTGCGCTGCGCTGCTGTGCAGCAGCCGAGTTCTAGGCAGGGGAGGGTGGGAGGGAGGGTGTTTCTGGGTGGGGTGTGGGCAGGCCAGGAGGTGTGCTGGCCCGGGGAGGAGGAGTGGAGCTGAGATGCGGCCCATTCAGGCCGCGCAGCTTGCTCAGAGCAGGTGCAGATCCGAGCAGGCCCATTGGGGCAGCTGACACCTACCCGGGGTAAGGGCACCAGGGGGGCTCCAACCAGCTCCTAACTTGCACTGGATACAGTGCAGGCCTGCTGGCCTTGCCATTCCAGTGCAAGTTACGATTGCGCCCTGAATAAAATACGATGGGTTTTCAACATTAAAAATAACAAAACTAAGGGCGTAATCCTAACCAATTTTCCAGCATTGACATACCTGTGCCAATGGGACATGTTCTGCATTCTACAGCGGAGTAGTAGTCATGAAGGCCTCCTCGAGGGAAGGGAATGTTTGTTCCCTTACCTCGGAGCTGCATTGTTCTTACTCCAGTGTTGGAAAGTTGGTCAGGATTGCACACTGGGACTGTTTAAATGCAAGATCTGAACTCCAGCTGCCTCGCTTGGCAGCTTTAGCTACGACCTCTCCCTCAAGATTTCTTCGGTTTCTTCCCTAACCTTGAAGACTCTATTCTCTGCTGCTGCTTCTCAGCTTGTAATGAAGATAAAGTTCACCAAAAAGACCCCAGGGAAGATATTTGCATTCATTCACATTATACTCCAATATGTATGTTAAAAGCAATATCTGGACATCTCCATAAAGAAACTTGGCTTAAATATGAGCCAGTTGATTGATTTAATCTAGCTTTAGTCCTTGCAGGACCTTACATTTGAGCTAAGTTAGCATGCATTCAGTACTTCTGAGGAGACAATCCTAACCAACTTTCCAGCCCTGGGGTAATGGCAATTCAGCTCTGAGGTAAAGAAACAAACATTCCCTTACCTTGAAGCCTTTGTGACTACTACTCCACTGCAGAATGCAGAACATGCCCCACTGGTACAGCTATGTCAGTGCTGGAGAGTTGGTTAGCATTGCACCCTGAATGTGTCACCCTGTAGCATTGCTAGAGGGGGGCAAAATGGTAAGTACTCCAGGTGCTATCACAGGCCATGTAAACGGTCCATCCCACTCGCTGTCAGAGCCATTCTGGGCAGTGATGGTGTCATGGTGTGGAATGGTTCTGATGGCAACTGGGATAGACCACTTACACGGCATGTTACCACACCTACAGTACTTACCATTTTGGCCCTCCTCTAGCTACACTACTGGTGTCACCTGGCCAGAAAGAAGTTGGTTAAAGGTAAGCCAGAGTAAGCCAGGCAATTTTTTTTATTATTTTGAAGAATTTATACTC
This sequence comes from Lerista edwardsae, assembly GCA_029204185.1. Taxonomy (NCBI): domain Eukaryota; kingdom Metazoa; phylum Chordata; class Lepidosauria; order Squamata; family Scincidae; genus Lerista; species Lerista edwardsae. The sequence continues at coordinate 833,430 of JAJKFI010000020.1, forward strand.
CGCCTTTCCCATGCCGAAGCAAATGCCCAAGGCGGCTTACATAGGCAGGTTAGTCTAAACTGCCATTTTAAAATGGGTTTTTTACAAATATCCAGTATTTTGCGGTTCACTGAATCCTCAGTCCCAGATGTAGCCTTCACAGTGTGGTTCTCTCCTCTGGCTGTGTGACATAGAGCTTCAGCAGGTGATCGTAAGTCCAGCCTGGACAGGTCCTCAAGGTTGGATTTTGTTCTTTTGCCGGCTGGCCTTCACACAACATTCCCACCCTGGCTAATCAGCTCCACAGTAACCCCGTTCTGCCATAACATGTACTGCAGCTTGTCACAGCCTGGTATTCTGTCTCCCATCCAACAATAAACCACAGATTCTCCTGCTTAGCTTCAGGCAGTACCAGCAGCTCAACTATCAGTCCATACCTCCTGCCCTATAATGCCTGAGAGCTTGATCCTAGACAGCTGGATTGCACGCAACTTCTTGCCTAGGGAGACCTGTCTGGTTACTTTACTGTCCCGTTTAGGAAATTAATATAAAACATCAGTGTCAGGGAGTATTTCTCCCTCATGTGAACATGTCTGGAGCATGACATAGCAAATCTGTGGTTTTCATGTTGTCATCCAATTCCTGCTGTCAAGTTTTTGGATTTTATTTTTTAAATGTTTTACTTGTGTTGTGGGCTGTGTTTTGTTAGCTGCTTTGAGGGCTTTGTCAGAAACTGAATAAATAAAATAAGTGAGTGGACTGTGTTTCCGTAGATACTCAGCTACAAGACAAATGTTTACCAATAAATGAGCTGTAAATTGCCTCGTTGTCTTATCTTGGGGTCAGTCAGGAGTCAGGGCAGTTCAGGGGTGTCAGCTGCCTATTGATTGTCTGCGGACCATCTTTTATGCTTGCAGAGGGTTTCCAAGCTTTAAATTACACTAGGAGCTGTTCTTTGATATCAGTTTTTATATTGGTTGGAGCTCAACAGTAGGCTCTTCTGAGCATACTGTTAATCCCGAACTCCCAACCCTTTCTGAAGTTGCTATGCTGTGGTGTTTTTTTTTTCCTGCCATTTAAATATAGGGTTTTGTTTTCCACATCAGTTCAGTGCTGTATGTCTTGTGTCATTATTTGGGGTGTGTATGCTTTATGCTCCTCTTCACAAGCACCATTTCCCTCCCTCTCCCCTTGCTGCAGTGATTGGCTCCTGACTTTCTCAGCGTTGGAGAAATAAGGGAGGGTAAAATCAGACAAAATTGTTGTTTCCCCTGACTTATCTGAAGGCCATAGAAAACGCCATGATTCTTGGCTCAATATTTACCCTTGACTTATCTGCAATATTGACTTATACTTGAGTATCTATGGTACTTGGTATTTCTGCCCCCATTGCTCTGCTGTAACCATATTTGGGTCCATGTGTGCCTGCATGTAAGCACCATAATACCATCCCTATCCTAATGGCCTGGTTTACTTTCATGGCTCTGCCATTGTAGTTTGGCTTTTATGTGCATTTCAGTGACGTTACTGTACCTAGAGGGAGCGCAATCTTTCTTTGAGAGTGCAATCCTAAGCAGTGCTGGATTAGGCCAGCTGGCGGGCCTGCGCTGTACCCAGCACTGCTTTCTGGAGGCTGGAGCCTCCCTAGCGCAAGGGCACGTTTGTGCCCTTGCACGTTGGGAGGTGCCAGCCTCCCTTATGGACTCCTTGGATCTGTGCCTGCTAAACAGCAGGCATAGATTCAAGGAGACCGTGCGGCCCGGGGAACGGGTTTAGGATTCGGCCATAAGGCTGAATCTGAAGCCCGCCCCCCACCTCGGCCGGCACCCTTGCTGGTCCGCCCACAGCCTGCCCAGAAATGCCCTCCCCCGCCCACTACCTCCCTCCTGCCAACATGGTTCATCCTCTGCGTCAGCTGGCTTTGACTGGCGCAGGGGAAGTGCAGCATGGGCGCACCAACGCCAGCAGTGCAGGCAGCGCCGGTCTCGGTGTGTTAGTGCTGATGTCGGGGTGCCTCTCGGCTTAGAATAATAGCCATTATTCTCTAAGCCTCTCGGTTTAGAATAATAGCCATTACCCTCACTTTTTTGCTGTGCTCTGTTTTGGAAAGAGTTGTGTTCTCTCTGATATGCAAGGATCTCAAAACATTTTCCACTGCACTGCACTGCTCGTGAGGTTCAGTTCTTTCAAATAAATCTGCAGAGGCACCATCTCCAATTTTCTGAAGGACTTGGGGGCAAAAAAATTAGTTGTGATTTGGATTGCTCCATGTATTTGTGCCATTTTCATAAGAAAAAGCAAGCATGCCAATGATATAATTAAGCTCACATGTTCTTTGGGCCTAACCCTGCTTAAACAGGGCCCCTAGAAATCTGTCAGTATCAACTAAATTGCGATAGCACCATCCTAGTGTTGCGCACAAGTTTTTCTTCATTCCTGTCAAGTGTGTCAGAAAAGACACTATTATTTTTAAGCAGCATGTTTTGAATTTCATTAAAACAAACACACACCCCAACACCTGGCTCTGCGCACTGTATGTTTTTATGATTTGTGGCACCACTAAACTGTACCACTTCAAATCCTTTCTCCATCTGAAAATGATCTAGTATGCGCATTGTCAGAGTGTTCCTCGTACTGAACATTTTGTGTTCTTCTTCTTTACTTCATGTGCTGCCTGTGTGTTGTGGCAGTGATTAATGCTGGGCTGCCAAGCAAAAGCACATGTTACACATGAGTCTGTCTAATGAGACCTTGAGAAGGAAATGGCTTGGTTTAGAATAATAGCCATTACCCTCACTTTTTTGCTGTGCTCTGTTTTGGAAAGAGTTGTGTTCTCTCTGATATGCAAGGATCTCAAAACATTTTCCATCTTGCATTTGTATGATGGGTCATCAACTGTCTATCATTGTCTTTGCAACTTTGCGTTTTTTTTTTTTGTTTTTTGCAGTGCATGTATTTCTGTCTGTCTTCCCTTTGGTGGATTTCTATGCCTTGTGTGCCAAGAGTGAGCTTTGTGATGCTGCCTGCCTGTATTCTACATTGGGATGCTTGGACCAGAGGCATAATGGGTCTCCAGGGCCTGGAGCAGACATAACACCATAACATTGTGATGTCACTTCCGGGCAGAGATGTGCGATGACATTCTGGACCAGTGAGGCTCAGAACGTCACTGAAACCTGGTGACCCGGAAGTGATGGCGATGTCCAGAGTCTTTCTCAACCTCCCAGAGGTAGTTTAATACAAGGAGGTTATATTGACTGGAGGCAGCATGACGTCATTTTCTTGAAGCCATGGGTATAAACTCAGACCATCGCCGCGAAGGAGGATTGCCGCCGCGGAGTCACGAATAAAAATCTCCCTGCCCGTGTGTAAAAATTAATCTCAACCTCTTTAATCATGCCTGCGTGTTCTGCATACGGGTGCACGAATCGCTGTACGAAAAATGGGATTACTTTGCACAGGTAATTAAAATCATTGTGATTCGTTGCTACAGAAAAATATTACTTCATAAAGTATGCAGCCCTTCACAAACTGAAGTAGATATGAAGAAATAAAATAAAAATAAAATATTACTTCATAAAGTATGCAGCCCTTCACAAACTGAAGTAGATATGAAGAAATAAAATAAAAATAAAAATAATAATATGTAATATTTTTGAAATTCTGAACATTAACAGAATTTGTTTTATGGGGGGGGGTGAGTGTAGAAGTTTAAAAAAATACTCTTAATAGCCTAGAAGTAAAAAAGAATTACTCTCATATTGACAACTACTTGTGTTATACATTGAGAGATTTTAATGTAATTTTCCTACATATTTATCTAATTTTTGCCCACCCTCCCCTTTTTTTCTTTCCTTCCCGTTCACAATTTATTTTTGGTTGTGTAGATTTCAAAAAATAAGTCTGTCAAAACAGTGCAATCCGAGTTTAAATAGACAGCAAGTAGCATTTCGTCCGGTATGTTCAGTAATATAATTATGCGGAATTAAACCTTGGAATATGCATATTAACTCATAATATGGTTACCACTGATGTTTCTACACGATCACACGTTATTATTGTCGTAGGTTTTTACTTCAGGAGTAAACTATTAAGTCCTAAACAGTACGCGCAAACCAATCTGAAATGCTTGGAATGAGCAATGTTTTGAGTATAAAAACATGGCCGCTAAGCCCGCCCCTGGCTTTACTTTGTTCCTATTCATATAACAGGCAGGGCCGGGGGTTGGTTTAAAAGCATTCCTGGTTTTCACTAAAACCCGGAAGTGCTTTTCAAGCACTTCCTGGGGGCTTCCTGAAGCCCGTAAAGACCATGTGTGGCCTCTGCAGGCTTGAAAAACAACCAGAGAAAAGCAACCAGGCCAGAGACAACCGGAAGCTCAGGTCCGGTTGCTCTGGGAGCTCAAGGGAGGCTCTGCCTCCCTTTTTTCCCCTAACCTCATGTCCCTGCTTAAGTGTTTTCCCCAAGGGAGGGAACTCTCGCTGCCTTTGCTATGTGCTTCCCGTTCCTTCTCCTGTGGAGCCTTCCCTTTGAAAAAGAAGGGGCACAAAGCCTTTGAAGGGGGAGGAGCAAAGAGCAGGAAGCTGCCAGCAGCTAGGGTGGAGCTTGATAGGCAGTTATGCTCCCCCCCATTGGCATAGCACCTGAGGCAGGTACCCCTCAGGCCCCACACTAGTTATGCCTCTGGCTTGGACAACGTCATTTTCTTCAGCAGGAGCAAGACCTCTGGTAAAATGGCGAAAACTCCTGAATTGCAGTATTAGAACAAAAAAACAAACAAACAAAAAAGATCCTGTATTTGAGGACGTGGTCCTCTGGGATGAACGTGCGCACAATACGGTTGCAAGGGAGAGAGACCGTAAAGATTTATACCACCATCTCCATTTTCTTTTCACATTTTGGAGATGCTTTTGGTCCAAGCTGGCCCCTGTCACAATGCTGTGCGCATACAGGAAAGAAGAAAATTCTATTGTGCCAAAGTATTAAACAGCTAAGAAGGGTGGAAACATCAGCTTCATTCCCCTAAGATCTGGGAGAATAAGAGCAGCCTCCCAAATGTTTACATTGTCTAGCTATTTGTTGATTGTGTCTCAGTGGCCTGCATTCAGTTTCTCACTGTATTGGCTGAACATACGTATTCTTTTTTCTTTTCTTTTCTGGCTTCCATTAGTAGACTCCCTCGCCCTCCCAGTTCCACAGCCTTAGCTATGTGACCTCATCTTGCCTTTTTAACTTACACTTTTCTTAGCCCCCTTGTCAGCAATGTAAGTCATGCTTTAAGGCACATACTGACCTCTTGTTCTGTATAGATGGTTTATGGTACAGGTTTGTTGGGTAATAAAGTATTTGACTTTGGAAGTCTTTTCTTTTTTAAAGTGCAAATGCATGTCACTGAAGATGAAATCCTCAACACATGTCTTAGTAGGGAGTATTTCCTATTAAACCAAATGAAATAAAGTGATGTTTAAGGTAAAGGTTTCCCCACAACTGACTGGTCTAGTCGTGACCGACTGTAGGGGGTGGTGCTCATCTCCGTTTCTAAGCCTGTAGAGCTGGCGTTTGTCCAAGGACAAGCTTCCATGGTTATGTGGCCAGCATGACTATACACCGTAGCGCACGGAATGCTGTTACCTTCCCACCAAAGTGGTACCTATTTATCTTCTCACATTTTTAGGTGCTTTCGAACTGCTAGGTTGGCAGGAGCTGGGATAAGCAACGGATGCTCACTCTGTTGCACCGACTCAAACTCCCAACCTTCCAGTCAGAAAGCCCAGCAGCAGTGGTTTAACCCACAGCACCACCATATCCCTAAAACGTGATGTTTAAACACTGCTAATTGTTCAGAGTAGGGATGGGTGTTTTTGTTGTTATTGAAAACTGCTTTTTGGCGGTTAAACACCACCTTTTGGTCGTTAAAATCTATATATATAAAATTGGATGTGTGTGCGCGTGTATGTATGTTCCAGCATAGCTCTGGAACGCCTGGAGCAATTTATACCAAACTTGGTACACATATATGCCTTATGAGCTGGAAAGAAATACTGCGGGGGTAAGACCCCCCTAGCACCCCTAGGTTTAAGTCCATGTTTAAGTCCACGTTCAGCCCCCATCAGCATGGGGGGTGAGAAGGGGTGAAAAATAAAATGTCCAAAATGACCGACATTAGTGTCAAATCCATAGTTTTCTGGGTCGCTAAGCTGATTGGTGACAGTCCCGATTACATTTAAGCCCAAGTTTAGTCGAATCAAAGGAATAGAACTCTGTAGAACCTCCTGGAAATTTTTAGAAATCATTATGCCCCGGTCTTGGATTCCACTCAAAGACTTGCTATGTGACCAGGTGTAGTCACTGAATATAAGTCTATAGATACCGTAGTAGATGCCTATGAGGTTGTTAATTTCCCATCAGACTTCCTAAACTCACTTGATCCGGCTGCATTGCCACCACATCGTCTTTGACTTAAAGTGGGATCTCCAATTATTTTACTACGGAACCTCGACCCGCCAAAACTTTGCAACAGCACAAGGCTGTGTGTCAAGAAGATGCTGGGTACTGTAATTGAAGCGACTATTTTAACAAGAAAGGGAGAGGGTGAAACAGTTTTTATCCCATGGATACCACTCATTCCGACGGATCTCCCTTTTAACTTTAAGAGATTGCAATTTCCTGTGAGACTTGCATTCTCGATCACGATTAACAAGTCACAGGGGCAGCCTATTAAGTACTGCAGAGTAGATTTGAGATCGCCATGTTTCTCCCACGGACAACTTTATGTTGCTTGCTCAAGGGTGGGTCCACCCAAGAATTAATTTATTCTTGCTCCTGGAAGTGAAACTAAAAATGTAGTTTATAATCAAGTTCTGAGTTAAATTAATATTATAGTGAATTTGTAAAAGATTTTACTTTATAATTTTTATACTGTACTTCTACTTTTAATTTCCTATACATAAAATTACTTCGATTTTACACTATAGATAGAATTCATTCCTTTTCCTGTCTAATAGAAGCTTGGGATAAATAAATTCCCAGGCAACGCCGGGTAAGGACAAGCTAGTATCTGAATAAAACCACAAAACACCACATTTTGGTGTTTAGTCTATTTTAATTTCTGGGAAATGTCTTACTTTTTCAATTAGAAATAATACTTTGGCTGCATCTGCTGACACTATATCACCTGTATCATCTACCTAGTACACTTTTAAAGCATTTAAAATTAATAAAAATGAGAACTTGGAATGAGAATGTAGAATAAAACCACACAACACCGCAATTTGGTATTTTAATCAAGAAATTTTGGAAAAAATATCACCAAAAAAGCACACCCCTAGTTCAGAGGAAAAGAAGCACCTTTTAATACGGTTGGTCTCTAACATTTAGCAGGGGGAGAGCAATTATCCTTCATCCTAGGACAGTATGTGGCCCAGTTATTTGCTGGGGTCTCACCTGTGTGTTCTTCCAGATTGTGAGTCCCTTTTGAACAAGGAACAATTTTTCTTTTCTTTCTTTTTGCTATGTGAACTGCTTTGTGAACTTGGAAAGCAATATATAAATATTAATAATAATAGTTGTAAAAAATTAAAGCAGAACATTCTTAGGGCATGGACTTCTGAAATTCATTGCAAATCCCTTAACTTTTCTCAGCTTGCATGGGAGAATCAACCATCAATGTCAATCAATGTCAATTGATAAATCTAATTGCTTCCGATAAATTAGGCCAAGTTCTGCCATTGCTCCATCTACTGCTTCATCACAAGCCAGCAAATATCTATCCATGTTATTGCATTTAGAACTCCTTAACACATGACGGCATTAAGAAAAAAAGCAGTGTCTGGGCTCTTGTTGGGAGTGATGGGAACCCTTGTGATAAATGAATTGCAACTGCCCTTAGAAATTTCTGAGCATTTCTGCATGCTAACTGAAAGAAGTTCCTAAACTGATAGGACAGTTTTACTGTCAGATTAATGTGGACTTCAAAAGAAAAGCTTTTTTTTTTTTTTTTTTTAAGAGTCAGGAAGTGCTTCAAGGCTACAGACAGTAAGAGCAGAAAGACTTGAGTTGAAACGGACTATTAAAGAGCAAGTCAGGACATTCTGTGCTGGTTCAGTTTTCCAGCAGTGGGATATGATCTGCTGGAATTTCTGCGCCGTACAATTCAACGTGTAAACTGTTGCAGTTGACATTGTTGGTGCTAGATCATTCTGCACAATGAGTGTTGGGTGGATTGATGGGTGTTGTGTCTCCAAGAACCATGTCTTTTGTGACATGAAAACAAAAGTAGACACACGCCCCCGAATCATTACAGCTGGTAAACTCTATTTAAATGACTCTCATATTTAACTACTCCAAAGATGGATAAATAAAAGAAAGAAAGGGTAACTACCTACTTGTCTTTTGCTAGCTCTGTGCAAGAATGCTTCGTTGTGTAACTCTGGGCATTTTGCCTGCAAAGTTGCAAGGAGATCCATTTTATTTTGGAGGAGTTCCAAAAGGACATTATCGACAGTTCTTGGCCATTTAGCTGCAGATACACTGCCATTACTAACATCTGCAAAGTGGGGAGGGAGGGCATTATCAGCATCATTATATTCTACCATCAGATTTTATGTTATGGTTGATAGTTGAAATGAATGTAGGCCAGTGGTTTTCAAACTTTTTAGACCATCTCTTGCTTTTTAGAATGGCATTCATTTAAGGAGCCACCAGAAATGACGTCATTAACCTGGAAGTGATGTCATAGCCAGAACTGACATCATCAAGCAGGAAGTGCACTTTATGGTACCTTTGCAACACTCTAGGCCAGTGCAACGGGCACTGCACCAGCACTGGTCTAGGATAGGATTGTTGTATTGGTACATTGAGAGCATAATCCTAACTTGGAATTAGTCCAGTACAGTTAGACCAGCAAAATTTGGCTGGCGCAAGGAACACCCTAAAGTCAGCAAGGCCAGCATACAGCCATGCACCATCCTCCCTGACTCTGAGACTGGTCCAAACGCACTTCGTGGCCAAAATTTGCTGGTCTAACTTGTGCCAGCCTAACTCCAAGTTAGGATTGTGCTCTAAGGCTGCTGTCCTTTTCTAGGAGTGAGTCCCATTGTATTCAGTAGAGCTTATTTCCGAGTAGACATGCAGAGGATTTTGATGTAATACAACATAGAAGCTTCTTTATTTTATATCAGTTCATTGGTCTGCATAGACATGTATGATCTACTCTGGCTACAGCGCCTTGGACAGGAATAGCCTTTCAGCCGCGCATGCCGATGAGAGGTAACTTTGCCCCGTTTCCCCTCCCCCCCAGAGTGACGTGCCAAGCAGTCATTGGTCTCCTCCTGGGGAGGGGCAGGAACTTCCCGCGCTGTTCAGAGGCAGAGCTCACGTGGTCGCTGGCCTCTTTGCTTGGCCCTTTGTGGGGGGATACCTGGGCAAGAGATATTCTCTATCACTTGAGAATTCACTTGTTTAACTGTTGGGGATTGAATGTGGGGTCTGCTCCCTGCAAAGCATACCGTCTGTTTAAATCAGTAGGAGAGTTTTTTGTCCTGTTGTGTTACTCAGCCATACATGTTGAACTATTAGTAATATGCATCTTTCTTTGACATTTAATTGATTACTTAACCTGCTATAGGCCTATAATAATTTGTTATTTATACTAAACATTAGTTATGATTGCATACTGGAAAAATAGGAACCAAAAGATAAGAAGACACATCCTTCCTTGCAAACATATGATCTCTACATTGCTTACAGCAACTTGTTTGTAGACATCGGTTGCTTTCAAACTTCTGAGCTGTGGTTGGGGCTCCAGCCACACGTTGGCTTTCTAATGATCCAGCCTTTCTTTCTTCAGCTGATTACAGTAAACTGTGTAATAGAGGGTGGAGGCCTTTGGTTTGGGTCCAAGAAAGTGAGTAATAATTGACCTAATGTACAGAGCATATGAATAAACTATTCTTTTGGTAAGAAATTTATGTTTTACAGGGTGTGCTCGAGTTCACATCCCTCTTCTTTTCTTCACATCTTCCAAAAGTTTTAAAAATGCTCAGCTGCTCTATTAAACTTCTAATTCAACAAAAGACTCAAATACAAAGTATGCATTAGATAAAATGCTTTGAGTCAAATCCAATCACTGGGAAAAGAAATTTAACTCTGCCTTGAAACAGCTGTTCAGAATTTTTTTTTAAAAGAGAAATAACAGTGTCTCCCATTGTGGTCGCCCACGTCAGACCCAAATTACAGAACACTTTATTTTGCTAAATGAGAAGTTGCTGCAAAGGTTCAGATCGTCCCCTAGATATACAAGGTGTTATAATTTGCTGTATGGGAGCTGTCTCTTTCACAGCTGGCTTCCTGTGTGTTTTTATGACCTCTCCTCGGCATACATATTAGTGCAGGCATAGCTGCAGAACTGTCCCTCTTCCTGAAGTACCCCCCCTTTAAAAGAAAATAGCAGATTTTCTATTATCCAGAAATTAAGAAAAAAATGACTAGGCATATTATATTGCTCATTTGCAGCATAATTTAATAATCCGAGGGCGCAATCCTAACCCGGAGTTCGGCCAGCAAAGTTTGGCCGACACAAAAGCCACCGTAAAGTGCGTTTGGACCACTCTTGGAGTCAGGGAGGGTGGCACTGTGTGCTGGTCCAAACATACTTTATGGTGTTCCTGGTGCCAGCCAAACGTTGCTGGCCTAACTGTGCCGGCCTAATTCCAGGTTCGGCTTGTGCACTTCATCATGAATGGCTGAAAGTTTCAGGGTGTGCTTGGCAACATGGACCCTTCCTCTTCTACTGAACAGGCAGTGAAATCCTAGCGCTTCCCTCGCATCGATGCGATGTCATTGCGTTGACGCAAGGGGCGGAGTGTCAGCGCGCGGGTGCCAAGCAGCACCCCCGTGTCGGCGCTCTAACTCCCCAGTGTCGCAGCATCAGCTTCAGAGTGCGGACAGAGAGCCTCCCTTGCGCCAACCAAAGATGGTCGGTGCAAGGGATTCTCTGTCCCATTTTGGGACGGGGATTGGTGGGAGGGGAAGGCGGGACTTGGGCTGGCTTGGGAGGTGGTTGTCCTAAACCCGTCAGCCAGGCTACGCGGCCCCAATTTGGGCTGCGCTATCTCCTCGGATCTGCCCCCGCTCTTTAGCGGGGGCAGATCCAAGGAGCACATAGGGGAGACTGCAGCCTCCCCTACAGTAAGGGAGCGCACGCGGGGAGGCTCCAGCCCATTCTAGGCAGCGCTGGATATGGCGCTGGCCCCGTCGGCCTCGCCAGTCCGGCACTGCCTAGGGTTGCGCCCTAAGTCATGTGAGTTATTTGTCAGCGTTATACAGCTATGGGCACAGAGACTGTCCTGGGAATTAGCACGGGGCCCTTCTGAGAGCCTTGAGGTCTTGGCAGCTGCCCCCAAATGCTGGTCCATGTTGCCGACTCTGATTTACATGCAGGACCGGGAATGCCGGCCAGTTAGCCAGACTGATATTTTGAATTGACTGCTTATTATCCAGGCACTGCTTAGATATTATCACATACTGCATGAAGCCAGGAATGCCTTTGTGTAGGTGGAAGCCTATCTTTTAAGTAACATCATGATCCCATCTGTTAGCAACAACAGGAGTAAGGGCTCTTTCTTTAAGCCATGCAGACCCCCACAAACTCTTTAATTAGGAGCAGGCAGCCCTCCGCCTTGTACTCTAAGCACAGCCACATTGAAAAACTGTTACAATTGTTATGTGTGTGTTTAATTTCTTTTAACCCCGGCCAGTCCTGCGAATTTGGTTCTTCCAGGAAGAACTTTCCAACTTCTTTCCAACAAATGCTGATGTTCAACAAACGTTTAAGCCACAATAGATGACACTCTGTGTTTTAATTATAGCTTAGCATTACTGTCACAAACATTGTGTTTACAGGCTCCCCCTTCTCCTTGGTGCACATGTGGAAGAAATCTGTAACGTACTGTCCTGCCTTCAAACAATCCTGGATTTGCCCAAACCTAACCTAGGCAAATCTTGCCTTGTTCTATCTGCAATTTGGGAACAAGTCAGGGTATCAAACCAGAATTCAGCCCTTGTTTGATACAACAAACTGTAGTTAGAACAAGCTGGGACTTGCAAGGCTTGGATTTACTGGAAAACTCTGGATTGTTTGAAGGCAGGACAGGAAGTTGCAAGTGTCATTGTCACTTGTGAAGGGCAAGGCAAGTGTGTGAACCTAAGGCAAGTGATAGTGCTTTTTATGTATGTATGTCAGCTGTAATGGGGTAAATACCTGGAATTTCCAATCTATTGGGTACGTACATACATAAACGGCACTTTAAATAAACGGCACTTCAAGTTAAATAAACGGCACTTCTCTTCCGTCCACGCTGAGTCAAATCAGTGAATGGGAAAACCACACATGAGAATTCTTTCAAAATAAACAAGTGCCCTAGGTCTTACCGTCTTTTATTTAAACTGATCTTCACCAATTCAATCAACTATAAACTTCAGTTGATTGAATTGACAGAACAGTCTGATGAAATCTGGCAGCCCTACAGTTGTTTCCTCCTGGTCTCTGTGTTCAGTAGACGTTTCTTCCCACCCTCCGTGATGCATCATATTGTGGTTTTCTTCCGTTTAGAAGCAGCTTTCGATTTTTCCTCAGAGGAGACGTTTACGGGAATGATCATATAACTCTAATGCAGACCATAAGCTACTGTTTATGAGAAATGACTCTTTATGGCAATGCCCAAGGGAGAATTGCTTTTGCTAACTGGCAGCCTCAGGCACCTGCCTTTGAGGGGTCTTGTCTAGTGCCCTCTGAGGCCGCAAAACACTTGCTGTCAGAGCTCCTGCTATAGTATTTGGATGGACCAAGAGGAGAGAGAGAGTCCTGTACTGGAGTTAAAAATCAAATTATCAACAGGCAAATGGTATAATAGTTCACACAGTTTCTTTGGGTCTTCCTGGAAATGAGGCTTTATGCTAGCATGGGTCTTTTAGCTACACAGAAGTGGCAGGTAACTAAAAGTAGTCCCTGACTTACGGACCTCTGACTTACAGATGTTCCAACTTAAGGACTGTTGCAGTCCCACTTTTGCACAGCTGCTGCCCATCCAACATCAATCAATCAATCAATCAATCAATCAATCAACAGTATTTATAGACCGCTTTTCAACACAAAGTTCACAAAGCAGTTTACAGGCAAAAAAATAAAGTTTGGGCTCCCTGTACCAAAAGGGCTCACAATCTAAAAAAATAAATAAAGACCACCACCAGCAACAGCCTCTAGAAAAGACACTGCGCAGGGGTGAAGAGGGACAATTACTCTCCCCGTGCTAATAGAAGAGGAACACCACTTGAAAAAGTGCCTCTTGCCCAGTTAGCAGGGGTCATTGTGCTTTTACGCAGGTGTGACTGCACTGTTCTGACTTAGGCTGATTCCAACTCTGGGATGGGATTGGGACATAAGCTGGAGTCTTCCTGTACTTGGTTGAGTTAGTAGGCAGTTTTTGTGATTCTCTCCAATACCCCAGTAAGTTAACAGCTCTATGAGACTTGCCAGCTCTAAGCTTAGTCATAGGGTCGGGTCAGCAGTGCAACCTACTGCCCCTAAGTTAACAAGCTTCTGAAATGAAATTGGTCTCCATGGGGGTTCTCAGTACTGATGCTGTCAGAAAAGTCATGGCAGAGAAAATTCATCTTACACCTTTGCTTTTTCTACCTCTTGGAAATCCGTCACCTTGGTGGCAGAGACAAACTGTTCCCAGCTTTGCATAAAATGCAAGACTAAGTATCTCTGTAGATCCCCAAACCTACCAATGGGGATCCAGTGAGTTGGAAAGCTAATTAGGCTATCTAATTGATTTCGCATGAGCAGCTTTAAGGAATGTGCTTCATCACCGGCACTGTGTGGCTTGCCCAACACTCAAAATTCAGAGGAATCATTCTTCAGGGTGTTGAGGAGAAACTGACAACCAACCAGAGCAGGAAGTCTCCAAATCAAATCTCTGAGCCAGGCTGAATGGGAAGTCTACTAAATTTTAGCCCTTCTCTAATTTGGTGATAATCACAGAACCAAGTTCGGAGAAAGCTGTAAACTCACATGTAGACCAGGCTGCTGCTAGGATGGGGTGTTTTTTTTTTTTTTTTTTTTAGGATGGGGAAAAACCAGCGATGGGATCTACAAACGACCTGGGGGAATGCTGGGCGGGACATAGGCAGGGCTTCTGCATGATTGGCTGCCCGTCCACAGCGTTCTGCAGCTGTCTTGGCCTGGGGGGGCTGCCCCCGGTTAGCGCGCCCCACCACTGCTCACCCAGGCACCCGGCATGACCCTCCCCCGTCCTCCACAGCGAGCAGGAGCCCCCCCCCCGAGGTCAGGGCAGCTGCGGATCGCTGCGGACGGGCTGCCAATCACCCGGATGTCCCGCCTATGTCCCGCCCAGCGTTCCCCCAGGTCGTTTGTAGATCCCATCGCTGGTTTTTCCCCATGTCATTTAACAACAATCTTCGTTGAGGGGATATTTGAGTACTTTATGAATCAGCTCAAGAAAACCACATTGCAATGGCCTCTTAAAAATTAACAGAGTCCACTTCAGTATGGTTTTCTTGAGCTCGTTCACAAATAAGTTACTCAAATATTCCCTTGATTAGGATTTTTAAAAAATTGAAACTTTATTGGGAATGCCAGTTTTAGGGACTCTGTTTGGGATATTAATCTGGTCTAGTTTACCAGGCTAGTGAAGTGGATAGACCAGCACTGAGTGGCCCGGATGATCTCAGGCTTCAGATCAAAGTAACTTGTTAAAGGAACAATGCGCTATACCAGTGTTCTTCAACCTTGGGGTTGGGACCCTAATGGGGTCACAAAGCCTCAGTTGTGGGGTCACAGCAACTTACAGAAACCAAACAGGTTGAAGGCCACAGAACTAGAGAAACAAGGAGTAAAGGGAAAGCCTGTAGCTCTCAGGTGTAGCCTGTAGGTATCAGGTGACTGTGTCCCAGTCCTGTTCAGGTTCTTAGCCATTGTGCTCAAATAGCTTTCCCTTGTTCCAGGGTTCATGCTAACTTTTTCTGCTCTCTCTCTCTCTAACAAGAATATTTTGTTACAGTGAACAATGGAGGAAGGCATTACAAGGGTGGGGTGGGCAGACATGGTCCCAGGACAGGGGTGGGAACAACAGTAGGCCCCTAGTCTCATACTTAATTTTTTAATTTATTGGGGTCATGGCATGAAAATGTTTGAAGACGGCTGCGCTGTACAGTAAATGTGTTGATTGAAGAAAAGCATTGCATTTGTTCTATGATCAAAGTAATTATAGTGAGGCAGAGAAACCCAACCACATCAATGGTATATCTTCTGTTTTAATCCTGGATTTCGATTCCTGGAAGATAGGGAATCCCTTCCCCCCCCTTCACTTTGCTTGAACACGCTATAAGCATCTTAACCCTGGAAATCAGTTGATTCTGCAGCCCCAGAAGCTCTTACCATCACATGATGTGTGTTTCTGATTATGTATGTGCAGACTCCAAATGTTTGCTTTGACTTGTGAGCAAAAACCAACCTTAAAAAGCTTTCTTAAAAAGTAATGAGTAATGAGTAGGAACAGATAATAAAAATTACTTTTAATCATGGAATATCTCCATTCCAAAAATTCAGTAGCTTTCATATTTGAGATGCCTAACCATAGTTCTGTAAAAATTACAAGACGTTTAGCCAAGATGCATTATGTCTGGCTTACTAGAACATCATGCCCCAACTGGATTATTTCAATCAATTTCAATAACCTTTATTGGCATAAACAAACAAAAGAAAAAACCCAGGGAGAAACAGAATATAAACTGGTTATAAGGAGAGGGTAAGGAAAGAAGAACGTAAAATTGGAAGGATTATAGTGTAAGAGTTAATTTCAAAATTTCAGCTAGGAAACCAGCCACAGATGCTGTGATAGGGGGATAGCGATCCGACAATAGAATAGGGAAGGGGTCTGCGAAGGAGGTAGAAAAAGAAGAAAGCCAAGGTTCAAGATAGATATTGGGGAAATTTTGATGAGATGGACAGTGAAGAATAATAAGATCCAAAGTATCCGGGACGAGATGGCAGAAGAGACATAGTCTTTGGTCATGGGGTACTTTGGAAAACCGGCCGAAGTGATTTGCTGAGGGGAAAATATTTAGGCAAACGAGCATTATTCTGCATTATTCTAAGCAGAGCAAAAAGTGACTACATGGGAAGGCATTTGAACGTCCAGATAATTCTATTATGAGAAGTGTTGCAGAAAGTTTGTAGCCCACAAGAGATCTTTTTTACTGGTATAAATGAATTCTTTAAGAGAAAAGGATAGGATTCTAGTTATATTCATTGCACTGTGAGGAATTAAAGCTCTAGTTTTTATAAGTAGAGGTGGGGGGGGGGTTTTGGTGATATTTTTTCCAAAATGTCTTGATTAAAATAGTAAATTGCGGTGTTATGTGTTTTTTATCCGATTTTTTATTGCTAATTGTACAAACAGTGCAATAAAAAAAAGGCTGAATGGCCCTACAGTCAAGCAATCACTGGCACACACATCCCAGCCCGAAATAGCCTGCTCAGAAATTCCCAAGCTGCACTCTGATTGCTGCTTGGTGAGTCAAGAAACTGCTACTTTTTACTTCCACATTCCATTAGTCGCCCCAGCGCGCACTGTGAACTATGAACGTGTGTGTTCATGCAAGTTTAAGCACACCTCCTCCTGTTTCTGCCCCTCCTCCTCCTGATCGCTTACTGAAAGCTATATGTGGATTTCTCAAAACTGTGTCAAAAATAAACAGAAATTGTGTTATTTTTGTGAAATTGATAAATTTGTGTCAAACCAGGTCACATCTTGACCTAAATTTTAAGTAGCGTTTTTAGTAGAAATTCTCATTATTTAGCATTCTGCATTGATAACCGAAAAATCCAACCCTACCTATAAGTTCAGAAGTATTGTGGGGAAGAACCACTTAGGACTGTGAATGGAGGAGGATTGCAAATGTAAAGGCTGCTTAATTAAAAGTAATAACCTCTCTGTTATGAAAGCTAGCTCTGAAATCTAGCATCTAGTCTTGGGTCCACCTGCCAGATCCTATCCCTAATTTCTGTAACCTCCCTGTTCCCTTTCTCTCCTCGGACTTGCTTAACAGCGCAGGGACCAAGAAAGAGCCCTGTGACACTGCACTTAATACCCCTTCTCCAAGTTGATGTGGAATCATTTCTCGGCAGTTGCTGGGAACTATTGTTAAATCACCTTTGAACCCACTTATCAGTAATAGTATTTAGCCCTTCTGCTACCATTTTATCAATAAAACTACGATCCCATTCAAAGCACATGCACCTCCAACCATGTGCAGAATGGCAGCTATATTTATGGACCAATAAAACAGTTCAGGCCCCACCTCTGCAACCCCAAGCCACTAGTGAAATTAACGGCCCAATCTTGAACCCTACAGTGCAGGTGGTACAAGCATACCGCTAACGCTGCCATCAGGAAGGGTGCCGTAAAATAACTCCAGCTCCAGCGGTAAGCTGTTCCTGCTGGCGCCAGGACAAAGCCGACCCCACCACTTGGAGGCAGCAAAGCGTCGCCAGTGGCAAGTGAGTGCATTGGTTGCTGGCATTGTTCCAGATCTGGGCGGGGCAGGAGGGACAGGGGGAGGGGCAGAGCGGGCAACCTTTGCTGCTGGATCCCAACCTCTGGGTCGGGCCACGCAGCCCGACACAGAGGCGCATAGGCCCATCACCCACCTGTACCCTTACTGCGGGAAAAGGAGACGAACATCCCCTTCTCCCGTGGAGCTTCCTGCGGCTGCCTGGCTGCCTCAGGAAGCAGCAGTAGCCACTTGGCAGTCGCACAGGCAGTCGGGCAGCTCTTGCGCAATGTGGAGGCCTGGCAAAGGCGGTTCTTGCACAAGTAGCGGCAAGGAATTAGGAGACTTTGTCAAAAGTATTGCTAAAAACAAGGTGCCCTATATCCATGGCATTCTTGTGATCTACTAATCGTTCTATCCAAAAAAGAAGATGACCTTCGTCTTGGTCTTGACAAATGCATGCTGGAGCATAGATGTTGTATTGTTTTAGTGTGAGTAAGCTACTTTGGATGTGTGTAACAGAGAGGTGGATATATTAATCAGCCAAACAAGTATTTCATCAGCAGACAGACATAGGTGCTAGTTCTCCAGATTCCTTATCTCAAATACATGTAAGCCATCTCAGTTTCTTTTGTGCATTGGTGTATGCAGAGAGGAAGAATGATTCCTTTAATTTTTAATTTTAACATATATTTATGGGAATGTTAAGTTAGGCCGGCACAGTTAGGCCAGCAACGTTTGGCTGGCACAAGGGACACCATAAAATATGTTTGGACCATTCTCAGAGTCAGAGAGGCCAGCACACAGATGTACACCACCCTCCCTGACTCCGAGAGTGGTCTAAACGTGCTTTCCCCAACTTTGCTGGCCTAACTGTGCTAGCCTCACTCCAGGTTAGGATTGCACCCTAAATGTTATAAGACATCAAGATATTTTTTTTAAACTTGTGCTTGGTGGGTGATTGGATGATAAATGATTTTAATGATCCATTTCTTTATATATAGGCAACCTTTGCTGCTTTGCTGATATATATATGTGTACACACACACACACACACACACACACACACACACACACACACACACA
>JAJKFI010000020.1:854536-867147 GCA_029204185.1 Lerista edwardsae
CCAAAGGCCCATCTAGTCCAGCTTCCTGTATCACACAGTGGCCCACCTGGTGCCTCAAGGAGCACACTAGATGGCAAGCTGCCTGCATCCTGTTGCCATTCAGTTGCACCTGGCATTCTGAAGTAGCCCACTTCTAATGTAAGGAGGTGGCACCACCCATCATGGCCTATAGCCCATGATGGACTTTTCATCCAGAAATCTGTCCAAACCCCTTTTAAAAGCACCCAGGCCAGATCCTATCACCACCTCCTGTGGCAAGGAGTTCTACAGATTAATTACCCACTGGGTAAAAAAGTTCTCCCAAGAATGGATCCAATGGTGAGTGGGAAGGGCTGCTTACAAAGCACATGGCAGCATTGGCATAGCTTCCTATGCTGCCCCCTCCAGCTATGCTGTTGTCCACAGGTACCGCACAGGACATAGGAATAAATGAAGCTGCCTTGTACCAAGTCAGGTCATTGGTCTATCTAACTGGTGGAATGGAAGTCATTCAGAGCGCAATCCTAGCCTGGAGTTAGGCGGGCAAAGTTTGGCTGGCACAAGGGCCACTGTTAAAGCTCGTTCGGACCACTCTTCAAGTCGGAGAGGATGGTGCATGTCTGTGTGTTGGCCTCTCTGACTCTGAGAATGGTCCAAACATACTTTACGGCGTCCCTTGTGCCGGCCAAACTTTGCTGGCCTAACTGTGCTGCCCTAACTCCAGGTTAGGATTGCACTCTCATTCAACCAAAGAGGAGAGTACTGGAGTTCAGAACTGGTTTTAGAGAGAACTAGATTGTGTACTTGCCTTCGGTAAAACATCATTCAGCCCATACTCTGGCTGATGTGCCCTGAAAAGTGGCAAACCTTTAGCCTCTGTTTGCTTGTTACTAATGGGTGAGTTATTGTGCCTCATTTCTGTGCGCTTGCATTTCAAATTGCAGAAAATGTGCACCACATCTGCCCTGTATGTCCTAGTGTACATGTTTGCTCTATAGCAGTCGATGGTGTGCATCAAACAGGGAAAAAATGGGGGCTCAGCTGAAATTTTTCTGGCTTGGCATCCTTCAGTTCTTGCAACCAGCCAAGAGAATTCTGGCCAAGCCTGTAAAATTTTGGCTGGCTGGCAACCTTGTCAAGACACAAGCCATGGCTTCATGAGAGGGTTGGATGATTTATGTCTGCTGAGTGAGGAAAAACGAACACATGGCCTGCAGTGTCGATTGTGTGCATATCCTTTCTGTGGAGATGAACAATAGTTTGAGCCAATTCACACATTACATTTTCTAAGCCAGGGCATCAGTTGTAGTTCTGGTATTGGGATTCCTGTGACAAATGTTACTTATGAATCTGTGGGCCCAATCCTAATAAACTTTCCAGCACTGACATAGCTGTGCCAATGGGGCATGTGCTGCATCCTGCAGTTGGGGGGCAGTCACCGAGGCCTCCTCAAGATAAGGAAATGTTTGCTCCCTCACCTCGGAGCTGCGTTATCCTTACCCCAGGGCTGAAAGGTTGGTTAGGGTTGCGCCCTGTATAATTTGCTTCCGAGGTCAGCAAAAGAACATTTCATCTCTGGATTAGAAAATGTAACCCGAAAGTCAATTATCGGAATTGCATGTTTGTTGATTTTATTTTTTAATGCTACACACAGAAGGCATAATGCTACACTGCGCCTTTTGTGGCGCAGAGTGGTAAGGCTGCAGTATTGCAGTCAAAAGCTCTCCCCAAGACCTGAGTTCGATCCTGGCAGATGTTGGGTTCTCAGGTTGGGTGGCTCAAGGTTGACTCAGCCGTCTAGCCTTTCAAGACTGGTAACATGAATATCCAGCATGTTAGTGGTATAGATGACTGGGGAAGGATGTCACAATGTGACATCAGTCTGTGGTTGTTTTGCTTGTGTCAAGGTTGTAAATAGACTTTTTTCTTTCTGATTCACTTTGCTCTTGGAAAATGGCTGAGAAATAACCCAACTTCTTGCTACATTCTCAGAAAAGCAACAGGCTGTGGTGTCACAATGATGGCACTTCTGGCCGTGACATCACTTTTGGTGGGTCCCGGACAGATTGTCATTCTAAAAAGTGGGTCTCGGTGCTAAAAGGTTTGAGAACCACTGTTTTAGGATGTATTAGTAGATTATGTATTAGTAGATTATGTACAGGATTATTAGTAGATTATGTACAGGAGATTATATACAGGAATTAGTAGATGGTGTACAGGGGATTATGTATAGGAATTAGTAGATTATGTACAGGATATCATGGTATCATTTAAGGGTCTGTCAGAGTTTATCCTTTGTAAATGCAAAATTCTTCATTTAGCTGTTTTGCATCTTATTTTGTTCATTCTGGAAAATGTAATAATTTTCTGCACTTGGACTGCTGATGCTTGTACTTGGGAACAAGGGAACTAAAACCCTTTTTTTCTTAAGTATCTTTGTATGGAGTTAGTCTTTGTGTTGGATTTGAATGTGTACTATAAATCACTCCAGAAGCAATTCTTGTTGTTTTTTTATTACTTTCCAGCTGCAGGAACTAAAAAGTGGGTCAATTGTGAGCATGAAACAGACTTTAGAAAACAATGTTTTGTTCTTGAACGTCTGCTTTCAAAAACCTGTCAAAGTGTCAGGGAGGTCAGTTCCCGATCCAAAGGGACCTCTGCAACTTTGAAAACAGTTTGGCAGGGTACGGTTCAGGGTACGGTTTCACCAGGTATGGTGAAATGACGGTACTTATAGGCAAGAGAGGAGAGCTGGTTGCAGGCTTCCTGCCCAATCCATGCATGTTTATTTCACC
The DNA here is from genome assembly GCA_029204185.1 of Lerista edwardsae. Classification (NCBI taxonomy): domain Eukaryota; kingdom Metazoa; phylum Chordata; class Lepidosauria; order Squamata; family Scincidae; genus Lerista; species Lerista edwardsae. Next base: position 857,311 of record JAJKFI010000020.1, read on the forward strand.
ATGTCGTAATGTAGCGTCATGTCTGAAAGCCAGAGATTCATGAGCTGCAACTGGAGATAAATAGGGTTACCAGATACAGAACGCCATCCTAACCTCGAGTTAGGCTGGCACAGTTAGGCTAGTAAAGTTTGGCCTGCACAAGGGACACTGTGAAGCGTGTTTGAACCACTCTCAGAATCTGGGAGGATAGTGCATTTCTGTGTGCTGGCTTCTCTGACTCTGGGAGTGGTCCAGTTTGGAAACTGCTGCCCTAGAGAGAAAGTCACACTTATTGACTATTCCATGCATTCAAGGCAGAGGTGCTCCCATCTAGACTAGATATTGACAACTGTATTGTGCCAGCTATATAACAGTGAGTAAAGCTACTGCTGTACAAACTGTCATTAGATGTCACTATCTGCCAGTCTAATATGCCATTTTGGGGGAAGACACTACTAGAGCATGTAATGGCCTTGGCATTGACTATTTGTTTTGTAGACAAAACCTTTTAGCATCTTTTAGCACCAGGACCCACTTTTTAGAATGACAGTCCATCAGGACCCGCCGGAAGTGATGCCATTAACGTGACATCATGGCTAGTACTTTTAGTCTTGGACTTTTAACCAATGCACAATACAATACAAAGTTGGTTGCTTTTATATACTAAGCACATATATCTATCAGCTTGCTCAGGAGGATTTTCGAAGAAACTGTGATCAGAGGGATTAATGACCAGAGCCAGTTTGTTCTGCGATTCATTTTCTTTAAACAGAAATGCAAAAATGTAGTGTGTTGGTGTTAAATTATTTTCACATTGGATACAATCCAAGTCAACTTAGACTTCAATTCTATATGCACTACTTCTGAATAAACCTGCATAGGATTGTAATGTTAAGTGCTTTCAAGTCCTATTAATTTCAGTGGAAGATTTAAGTACATGCTTAACTCTCTTGCAGTACAATCCAAACCCTGTGCTAGAATAGGCAGGCTGACAGGCCTGCCCCATATCCAGGCTAGGGAACGGAGATGCTGCCATGAGAAAAAAATTCCCCTTCCCTTGTGTGTATGATATGTGCATATACGTATGATGAAGTCTCTCCCGGCAGAGCTGTTCTTGGCTGGGATGGGGTGACTTCACTGTGTCCCCCAGCACAGCCACCCTGCCTCCGTGCATCGCCCAGCCACATCTCCCTGCACCTGGAATTGCTCCATTTAGGAGCAATTGAAGTGCAAGAAAGGGCCGAAAAGCATGTGGGTTTTTCCACACTACTGCGCCCTGTCGCAGCCAGCGCCGGCCACGCTTGCCCCACCCTGGGGCTCTTTCCGAGTGGACATGTCAGGCCTTCCATGTGCATGCCTAGGTGATCAGCATACGGGGAAGAAGAAAGTCAATACTCTGAAAACTATCTAAAATTTGGCTTTACCACTTTGATCAGCAGTGGCATAGAGAAGCCACAATGTGTTCTGTGCAATGCTGTTCTCAGTGCTGAATCAATCACTGAACTCAAAATGTCAATTAGATACAGAACTTTATAAAAATGATGTGGAGTTCTTCTGACTTTCAAAAAGTATGGTTTATTAAAAACAATTACTTCATTTCCTGCCTAATGACATCATTTCTAGCCCTAGGTCTTGGGGAGGTGTCCCGACAGATTGTCGTACCTAAAAAGGAGGTCCTAATGCAAAAAAGGTTGGGAACCACTGATAGATGTATCTTGCCATAAGCATTTAAGGGTGCAATCCTAACCAGGATTATGTTTTATGACCACAATCTTCTTAACCTGTCTGCTGTCTGGGATGTCTGCTTGTGCAACCCTGAGTGTCCTTTAAAGAAAAAAAAGATTATGCCTAAAATTCAAACTGAGTTGTATTGTAGATGTTGGAAAATGCACAATGGCTTAGAAGTCAGGTCCTCTGTCTGGTTTTTCATTAATTTTGGAAGCCGTACTTGGAGCTTGCTTTTGCTCATAGCAATCTGTTAAAGCAAATACAGTACTTGGTTGGTTTTTTGTTTTTTAACATGGTGGCAGCAACAATTTGCTGCTGATTGTAGGTGCTGCAGAATATTGCATAGTTTATGATGTTTTGTATGTACATGTTTGGGCTCTCATTTAGAAGTTAAGGAATGTTGGATGGCCATGAAGAATGAACTTCCAAGAAGTTTGATAGTACTTTCCTATAGGATGGTTTTATTTTAGTATCTCTAAAAGGCACCTATTTGAGTTTTGTGTAAAATGGAAATTCCCTTAAATAGTAAGCAGTTATGCAGGTGGAATGCTCACTCATGTGTGCACGCGCACACGCACGCGCACACACACACACACACACACATCTTATTGCATCTTATTGCATTTTGCAAAATGTCAAAAAGTTGATTAGAAATAAACACAAATAAAAGAATTTCGTGTTTCCAGGGGCATGTTTCCAATGGATGGCCCATGCTCAGAATGTCATTAGTGCACTCTATTCCACATATTGCTTTGAAACACATGGTTTATTAGCAGTATGCATGGTTTGGATAAAAGCCAGCATGGTCTTAAACGCAGCAGTTTCATGTTTTTAAAGTGACTTCCACTTTTCCTGGTCTCACTAGCTAGTGTCAGATTTTACTTCTTGAAACCTCATGAATTACTAATCTTAGCTTAAATTGTCTGTGTCTTAAGTTAGCCATACTGCTATGGGTTTATCAGTTGTAACAGCACCTGTCCTTCGCTGATAAAAACATAAATACATAGTAGATAGTAGATTAGAGTAGAAAAGCAGTATTGTTCAACAATATATTAACAATAGTTCATAGGAAGCCACCTTATGCTGTTAGTCCACCCAGGTGGAAACTGACTGGCAGCAACTTTCAAGGGTTTCACACAGGAATTTTTCTCTACCCTACCTGAAGATACCAGGGGTAATCTGGGACCTTTTGCATCCAAAGCACAAGTTCTGCCACTGACCATATTCCTCTTTCCAAAACACACTGCAGAAGTAATCCTAACCTGGAGTTCAGCCAGCAAAGTTTGGCTGGCACAAGGGCCACCATAACACACGCTTGGACTACTCTCGGCATCCGAGAGGCCAGCACACAGATGCGAGCCATCCTCCCTGACTCCGAGAGTGGTCCAAACGCATTTTACAGTGGCCCTTGTGCCAGCCAAACTTTGCTGGCCTACCTGTGCTGGCCTAACTCCAGGTTAGGTTTGCGCCCTGCAGCAACTACAATGTGTGACATGGAAGTATTGTCTTGTGTTCCAATGGTTGAAGATCCCTTCTGAGGGTGTATTCAGTGGCAAACTTGGGTTTGTAGTATGTTAAATGATCTAGGACAGTGATGGCGAACCTTTTGGGTTTGCTGTGTCAAAAATGCCTAACTTGACTCTGCTGGTGTGTCACTCCCCACTCCCAACAAAAGAGAAACAATCAGTTACATATTCATTTTTTGAAAAAAAAATATATAGTCCAATCATGCATGGGGCTATGCATTATATAAAGAAACATCAAGGCATTATAAATCATTACAGAAAATCAAATCATTACGAAAAAAAGTCTTCATTTGTTGTTGGGTGTTGGCGAATGCTGGTGTGTCACCCAAAATGCTGTGGTGTGTCACCTTTGACACACGTGTCATAGGTTCGCCATCACGGATTTAGCAATTAGAATGGCAAATCTTCATTCTTTGTACTAGCTTTCCCCACCACCACCACTGCAAAGCCCTAGACAGGATAGTGACAGAAGCTTTCATTTGAGAAAAAGAGGGGTTTGGTGTGTACAAGAGATGGAGAGAGCTGGCATCATCATTGTTTTGTTGTTGCCGTGGGAGAATGGAACAAAATACAAGTGAATATTTTATTAACTTCCCAGTTTAATTTTGTCTCTTGGATAAATAAACAAATCAAATCAAAGCAGATGTGTTCCACATGCCCTCCTTCTTAGCTTACAGACGAAGCTTGCCCACAGTTACGTGCTTACACTTTGTGTGCGGGTAATACTGAAAATTACTCGTAATTACCTTTGCTGTAAAGTACGGCCCCTTTGAGGCCCACTTAAATACAGTGTGGTGGGGTGGGGAGAGGAAAAACAATCTTACTGTGTTATTAATATAAGTACTGTTCTTTGGACAAGATTAATCCTTAGGATAAAACTGCTGTAGTATAGGGCCTAGACAACCCTGAATCCCTGGCCCCAGTGTAAGTGAGTGGAAAGGGACCCTCATCCCAATCCTACAGCATACTGCGCTGGAACAGGCCGGCCACCCGGCAAGCCTGCGCTGTGTCCAGTGCAATAGAGGAGGCAGCTGGACTCCAAGTAGCCCTATATCCTTCCCCCTTATCTTGGGATAGGCCCCAGCAGCCCCAATAGGGCTACTTGGAGTTGCGCCAGCGAAATAGCTGGCTCAGCTTCAATTTGCAAGGCTGACCAGGCCAGGGCCAGGAGTTAGGATCTGAATACAGGAGTGCTGAATCCTGTCTCCACCCCTCTCCCTGGGCTGGCCTGCTCACGGGCCTGCCCTCCCTCTGGCCTCCCCATGCCCCGAAATGCCTCCCTTCCACTCTCCCCCCCCACCCTGTGTAGCCATACATGGGCTGGTACACAGGCCAGATTTCGCCTCCCCTTCTGTCCTGCTCTGTGGGCCAGGATTCTTGAATGTTTCTGGTAGATCAGAATTATTCTTTATAACATAAAACGGGAGGAGGGTTGATACTTAGCCGAGAAGGTTAATGCCTCCGTTTGCCTGAAGATAACAGCTGAAGATCTGAAGGTCGTGAGCTCGAGACTACCAGAAGTCTCTGTGAGCGGCAGACCTTGCAAAACTGGGGCTGATGAAAAAGCTGAGTTCCAGCCACCTCGTGGGAGGAGGAGTGTGCTGAAGTCAGCTGCGTCTCTGATAAGAGCAGGGAAGCCTCTTATCAGCCAGCAGAATACAGATGGGTAGCTAAGAAAGAAGGCTAAATTCAGAAAGAAAGATCTGTAAAAGTGTTGTTCTTGAAAGATAGAACATTTCTGTAAATTGTAAAAACCTTCAGGTTTGTGAATAAAAGTCTGCCTATGTAAACCGTCTTGAGTGACAGTCATTAGAGGAATCTAGTGATCTTAAGAAAGGCGGTATATAAATACATGTATTGTTATTGTTATTGTTATTTACTTGCAATTTCAGGGGATAATTTTAAAATGCTGGTAAATTACACAGGATGAAGAGCAGAATAATGCCACATGAGAGTAATACAAGAGAGTAATAGAACTAGGAGGAACATATATGGCCGCCCAAGAGTTTACCAAGTCTTTATGCCATATAGATGCCATTTTTAAAACATTCTGAGGGAGCACTCCTACCCTTCGTTTGAGGGTCAATTTGTATCGGATTTAAAAATCATAGTTTTGAGGAAATTTCTACTTTCTTGATCAAACTAGAGAGAGTGGCTCACGTGTTATTTGACCTTATTAACCCAGGCTCTGAAGTTCTGGATTTGTATTGGTTTGTTTTGAGCAGCAGTTGGGGAAAAAAGGATGTGACAAACACTCACTTATTCTCCCCCTCCCAGTTTTTAAGGGATAGGCCCTTTTTGTTCCACATCTGCTTTAAAGTGTATATCACAGTATGGGATTAGCAGGATTAGAACTAACAGCATAATCCTGTGCATTTTTATTCAGACGTGAGTCCCATTTAATTCAATGGGACGTACTCTCAAGTAAGTGTGAATCTGATTACAGCCTAACAGTGGGTGCCCTGCCTCATCTTGGCATGTACCAGTGATGTGCCTAGAGGGGGGCGGAATACTAAGTTTTGCAAGGCGCCTTACCTTGCCGTATAAACCTCTTCTCTCTCTTGCTATAGTAGCCAGTCTTCCGGGCAAAGGATAAACTTACCTAAAGATTTTACTTAAAGAGAAGTCAGTAAAGTCATTTATGAATAACTGGAAACCACTCATTGACTTCCTGTGTGAGAAGGGATATTTTGGTGTAACGAATTATGGACTTGATGAATAGGCGGATGATTTAGACGTAAAGTATTTTGCTGGGGATTAAAATAAATAAGGAGATTTTTAAAAAGAAGTATTAAAAGAAAAGAATAAGAGGATGGCTAAGAGACACATTTTTTTTTAATTTGAGCAATTATTAATATATTGTAAAGGTTGTAAGCAATTTAGATGTATTACTCCACGTTTGCTTTATACATTCTGAGTATGGTTTTTATTTGTTTAGTTTTTGTTTTGTAGTGAGTTTGTTTTTGTTGTTCTAATAAAAATAAAATAACAAAACACAACGCCTCCACATTGCTACGATGGCAAGAGAGAGGAATTGTTTACATGGCAAGGTGAGGTGCCTTGGCAGACTTAGCGCCCACCCCACCTCTAGGGCCACTACTGATGGGCTCCAAGATGAGAGCAGGCAAAGCACAGTGTGTTTTGTGATCTGCCAAGTTCTTCTTCTTATTGGTGCTTTGAATTCATTTACTGTGTAATACTCTCCTAATTTAATACTGATGAGATTTCCTTGCTGTGATCCAGACTACAGGACCGGGCCGTGCTTCACTTTGGTAACCAACCAGATGTGCCAAGGGCAGCTCAGCGGGATAGTCTGCACAAAAACCCTCTGCTGTGCGACCGTCGGGAGAGCATGGGGCCACCCCTGTGAAATGTGTCCAGCTCAGCCTCATCCCTGCCGCCGGGGCTTCATTCCAAACATACGAACGGGGGCGTGTCAAGGTAGGGTGCTGCGGGCTCTGCTGATGGTTTATTAGCAGATGAATTGCTTCTGAGCTTCATCTTGTCTCCAAACATGCCCTTCGTTGTGGTACAAGGCAGATGGAGTGTCAGACCCGTAACTTCAGCAGTGACTGAATACCTAATTCTCCTGCCGTAGTATTTGGAGGAGAGTTGCAAAAAAAGCTGAAGGACTCTCCATGCAGTTTCCTCTGCCAAACAGCTCCTTAAGTTAATCCTAAAACAGTATCCCTACACACAAAAGCTATTGCACTAAGAAACAGAAGCACTGTGTGTACATGAAAATGCTGCTGATATCACAGACTTTCTTCTGTGTTTTCAAACCATAAACCATGCTTAGAAATGGATTTTTACACATTAAAAATATAACATAACAAGCAGCGATGGGATCTGCAAATTGAGAAGGGGAATGCTGGGCAGGACTTACGCGGGACTTCCACGTGATTGGCTGCCTGTCCGCAGTGTTCCGCGGCTGCCCTGGCCTTGGGGGGGGGCTGCCCCTGGTTGGCGAGCCCCTCCGCTGCTCGCCCAGGCACCCGGCGCACCCCCCACCCATCCTCCGCAGCGAGCAGGAGCCCCCCCAAGGCCAGGGCAGCCGCGGAACGCTGCGGACGGGCTGCCAATCATGTGTAAGTCCCTTATGAGGCTATGCCATATCCCAAAAACCTAACATGATAGAGCAATACTGATGCCATTTTTGGAATCAGCAACCCAAATATACCCAGGAATAGGTCCAAAAAAGTGTGTTAGCTTCTGATAAATTGTTGGGTGTATTTCCCTTCCCTTAACATAGATTCCTCTGCCCAGCATAAGTAAGAATTCTTATTTGGGGGCTGTTTAAAACCCCTTCTGTGATATATTTTGTATGACATAGTAACTGCATTTTTGAATCTTCTTTTTAACCAATTTGTTTCTTTCTTTATTCCTGAGCATGCGTCACCGTCAAAAGCCCTTACACTGCTTTTGGCTTTTATTCCAATACATCCAGCTGTATAAATTCTTTTATTGTCTGGATGTCTGGCAGGAAACAGGAGAAAGTTAACAGGGGCAGCAGCTATGCACTAAATTGGTGTGGATTTTATATTCCCAGGACTGCATCTCTGGGAGGACTTGTTTTTAGTCCATTTTCTAAAATTTTATCTAATGAAGTGCAATAGTTTGTGGGTCTCAAAGAGATAAAGATTATAAATCTAATACTATTTCAGTTACTCTAGAAACTCCCACTGTAAACTCAAGGCACGTTCTTGTCCTAGAAATTGTAGGTTTAGTTTATCAAAAACCAAACCTTCTCATGTCTTCTAAACAGCTGTGGTGGCTCCACAGAAACTACTTGTATACAGTTTGTGTGGTCACTTTCTAATCTTTCAGTATCCTGAACCATCACAGGCCCCAGTCTAAATTAGGAGAATTCCAGTGTTTTGAGGAAACTCCCTGATCAAGGATTCTGTGCATACATCCCGTAATTTGTAAACGAAGTTCTTTTATACCACTGGAATTCAGCTTCAAAAGGCTACAAGTTTTGCTGCTGCAGTTGTTGCAAAGCCCAATCTCCTAATGTGTGTACAGTGGATTCAGTATCTGTGGACTTAACCCACTGCAGGTTCTGAACCTGTGGCTGAGGACCCACCGAGGACCTCCTAAACGCAACTGGAACCTTGTTCTGGTCATGTCCAGAAACCCTGTTGATCGGCAGCCTGCGGATTTCATTATCCGCAGGTCTTGTTATCCGCGGGTTTTCGTGTGTCCAGGAATGGATCCTCCATGGAAACCCAGGTCCGACCTATATATATTTAACAGATCAATGATAGATGATAATTTTGACTCGGCCCTGAGAATTTATTATTTCTGCTGACATGATACCTGTTGAGACAAAATGTCCAGTTAAAAGAGGCAAAGCCAAATAACAGTGCAATCCTACGCAGCCCGTCACACCAATGTGACATCATAGTGTTGGCGCAACATCATTAGCACCATGCTGTGCTGTTGCAACAGTGCATTTGGCCACTCTTGGAGTCAGGGAGGATGTCGCATGTCTGTGCTGGCCTCCCTGACTCAGAAAGTGGTCCAAATATACTTTACGGTGGCCCTTGTGCCGGCCAAACTTTGCTGGCCTAACTGTGCCGGCCTAACTCCAGGTTAAGATTGTGCTCTTAATTTCCAAACGAATAAGATTTCTTCTATGCCTACATTGCAGTGTGATATGGAAGCCATGGAGTTGGGTAAGTTTGCCTTTAATTTGTGTGGACAAATTGTTAACAGTTCTTCATTTTTGTTGTGTGTGTTTTTGTAATTTTTGCATGATAGATGTGGATGAGTGCCAAGCTATCCCTGGGATCTGTCAAGGAGGAAATTGCATTAATACTGTTGGATCTTTTGAGTGCAAATGCCCAGCTGGACACAAGTTTAATGAAGTGACACAAAAATGTGATGGTAAGTCCTTTCAAAGCCTTCAGCTGAAAATAGGGTAAAATGTCTGTATTTGATCCCAACCTGCACAAGTGTTCGTCCTTGCACACATATGCAAAATATTAATGCTTTAATTGCGCAAAATGTGTGTCAATATTACGCCTCTCTGTGCCTAACCCAAACAAACTTGGGCATTTCACCTTTGTCCATCTTTGTTTTAAAACTGGAGTGGTGGGCCAGAACAAAATTAAATAGTTTGACTATGGTTTATTGCAGAACTGGATGGAAGAATGGGGTAGAAACTGTGCACCCCAGAACCCTTGCACGAAGGCCTCTCTCTTATTTTCTTCCTCCTCCAAACCTAGCATTTCTGTGATGCTTTTGGCCCAATTCTTCAGTCTATAGTCCATGACTAAAACCAAGTCAAAGTACATCTATCTGAAACCAATACTTATTTTTCACTGGTTTAATCTCTTCCTCCATTTCCGTACTCTTCCTCTGTTGTCTCTGGCATGCCAAATTTTAGATTGTAAGCCCCTTGGGGCATTGACTTACTCATTTCGTCAAGGACCACCATCAGAGATTTGTATGTTCAGGCACTGGTTGAGGGATCAGACTGACTTCAGAGCCCTCCCGAAATCCCCATACCCATTGGGAGCATGAAGAACTCTTCTTCATCTTCCCAGTTTGAGAGGAGCAGATGGGGGAGAGTTTTATCTGTTGCACAGCCCACTGCAGT
>JAJKFI010000020.1:872147-953237 GCA_029204185.1 Lerista edwardsae
GAAACCAAAGTATGCCCATTAAAAAAATGTTATGTGCTTTTATTACAGAGAGGTCTAGTTCATACATTATTTCCAGCAAAATGGGAGCTGACTTTTCTCATGTCTCAATTTCTAGAAAAAGAGTTTCTGTTGGAAAGATCACTCTCTAACCTGGAACTTTTTTCTCCTCTGATTTCAGATTCTTGGGGACACTCTTTAGTTAGTCAGTGGTGAGGAAAATGTACTCTACAGCTGCTCAGGAGATATTCATCTGTTCTTATTTCACATGCTGTAGGGTTGAACCCTGACATAACTCATATTCTTCCTATGGTTTACCTAATAATATCAGAAGCAACCCAAACATGTGGGCAGATTCTGGAATATGAACATAAGATAAAGCTTGCCAGATCAGACCAGAGACTCTTTGCCCAGCATTCTACCTATAATAATGATTTGTATAGTTCCCACATTGACACCCATATGGTGTGAATGCATTGCTTGTACAAGATTGAGCCATATTGATTGTACAGGACTGGTCTACATACATACATCAAAGCGATTATAAGTATTAAGCGTCCTTCAATATCCTAATCATTCCTAAATGCTGCTATTTTGATAATAATACTGCCTGACTCCATGATCAAATCTTCCTTTTTTATTATAGATATTGATGAGTGCAATACAATTCCTGGAATCTGTGATGGGGGAGAATGTTCCAATACAGTTAGCAGTTACTTTTGCAAATGCCCTTCTGGCTATTACACAGCCCCAGATGGCTCCAGATGCATAGGTGAGTAAAATGTTCCACATATACACATTGCAGGTTTGAAAATGCCTTGCATGAGACCCAGATGGTGTAATGGTTCGGGAATTGGACTTAGACCTGGAAGACCCAGGTTCAAATCCCTGCTCACCCATGAAGCTTCCTCGATGACCTTGGGCCAGTCACTATTTCTGAACCTCACCTACCTCACACGGTTGTTTGGCTCTTAAGTCAAGGAAGACTGTTAAACAAGAAACATTCTTGCTGCGAGTGCCTCTACAGTACAATAATACACAGGTAATGTAATGGGTGTGTGTGTGGGGGGGGGTGCGCGCAAGGGCCTCTGTATCCACAGATCGTCAAGAAACTGAATCTGCAGACACTGGATCCACCAATCTGGGAGCCTGCCAGTATTCAAATTGGGAGATCCTCTTTATTTGAACATAGGATTCCCTCTTAACTCTGGATTTTGAACTCCTTTCTTTCAAACCATTCCTGATCCTCACTGTACTTAGAGCTGAAAGTGGGAAGTAATATCTGAGTCATGTATTTCCGGGAATGATACCACCTCATTTTTCTTACAGTGCCCATAGGATATTCTATGACTTTGTGGTAGAGCACATGCATTTTGTGCAAGTGGTCCCTGTTTGGCCTGGCATTTCTCTGTAGGGCAGAGAAAAATTCCGGTCTGAACCCTGGAGAACAGCTGCCAGTCTGTTTCCCACAGAGAGTTAGATGGGGCAATGGTCTGGTTCTGTCTAAGACAGCTTCCTGAGTGACCACATGTGCTAAGAAATACGTATCAGGGCACAATCCTAACCTGGAGTTGTTGTTGTTGTTGTTCAGTCGCTAAGTCGTGTCCGACTCTTCGCGACCCCATGGACCACAGCACGCCAGGCCTCCCTGTCCTCCACTAGCTTCCTTAGTTCGCCCAATTTCATATTCATTGCTTCAGTGACACTATCTAACCATCTCATCCTCTGTCGCCCCCTTCTCCTTTTGCCTTCAATCTTTCCCAGCATGAGGGTCTTTTCTAAAGAGTCCTCTCTTCTCATCAGGTGGCCAAAGTATTGGAGCTTCAGCTTCAGCATTTGTCCTTCCAGGGAGCAATCAGGCTTGACTTCCTGGAGAATTGACCGATTGGATCTCTTTGCAGTCCAGGGGACTCTCAAGAGTCTTCTCCAACACCATAATTCAAAAGCATCGATTCTTCGACGCTCTGCCTTTCTTATGGTCCAGCTCTCATAGCCATACATGGCTACTGGGAAAACCAGTAACTAACTAACCTGGAGTTAGGCCACTATAGTTAGGCCAGCAAAGTTTGGCCGGCACAAGGGACACCATAAAGTATGTTTGGGCCACTCTTGGAGTCAGAGAGGCCAGCACACAGACGTGTGCCATCCTCCCTGATTCACTTTACGGTGTCCCTTATGCCAGCCAAACTTCGTTGGCCTAACTGTGCCGACCTAACTCCAGGTTAGGTTTGCACCTTCAGACGTTTTGTATCCTTTCTAGCCATAGCATCTTAACTCTGCGTATCTGTTGTAATTGTGCCACCTCTGTACATGTAATATTTCAAAACAACTAACACGCGCTGTAAAACAAACAGTGATAACGTCTAAGGCGCAATCCTAACCTGGATTTAGGCCATCAGGGTTAGGCCCGCAAAGTTTGGCCGGCACAAGGGTCACCGTAAAGTATATTTACGTCTGCACACAGATGTGAGCCATCCTTCCTGACTCCAAGAGTGGTCCAAACATGCTTTATTGTGTCCCTTGTGCCAGCCAAACTGTGCTGGCCTAACTCCCATTTAGGATTGTGCCCGTAAAATTGTTATTTGGCTTAGTTTAGCAGCCTGCAAGAATAAGGGTGCATACTAGCAGACAGAATAGAAGGAGTAGAAAATATTCATGAGAGAAGAACAGGAAGTAATAACCACTCCCTTTAGCAAAGAGTAGGGATTATTAACAATTCCTCTTATGACTTAGGGCCTTTCTTTTATTAAGTCTGGATGGTTTGTTTGAAATGTGATAGGCACATAATCCTTTAAATGTAAACGCTACATGTCAAAAGGGTTCATTTGAGGGGAAATGGCAGAGCAAAAGTTACATGGAATTACTGTAGAACTGATGTTGCAAAAAATTTTCTTGGAAGTCTGGAATGGATTTACTTTGGGATGTGATTCATTTTGGAAATTTTAAAATATATCAAGGGCTGTTTTCTCATGTCTTACGTAGTTCAGGGAAATAATTTATCTAGCTAGTTATGTAAAAACACGTATACACTGTGTAATTTGTATCATAAAAAATTTGCTCTCATGTATATGATTGTGAAATATAAGTTCTCCATCATCAACACTTAAAGCTGTTGATGTTTGAAAGTAAAGAACTCAGAGCTTGATTTGTAGATCTCCTATGATTCAAAAACTTGCAGTTCAGGTCTTGCCCAACCAAATTTCCTGTAATCTAAACCCACAATTTGATCCATGGTTTTAAAAATGAAGCACAGTTCTCTTTAATGGCATACCAGCAATTTGTATGCAAGCAATACGTATGCTTGACCTCTACCCCAGCCCCATTTTTTGTGTGTGATCTTTGGTACTGTTTCAGCTCCTTGTTTTAGAGGCGATTATGACAGTACACAATTTGTTTTTTACTGTATTCACTGAAGTTGCTTCCTTTAAACTATGCTTTGGGCTCATAGTAGTCTGTCTCCCTTGTCATAATATGGAGTGCCATAGAAGGTACATAGAAGGTACCCCATATACTGTATATGAATGCACCAACTAATGGTTTATTGGTTAAGATGTATGTAATAATGATTGGTTAAGATGCAATGAAGCAGTGTGAAATCTGGGTGCTCCCTGAATTCTTTGCAAGTCTGTTTAAGTTCCTGGGCACCACTTGCAGGGCCTTTCTTATGACTGTAGGGGTTGTGTAGGATTATATTGAGAAGGACCATCTTTGACATGTCGCGGTCCTGTGCCACGCAGGGCTTTAACGGTAATCATCACTACCACCTTGATTTAGATTTGGAATGGAAGAGGCATCCAATGTAGCCACTGGAGCAATGGCATGTCAGACCAACCAGTCAACAGCATGGTGACCTACTGGGCCTCCACATTCTACACTTACTGCAGCTTCTGAATAGTCTTCAAGGGTAGCCCCATGTAAAGTGCATTACAGTAGTCTAGGTGAGATGTCTTTAGGGCATGGATCACCATGGCTAGAACTGTCTGACTCAGATGTGGTCAGCCAACGCACCAACCAAAGCTGGTGAAAGAACCTGTGGTCATAGATGCAACCCCTGCTAACTGGGCAAGAGGCACTTTTCACATGGTGTTCCTCTTATATTTAGAAGGGGGAGAGTAATTGTCCCTCTTCACCCCTGTGCAGTGTCTTTCTAGTGGCTGTTGCTGGTGATGTTTTGCATATTTTTAGATTGTCAGCCCTTTGGGACAGGGAGCCATTTAATTTTATTATTACTTTATTATTACTATTTGCCTGTAAACCGCTTTGTGAACTTTGTGTTGAAAAGCGGTATATAAATACTATTTGAATGAATTTGAATGAATGAACCTGGCCATCTAAGGCCAGCGGTGGATCCAGATTCTCAGGTTGTAGACCTGCTCCTTCAGAGGTAGTGCTATCCCATCTAGAGCAAGTTATTGATCTAATCTCTGAGTATAATGCCAATAGTATAAAACGGCAAACAAATCTGTCAAATATCCTATCTTGGTTTCATTTCTTCCTACGTTTCCAGAATGGTTTTTTTGTTTTTGGTTTTTTTTTGTTTAATGACTGGGTATTTATATGATGATAAGAAACAGTGAAAGTGATATTCTGGGCCTCATGCCATTGTTAACTTTTAGCATCACTTTCAAGACAACATGTTCTAAATGTAAAACACTATTAATTATCCACAGTTTAGATTTCCAAACTGCACATCTGCAATATTAAAGTGGTGCTGGCCAACACTACAGAAGTGGGCGAAATGTCTAATCTGGAGTTAGGTATGGCCCATTAATCTTGGAGCTAGGGCCATTTCAGATCGCAATGCTCAAACTTTGGTGGGTTTTTTTCCCCCATGTTCAGTGTCAATAATTCAACTCTATGGCCCAGGCCATGATGGTTAGAAAATATGTTTTATTTAAAAATGATTCTCTTCCACTTCCTGTTTCTCATGGTAACGTTCATGTTAACATGGTAACGTTCCTTTTTGAGAGTGCTGATTTGCTCTCCTGGAGCAAATCAAATCCAAGAGACTTGACCTGGAGACAGATAATAGCTTTTAAGAGAGTTTTAGGGCGCAATCCTAACCAACTTTCCAGCACTGACATAGGTGTGCTGCATCCTGCAGTCGGGGAGCAGTCTTGGAGGCCTCCTCAATCAATCAACAATATTTATATCAAGGTAAGGGAATGTTTATACCCTTATCTTGGAGCTGCATTACCCTTACCCCGGCGTAGAAAGTTGGCTAGGATTGTACCCTTAGGGAGTGTGATTGAGGCAATATTGCCCAAGATGTACATACGAACTGGTTTTATGTATTTATTTTACTTATTAACCACTGTCTCTCCTGGTTGGGCACATTTTGCACACCTATCATTATAAAATGTTGTAATGACTACAGCAGAATGTATGAAGTAGGTGAGTTTGGCTGGTGCCTGGGTGATAGCCTGCCTTAGAATAGGATGTCTGCTGTCTTGAAAGAAAGGCAGACTATGTATGTATGTGTATGGTACAGGCAACAATTGCATTCTCATGCCACCTTTATCTGATTTATCTGATTGAAAGAAAATCAAAATTTGGCTCCAGTTTTGGATGCTACAAAAGTCTGTTGTGCAGAAATTCTTAGAAAATATCTTTGGGCAGAGCCGTTTTGCTCAAACTAGCTAAATCACAAATGCTTCCCTAAAGATAAACATTTAGGAATGGAGATCTTAACTTCTGCTTGGAAATGGGTTTACACTCCTTCAGTTATCTGAAGATTGTTTGAGTACTCCAGCTGCGTAGTTTATATCAAATTGATCCCCAGATCTGTATATGGGTCTTACAGGCATAGAGTTCCACCTTTATTGCAGGGGGTGGCTCTCTCCACTAGTTGCTTATTTGGTGTGACTCTCTCCATTGACATGAATGGGGGTGAAGGAGCTCCATGTAACTCCGCTCCTCTGTAAGTAAAGCAACTGCTGGATTGTACCAAATGTACTTTAGGTGTGTTAAACTGTAACAGTCATCAGATGTGCTTGGACTGATATGGGGTAGAAATACTCATTAGTGGAGCTTCTTGAAAATAAACAGATTGTGGGTTCATAGCTTTATTGTTTTGGAAAGCACCCCCTTTGATGCAGCCTTTCAGTAGTTCTTTAATTTTCATTAACTATGATTCTGTAATTTAAATAGGAGCTATTAGCAGCTGCACTGCAATTAATCATCCTGTTAGTTTTCAGACAGCAGAAGGGGAACTCATTAGACTCTCACCGCAGCTCCGTTCCTTGAAGTGTCTGCCACAAATACTGCATATTTCTCAGGGCTGAGATAGAGCTGTGGGAAGTTGTACTCCTGTCTAGACCTGGAAAGTGCATCCTGTAGCTTAGGGCTCTTGAAGTCAGTGGCCTGATGTGGAGAAGTGAATGGATGAAGAGCAGCAAGCAAGAAATTCTCCCATCTTCCCTATACCTTTCTGCACCTGAAAAAGCTTGCCTGGTGTAGGAGACAGTTCCGTGCAAGAGCAGGATGCAGGCATTGAGCCCGCGGCGTAGCTAAAGAGGTGCAGGGGGATGAAATTGCCCCGGGCAGCAAGCTTTAGTGGGGCAAAAAGCTGAGCTTGAAGGTAGTGGCCAAAATTGTGAAAACCTTGGTATATATGAATAATACCATCATGTGATATTCCATTCAATATAGCTTGCATGTTGTACTTGCTATCAGGACTTGCATTGTGAAATTATTGCTGAGTACTTTAGATTTGTATCATGACATTTCAAAATGCCCTCTTCTTTGCTAGGCAGAGGAGTTCTTTGCTGAGCAGTCTCCATTTTGACAGTCTGAAATTAGGTGACTCGTTTATTTTCTCCATACGGTGCTTGCCGTATTGCTACATTTAAGATACGGAGCCAACCCACCTCTGTAAACAATTTTGATGGCACCAATTGATTTGCATTGTTCTTTCTTGCCCTGCAGCCTGGATTATTTCAGTTATGACCTCAGCAGGGGAAGCCAAGACCATTGGAGAAACTAAATGCATGTATAATGGACAGGACTCAAACACAAGTGATTTGCTGTTCTGATCCTTTGCCTTTAGGCAAAAACTGAAAACCCCATCAACTGATGCTGCATTTTAAGCATTTATTATCCACATGTAGCCTTTGAAAAGTTAACTTTTTCCTGAAGTGGCATCGTATTTCCTGCACGTACTTCACAGCTTTGAAAAATATTGGTTATAGCAGTGGTTCCCAAACTCATTTAGGGGAGTTGGGGCGGGGAGGGGAACAGCAACAGTGCTGCACAGATTGTAGCACTGTTACTGCCAAGGTGCTTTTTTACTTACCTGGGGGGCAGCGCTCCTACAGGGTCCTGGAGGCTCACAGCCCCCTCTGATCTCCTCCGCAGCTGCTGTAAAAAGCCCTTACGTCCAATCTAAAGCTACTTCTGGTTTTTGGGCAAAACAGGAAGTAACTTTAGATGGAGACAAGGGGCTTTGTAAACAAGCTGCAAGGAGATCTGAGGAGGCTGAGAGCCTCTAAGACCCTGCAGGACCTCAGGTAAGTAAAAAAGCCCCTTGGTGTGGCGGCAGCAGTGTTGCAATCTCTACAGCATTGCTGTTGCCATCAAAGTAGAACCACTCCCCTTAAAGGGGAATGCCCTGCTTCCTTTGTCCCTGGTGAGTCACAACCCACCAGTTTGGGACCATTAGGTTAAAGGAATCCAAACCATATTGGCATATCTGTCCAGAGCATGGAACTGCTAGCTTGTAGCACATGATGAGATTCTATTCTTCGCTGTGGAGCTCCAGCCATTCGCGCGAACAAGGGTGGTCCAGCTTGAGGCCTTTGCGGTTGTCCTGCAGCAATGTGCACAAAGAGCTGTCGATTTTCCTAGTTCAAAGATATGTCTGTTTCTTTCCCCTGATAACAGATGTACGTCCTGGCTACTGCTTTTCTTCGCTCACCAACGGTCGCTGTGGCAACCAGCTCCAGCAGGTGCTAACGAAAATTCAGTGCTGCTGCGACTCTGGACGATGCTGGTCTCCTGGAGCAACCAGTGCCCCGGAAATGTGTCCCATTCGTGCTACTGGTATGGCCCTGCAGCTGATCAAGTGCCAGGAGTCACAATTAAGTGTATAACTTTCACAGTGTAGACTCGGTTGAACACTTGTAGCAGAGATTTAAGAATTGATAGCCCTGTAGTGCTATGTTCAATGTAATGTTCAAAGCTGAAGCTTGCTTCAATAAATTATGAAAATATTTAGGGAAATCTCTATATAAGGAGACTTAACATAATTTAAATTAACAATGCAAATCTATGCGTATTTACTTAGAAGTAACCCCTGTTGTAATAGTAGTAGTAGTAGTAATAGTCGTCGTCGTCGTCGTCGTCGTAGTAGTAGTTTCATAATCATTGTTGTAAATACCAAACTGGCTATATGACTGCGAAACATTGCGATTGGCTGTTTTGCACTTGATAATATTGTTAACTTTTGTCTGTTCTTTCAGAGGAGTACCGAAAATTGTGTGTATTAGGTGGTCTGGTACCAGGGAGACCAGAAATCCCTGGCGTCCCTCCTGTTCCCGGCGTCCCTGTCTTTCCACCTGATATCTATCCTCCTCATCAACCAGTATTCCCACCGGATGTTGCTGTGCCATCTCGTAGACCACCAGAAAGTGAGAACTAAATGGAATTCTTTATTTTCCCCTCTGTTTAGGGCTATATTAAGTCCCCGTTTCTAAAGGGAATTTAGCTATTATTACTATGACTTTTTTCAGGACAGGACAAGTCCCAGGTGCCCCATCATCCAAGAGCTTAAAACTTTATCACAGGACCTAATAATAAGTCACAGGACTTAATAATTTAAGTCCTACCCAGGACTCCTACCTAAAACATTGGTGTTAGCTTCTAAAATACAACTCTGGTGCTTACAAATTGGAAATATTTTGAGTATGCTGCCCTTCGAAACTCTGTTCTGCATCTCTTGGGGCCTAGAAGGCAAAATTCAGAAGATGCCCAAAGTCTAAACCATGATTTTAGAAGACTGTGAATTAGTCTTGGAGATCCTGAGGCTGCCCCTTCATTCTCTCACATCAAAAGCAAGTTTAAAACTACCAGTCTTGGTTTTAATTAACTACAGTTTAATTAACTATAGTTGTGCTAGTGACGTAGCGTTGACACAACAATGTTGCGTCAACACTACGGGGCAGCTGGGATTGCACTGTAAAATTGAGTGTTGGGAGCGTGAAAACAGATAAAAGGAAATACTTTTTTACCCAACGGGTAATTAATCTGTGGAACTCCTTGCCATAGGAGGTGATGATGGCATCTGGCCTAGGTACCTTTAAAAGAAGACTGGACAGATTTCTGAAGGAAAAGTCCATCACAGGCTACAGGCCGTGATGGTTAGTGCAACCTCCATACTTTAGAAGTAAGCTACCGCAGAACGCCAGATGCAGGGGAGTGGCCACTAGATGCAGGCGTCTTGTTGTCTTGTGCGCTCTCTGAGGCATCTGGTGGGCCACTGTGAGATGCAGGAAGCTGGACTAGATGGGCCCTTGGCCTGATCCAGCGGGGCTCTTCTTAAGGCCCAGATTGGGGGTGCAATCCTAAACTGAGTTAGGCCGGCATAAGCTAAGCCAGCAAAGTTTGGCTGGCACAAGGGACACCGTAAAGTATGTTTGGACTACTCTCGGAATCAGAGAGGCCAACACACAGACGTGAGCCATCCTCCCTAACTCCGAGAGTAGTTCAAACATGCTTTATGGTGCCCTTGGGCTGGCCAAACTTTGCTGGCTTATTTTATGCCGGTCTAACTCCAGTTTATTTATTTTCCTCAGAATTTTTCCTCAGAATTCCAGATACAAGGGGATGGCAACAGGATGCAGGCATCTTTTTGTCTCGTGTGCTCCCTGAGGTATATGGTGGATCACTGTGAGATACAGGAAGGTGGACTAGACGGGCCTTTGGCCTGCTCCAGCAGGGCTCTTCTTATGTTCTTACTTATGGCTGACAAATCCTTCATCACAGCATGATTGTAAGAACTAAAGTTGTGATGAAAAGATAAGTTGTATAAATGTGGCACTTTCTTTTCGTTTTGATAATAGTGAAACAACTTCCTACAGTAATGCTGCACCTTAGTAAAAGGCACAACATAAGTGACAGCTGGTTGGTCTAGATTTTAATTTAAACAATTGTATTTGATACGTGCATAGAATTTAAAACTCTTCCATGGTTGTTAATTTTGGTTTCAGTTATTGTGCCAGTTAACGTCACGCGACCTCAGGTGAACTTTTGCCAGTACTATCAAAACCTCTGCATTAATGGACGCTGTGTCCCGACTCCTGGAAGTTACCGTTGCGAATGTAATAAAGGATTTGAACTGGATTTTAGAGGGGAATGCATTGGTAGGTGGCTTTTTACTTGTTGCGTAATTTCAAAAAGAGCAGTTTGTTGAAATATCGGTTCCCCCTTTCATACAGGGTACTGGTGACCCTTGCTGTTTTTCAAAGCTATGTACTGATTTTAAAAAGTGGTGAATACCAGCAAAACTAACCAGTTGCGGACCCAGCAAACAACCCGCCTGGGGACACAGGCAGAGGAGGTCTGCCCCCTCCGCTCATTCCCCATCCCCATGCGCCGCTCTGTTTCGCCACCTCCATTTTGGAACCGTACAGTGGCAGGGGTGGGTGGGAGGGCCAAAAATGTGAAGCTCACGGTGCTGCAAGCCACCCCATCACCGCCAGCCATCCCATCGCCGCCTTCCGCCTGCCCCAGGAGCTCCAGCGGTCGCGACTCCAGTGTCCCCCGCTTACCCAATGGTAGGTCTGCAACTGAAATTAACTCTCTTACCACAACAATAATTTCATTATCTTATTGTGGCTTAGGGCACACTAGCTACTTTGCTAAAGCTAAGCAGATCTAGGTCTTGTCAGTGCTTAGTTGGGTAACCCCGCAAAGACCCCATGTGTGCTCCCTGATGGCACAAAGACATGATATGCATGAAATGATAAACAAAAATCTCAGCGATTTATTTCATTTCTTTCTTAGTTGTTTTGTTTGCAAAGCTCAGTGCGTGCCTTCTTGGGTGCTGTAGCGCACAACCCTTGATTGCAAATCCTCTATTTCTGCTTAGAGTAGGAAAGTGAAATTGGAAAATGCCTTGCTCACAGGTTTGTCAGTCTGTATCCTATTCTGTGGGGCTTACATGCAGTGCTGAAAAGGTAATTTAAAAGAAGAAGAAGAAGAAGAAGAAGAAGAAGAAGAAGAAGAAGAAGAAGAAGAAGAAGAAGAAGACGTGGTTGAAGAGGTTTGATCTGGAGGAGCCCTGACTTAACCTAGGAAAATGCTATCACCTGTTTCAAATCTGGTGTATGGAACTTTCCATAGTAGATTGGTCTACATTGGCAAGTGGGTAGAAGGGTTATTTTGTAAAAGGCAGCTTTGCATATGAACAGGAAAGTACTGAAAGAACCATCAAGGCCCAAATATTTACCAAGCGACAGACAGTAAAAATACTATTTATATCTTTCAGATGTGGACGAATGTGAGCGGAATCCCTGTATTGGTGGCGACTGTGTAAATACTCAAGGATCCTACATATGCCAATGCCGTCCAGGTTATCAAAGCACCCTGATGAGAACAGAATGTCGAGGTAGAGTGCAATTCTTTATATATACATTATACACACCGCGATGAGAGAATATTTGCTGTGCTTTCATGAATCAATTCACTGCTTACAGGGCGTCTGCATTTTCTGTGGTCCCGACATCCGCAGATTCCAGCACCCGCGGATGCTGGACCGGCCGTGCCCCCAACCTCTCCAAGCCCTGGAGCTGTGTTCTGGTCGAGTCCAAAGGCTTTCTGAAGCCCAGAGCACTTTAAAGCAAACTTCCCGTTTTCAGCGAAAATAGGATTGCTGCCTCAGTGAGTCTGGAACCCGCTCAGTGCTGGGAGGGAAAGGACACGGTCAACCACCAAATTCCTCCTCCTTCTTCCTTAGGCCACCGAATTCTCCAAACTCTGTCAGTGCTTCTTGCTCATGGTTGGCGATGACTGGGGCTTTAAACTCTCCCAGACCTAAGCTCCCTGGGTGATTCCTCTGAGCTCTTGTGGATGTTCCTGTATCCTGTTCTGTGGGGTTTACATTCCTTGGGGGTCGTACAGAATCCCGTGAGGTTCCACAACGTAAATGCCAAACCATTAAATAGCAGTCCCTCAGCACCACCTTCTGGAATCTGCTTGTAATACTGGAGTAGGAACTATTGCGAAGAAGTGCTCGCACTCTTAACTCCTGCAGGTGATCCGGAATGATAGCGTGATTGATCGTATCCAAAGCTCCTGAGAGATTAAGAAGTGTCAGCATGATCACATTCCAGCATGATCTCGTATGTAGGAGTGTCCCCAGAGTTAAGGAGGGGTCCTCTGATTTGAGGAGGGGAAAATATGGCATTGCAGGAAACTATGGAAGAAAAGGTCAGATTTTGGAACAATGTTTAGGTGTTTGTAGACTTTGCCCCTTTCCTACTCATTTGATACTAGCTGAACCAAATTATTGAAAGCAGGAGAATATATCAGACCAGTACAAAATATGTAAACTAAGAGGAAAAGCAATCTTAACTTTGTACAAAAGAGAAAGTCTGATGGAAAATAGTGGTCTATTCCTTTTGTGAGTGATAACAGTTTGAATTTTCAAGTGAGGGTTTTTAAATTCTGTTTTTAGTTCAGTGCTTTTCCATCATATTTTGTCCTAATCTTGCTTTCTGTCAGAGCTGTTTCATGGTTGTGCAATGACTTCAGTCCAAGAATGCCAGTTTGCATTGCAACAGTGTCATTTGATTATGTCACAAATGCTTGATGATGTCACTTCTGGCTGTAACATAACTTCCATGTCATGACATCACTTCTGGTGGGTCCTGATACGAGTGCCATTCTAAAAAGTGGGTCTCTGTTTAAGAAGTTTGAGAACCACTGTTCTATTTAATGGCAGCAAAAGTATGCTGCAGAATAGAACAATCATCTTCTTCTGACTTTATGTTTGAAGCTTGAAGATGTAATTAGGGGAATCGCGTGTGTGGTTGAAAAAATATTATAAGGAGGACTTTCAAATGGAAAGTATAGACCTAGAAATCTCTGCGGGATTAAGGAGCTCTAAAAGAGAAACAAAGAATTAAAAGAGAAAGCCTAAAGAAAACAAGTCTAAGCGGTACTGGCTTCAAGGAGAAAGGCTCAACAATGACATGCCCTTTTGCCAAAAAAGCATGAAAAGAAATGACAAGCACTATACAGTCAGATTGCTTGCTGTTTGGGAAAAAAAAAACCAGCAGCTACACAAGCGGTTCAAAATAAATGAAAAGTTGAATGCAGTTGTAGAGCATTAGACGGTGGCCCAAGACTATACAAAGAAGAGTCTTGGATCTAATTGGAAAGGTCAGAAGAGGAAAAGTTGTGACCCTAAAGTGAGCAATGGTCTGGTTTTTTGTAAGAACAATTTACTGGCAGAAGCTCACATTACCCCCAACCCCTGTAATATGTAGGTCTTGTGTCCTGACATCTTTATGTTGTGCAGAAATGTTGAGCATGAAGGCAGGATAATTTGTACTGCACATTGTGGAGGTAGGAGGTAACAGCATGGAGCTTTCATTTTGCTGGCAGCTCTGTATTTATCCCCTAGGAATGCTTTCTTGCGGTACGTTTTGGCCATCAGCTGCTAGGGACTTTAAAAAAATTGCAAGCCGGAAATGTTTGTCTTTCAGGAGGCTATGATGAAATCGATAGTATAGTTGACCCCTACTCTACAATAGTAATCTGGAGACCCCATTGTATAGTGAAAATACTATAAACAATGCATTGTTTTTGACTGCTAAGTCTGAGTTAAAAAAAAGAAAGCTTAGTAACAGAAAGAGGCCATCAAATTGGTGGTAAAGACAAATGTCATATAAAAATACACCTTGTGGTGGGTCTCACAGCCACAGTGTAAGCTTCTTCTTCTTCTTCCTGAAACACAGTTTCAGCTGGTCTTCTTGCTGCTCCTCCCATATGTCAATGGGCTGCCTGACCCCCTTTTTAAAGTGCTGCATGCAAGTTGATTCATTTTTTAAATTAACATTTTGTTGAAAACTGTTCTTTTTGCTTATAAATCAAGTCCATATGTTACTTCCTCCCTTCCCCCATGAGACGTGGCATCTACATAACACTGTCAAAGCCAGCAAACTGCTATAGTACATGTTTATCCATTTATTCACTCATTTATTTTTATTTTTTTATTTTTTTGTAGAAGGAAGTGCTAAACTGCTTTGGAACTGGGAATTTGGATCTTAATGACACACACAGTGCAATCCTAACCTTGAGTTAGGCCAGCACAGTTAGGCCAGCAAAGGTTGGCCGGCACAAGGGACACCGTAGAGTATGTTTGGACCACTCTCAGAGTCAGAGAGCCAGCACACAGATGTGTGTCATCCTCCTGACTCCAAGAGTGGTCCAAACGCGCTTTACGGTGGCCTAACAGTGCTGGCCTAACTCCAGGTTAGGATTGCACTCACAGGTACCAGACAACTGCTGGCATTTCCAGCCACCACCTTAAAACCGAAGAACTGTTTTTTTAAAGAGCCTGAATCTGGAGCAGGAAGTGTGTTTGGACTGAACCCAATCAGTACACTTTCAAAGTTGCCCCACTGCTTTAAAATATAACGTTTATATTCTGCCACTGAACCGGTATGCTCTGACCTCTTGATACTGGCTGACTTTGCTTAGTTTCCTTTCCAACTTTTATGGGTGCCCCTAGACAGAGGCTGGACTTGGCAATTTCATTCATTTTGATGACGCAGAGGGGGCGACTCTGGACTGCATACTGTGCGTGCCTAACCTGTGCCACTGGCAGCCCAATCCTATACTGAGCTGAAGCCGGCAGGCCGGTGGACGTGCCCTGTATCCAGCACAGCAGTGGAGCTCCCAGGAGCCTCCCAGGCACAAGGGCATGATCACGCCTCCCCAATGGCTTCCTTGGATCTGTGCCCACAAAATTGCCGCATCCCAGCCATGCCCCTTGCCCAGGCTGGCACATCTGCCAGCATGCCCACCCCGGCCCAGTAACACCTCCTTCCCACCCTCCCTCCTCCCGGAACCTCCTTTGCAGCAGCCGAGTTCAACTGGCACATGGGAGGCTTCCCATTGGCGCTTTCAGGCCGACACTACTTGTAGTGTTGGCCCGAGCGCTGTAGCGCCACCACGGGGGTACCGGTTGGTGCCCCCGCATCAGCACTAATGACATGGTGCTGATGCAAACACGTTGCGTCTGTGCTGTGCAGTCCCCTGGATTGCGCCCTCCGTCATTGTGAAGATGAAATGCAACAGTTTGGATGTTCGGTGTGCTGAGCTCCTTGGAGGAGGTACAGGATACAAGTGTGGTAGATTATTGCAACACAGTCAGAAAATGCTTTGTGTCCTCCCGAGCGACAAAATAATCAGATGGAGTGGGGCTGAAGTGCTGCTACATTGTTGAGCGCTGAGAGTGATTGCTGCAGCCAGAGGACTTGATGCTTGACGCTGCCTATAGATCTGGCAGCAAGAACAAATGCAGTACAGGTGGGCTCCTGTATCCGTATCTGTGGTTTCGGGGGGGGGGGGAACCCAGGAACCTATCCCCACGGATACTGGGGCATGCATGTATAGCCATTTAAATGGGCTGGCCCCACGTTCATAATAAGCATGGTGCTGCCAAAGTTAAGCTCTTCACAATGCAATCTTATCCTGTTGATTTGGAAAGGTTCCACTAGTCTTACTGCCCGGAACGTGCCTTTAGGATGCCAGTCCCATGGAGTCCAGGCGGAATGAGGTGAAACAGCAGAATTCACACATGCACAACTTTGGCTAAATCATGCTTGCAGCTGTCAAGCTGAAGATGGTGTGCATGGTGTCAAAGCAAACATCCAGTAAGCTTATTGATACCCATTGTTAGATTTATTTCTTCCTTTTCTTCCAGATATTGATGAATGCTTGCAGAATGGCCGAATTTGCAACAATGGGCGGTGCATCAACACAGACGGCAGTTTCCACTGCGTTTGCAATGCTGGTTTTCATGTCACAGCTGATGGGAAAAACTGTGAAGGTCAGGCTTGCCTAATTCCCTATATTTTTCTATTCATCTGTGCAAAGGTGTGGATGTGGGTGTATGTCTGCATGCTCATGTCTGCTTGTTTCCCTGTCTGATTGCTGGCCAAGTATGCAACTTATACTTTTATATCCCTTTTGAAAACATAGTTCAGCAGAGGGCCACTTATAACTCTCTCCAGTCCTACGTAACATTTTTCAGAAGTTCTCCCAAATGTCACACAGATGAGGAAAGTATGGAAGAGCCAAATTTTAAACATGCAGTAGGTCATTATCAGACCTGACTCCTGTGAGAGAGGGAGTAGTCCATAGATATCAAGAGCAGGTCTCCTAGTTGGTCAGACCTGGGAACAAGTCTGATCTGCTCGTTTTCATGGAGAGGATCCCCTGCTCTGTTCTGATGGTGTAAAGAGCATTCCTTATTGATATTTATTCATTCAATTTGATTTGTCCTCTGCCTTTCTCCCTAAAGGGCACTCAAGGTGGCTAACAACCAGTTAAAATACAGAAAGAATAAAACAAAACTATAAAATATACGTAAAGCCAATCCGCGGCAACAATAGCATAAAAACAATAAATACAATGAATAGATGTCTAAAAAAGCACACACCCATCTACAGACATCATACCCTGTGAATCACAAGGTATCAAATGCTCTTTAAAATAAAAAGGTCTTCAGGCCTTGCAAGGACATTAAAAGCGATGGAGCTGTTCTCAGCTCAAATGGGAGGGAATTCCCATCACCCTGTTCCAGGCCGCTATCCTCCTAACCTCCTTCAGTGGCGGCACAACCAACAGGGCCCCCTCAGGTGACCGAAGAGAACAGGCCAGACTGTATGGGAGAAGGCTGTCTCTCATATACGCTGGGCCCAAGCCACGAAGGGCTTTAAAGCACCTTGAATTGGGCCCAGTTGATCTCTTTAAAGTTCCCTTCTTTGACCAGATCTGGTTTTTTATGCATAGGCTGAATCTCTCCTAGAAACCATGGAGGTTGCCAATTCAAGAGCCCTGTGGGCTTTGGTCATGGCAATCACATATACTGTAGTTGGTATACTGTATCTTGTGTGGGCAGTTATGCAGCCCCTTTCATAATTAGGATAAAGGCAAATATCACATTCATCTATTCTGAACCCCAGCGATTGTGCAATGGTCATAGTACACTGCTCAAAAGGCTGTTCTAGTGGCATGTAGCATATTGAACTCATGGAGTTAACAGCATGCCTGATATGATCTTGTTGCAGCATACGTTGAGCCTTAAAGAATTGTGTCTCTTTTAGGAAATATAAACATCATTTGTGCTCTTACCTCCTAGATCCGTAGCTGAAAAAAATATGATAAATAATGCTGTTTTACGATATCTCCCAAGGTCTTTGGGAAGGGTTCCAATGATCTGGAAAAAAGAATTTCAAGCACTAGTCCTAGAAACATTTTTGGCATAATATTATCTCAGTGATTCAGCTTAAAGATCTCAGTGATTCAACATTCCCAGCCAGGATAGATACACATTTTTTTTTAAAAAAAACATAAATTATTTTTGTTTGATTTAGAATGTAGGTGAAAAATTAACAGGGCCTATCTATTTCTGTGCAATCAGGCTGTAATATTAAGGGTCCTGAATATAGTTTGTGTCATGATTTAGCCATCAATGTTAGTAATAATTTTGTTCGTACAGGCAGACTCTTCAGGATTTTCTTGGGTGGGGATGGAGGGTCGTTAAAAGTTCAGACTGCTTTTAGGTTTCAGATCTATGTATCTATATCACCTAGATATTTATCTGGAAATCCATCATAGCTTTTTATTCTAACATCTTTTTTTTTGCCCACTAAACCCCATGTGTTAACAGTAATAAGAACCAGTGCAATGCAGAGGGCAATCTGTTAAAACATTTTTCATTCCATTAAGAATGCTGCCAAAATGTCTGTGAGCATATTGAATTGCATCAGCTTCTGAAGTAATCGCCTCTATTACACCATAGTGGCCCAGTTTCCATGCTCAAATCCAACTGTATGCCTACAGAAAAGCCACATAGTACTTAACTGAAGCTAGTGGGAACCTTGTGTGAATAGCCACAGATGTGACCTTCACTGTGAATTTGATTTCTTCTGCCCAGTGAATTAATCTTTAATATTTTCGCTTATTTGTTTTTTGTTTCTTTTCAAAACACTTCCCCCGTTTTTGTTCTCCTGCCTGGGGCAATTTAGGACAGCTTTTAAAACAAAACAGTTGAAACTTATAAAAAGGCAGCAAAAAGCACTCCAAAATCCACAAGAATACAACAACATCACCCTAGAAATCATTATAGTGTCTAGTTAATATATTAGATATCACACCCCTTGTAAAAGTAGAAATGTCAGGCTTTTCCTGAAGGTAGAAACCGACTGGATCACTTTAGGGTGGTTGTTCCATAAGATTGGTGCCAGTTCTTAGAAACGTGTGCCTCAAACTGTGGATCTGGACCCACTAGGTGGGTTGCGAGCCAATTTCAGGTGGGTCACGTAGCACCACCTGAAAGTGCAGCTATAATTGAAAATATGGGAAGATGGCACACTGGTTGGGGGAGGACTGTATAGTAGGCTCTGGTGTCGTAATGATGGCACTTCTAGCAATGGCATCTCTTCCAGTGGATGCCAGACAGATGGTCATTCTGAAAAGTGGGCCCTGAAAGTGGTGCTGAAATGTTTGAGAACCACTGTCTTAGAAGATTGTGGTATGGAACAATGCCCCACCATGCTTCAGCCCAGCCCTGATTCTGCTACCCAAATTCAGTTAGCAGCATGTGCTTGCACCCGTACCCACTTGCAAATCTCTGTGTGCATGAACTTGCACCCAGACACACCCACACCCACACCCACCCACCCACCCACCCACACACACACACACACACACACACACACTGACTCCATTTAGTTCAAAAACGTCTGGAGACCGGTCCTGGATTTCCAAGCATAACTTGGAGTTTGGAACTTACAGCCCAATCCGAAACTGCGCTGGAGCAGGCAGGTCGCCGGGCCTGCGCCGTATCCAGTGTAGCTTCCAAGGCAACTGGAGCCTCCCCAGTGTAAGGGCACATTCGTGTCCTTGCAGCAGAGGGAGGCTCCAGCCTCCCCCATGTGCTCCTTGGATCTGTGCCCGTGAATTGGGGCCGCGCGGCCTGGGGACGAGGCCTTGGATGCAGCCTAATGGCCACATCCCATACCGGCCCACCCAACCCCACCCAGTTCCACCGCCCCAAGCTCCCAGAACCGCCCTAGCGCCTGTCTGGGAGCCTTGGCACCGCAAAATAACTAAAGGCTCAATCCCAGCGATGGGATCTACAAACGACCTGAGGGAACGCTGGGCGGGACTTAGGCGGGACATCCGGGTGATTGGCAGCCCGTCCGCGGCGATCCGCAGCTGCCCTGGCCTCGGGGGGGGGGGGCTCCTGCTCGCTGTGGAGAACGGGTGAGGGTCGCACCGGGTGCCTGGGCGAGCAGCGGAGGGGCGCGCTAACCAGGGGCAGCCCCTCCCCCGGCCAGGACAGCTGCAGAACGCTGCAGACGGGCAGCCGATCACGCGGAAGCCCTGCGGAAGTCCCGCCCAGTGTTCCCCCAGGTCGTTTGTAGATCCCATCACTGCTCAATCCTATTCAATTTTTTCAGCACCATGCAGACATAATGGCTACACCGGCACTGAAAACTGGATAGGATTGGGCCATAATCAGAGATGTCATGCAGAGGGAGCGTGGGGGAACTCAGTTCCACTAGTTAAAATTAGGGCTGACTCCGCCCACTTCACTCTCCCTCCTCCCCCCTCCCAATTCCTCTGCAAAGAGCTTTTCTTCTTGGTTGGCTAGCACTCAGAGGGTTAAAGGGAGCGACTCCGGATTCCTAGGGGGGCGAAGGCAGTGATGTCATTCAGGGGGAACGGACCAGAACAGGCGTTGTGGATCCTAACGGGCTCCGTGGCTGGTTCCGGGTTCCCGACAAGTGCCAATCAAAAGTGAGTTCCTGTTCCTAAATCATTTGAATGACACCACTGGCCCTAATTTTGCTCTAATTAATTATGGCCAGCTCTTGACCCAAAGGAGAGCAAGGAAGGATTTGGCAGGACCAGTGACTTAAATGCCACATCCACTCAACCTCTCCTGGCTGCATAGCTTTTGAAACAACTAGAGTACCCTTATGTGTGAGGCACTGATTGCCATATGTTGGGGCAAACTAGATAGTCTGAAACAACTAGAATTGTGGACTGTATCATAGTGCTAAATGCCTCTCTGTTTCTCATAGATATGGATGAATGTAGCATACGGAATATGTGTCTCAACGGCATGTGCATCAATGAAGACGGAAGTTTTAAGTGTATCTGCAAACCTGGTTTCCAGTTAGCTTCAGATGGACGTTACTGCAGGGGTGAGTGTCCAGCTGCAAATGTTATAATGAACTCTATAATATCAGTAATTTTGAGTCGTGCTATTCCTATCTCTGTTCACCTTTTAAGAGTACAGTATGTTTGCACAATGGTGATTTCAGTTATTGTATGGGCAATTTCAGTGCTCCTGATCTGCCCTTTGCACTGCAAACATGTGCTTCAGCTGAGGCTGGTTCCCTTCCGCCCACTGAGTGATGTGTCCAGCACTTGCTGTTTTGTCCACTCGCAGAGTGGTAGGGTGCAGTATTGCAGTTGAAAGCTCTCCCTATTACCAGAGTTCAGTCCCAGCAGAAATGGGTTCTGCAGTAGCTGGCTCAAGACTGACTCAGCCTTCCATCCTTCCCAGGTCAATAAAATGAGTACCTAGCTTGATGAGGGTAAAGTAAAAATGACGGGGGAAGGCAATGGCAAACCACCCCGTACAACTAAATCTGCCTAGTAAACATTGCAATGTGACATCACCCCCATGAGTCAGTAATGACTGGGTGCTTTGCACAGGGGATTACTTTCCTTTTATTTAGAGCACAATCCTAACCTGGAGTTAGGCCGGCACAAGTTAGGCCTGCAAAATTTGTCTGGCACAGGGTATACTGTAAAGTATGTTTGGACCACTCTTGGAGTCAGAGAGGCCAGCACACAGACATGCGCCATCCTCCCTGAGTCCGAGTGGTCCAAACGTGCTTTACAGTGTCCCTTGTGCTGGCCAAACTTTGCTGACCTAACTGTGCCGGCCTAAGTCCAGGTTAAGATTGCACACTTAATGTCTTCCCTTGCCGATTGCAGGGATGACCTGAGAGACAGGGCACGGTGTTTCTCCAGGTCATTCCTTTGCTCCTGCATGTGAATATGCAGTAGCCAGGAGGTGATCTGAAATAGCATGTGTCCCTCATTTGCATTCTTCAGAGCCTCCTAGTACCTCTTCAGTGGGGTCCTGGGAGGACTGAAAAATATCATAGAACTGTATTACCTGTGTATAAATAGCTCCAGAACCTGATTTGGCTTGTTGTGTGGGTTGACCGATGCATGGGGGCCCCTTTAAGAAGGCAAAGTCCCAGGTGGCTTGGCCATGTGCACAGTAGCGTTCCTGGAGGGGGCAAAATGCTAAACATGGCCCCTCCCCCTCGCCTCTAAAGCCATTTGCTGCTTGGAGAGCTGGCTTGGGGTTGCTGTCTAGTCTACGAATGGCTGAGATAGTGAGAGGCTGCTTGACCTAGGAGCTCAAGCTTAGCATTTTGTCCCTCTCTAGGAATGCCACTGCCTATGCAGATGGTAAAAATGATGACCGAGTAGTCATTAGTTGCATCAATGATTTTCCTGCTTCAGGGCCTCTTTGCTGGTTCCAAGAGCCCTGGCCAATAAGGAAAGATGTGACAATGTCACCATCGCTTCCCCTTTTTTCCCTCTTTGCTGCCCATTTCTGCACTGTCTGGCAGCGGAACAGATAATGTTAATTTTATGGTTCGTGGTGATGTCATTGTTCTGTACTCCCCTCCTTGTCCCAGAAGGAATAGGATATTTGCAAAACCAAATGGTCACGTTTTCAGCAGGCTTCGTAAGCTCAAGCCAGAAATATAAGCAAGAAGTAAACAAACACCGAGCCAAATTATATACAGATTTTCTTTTCAGAAAATGGCAAATCTTTTCGTTGCAGGGATCAAGGCAACAACAAAGGGCTTTGTTGACAATATGACAAGTCTGAAATCCGGAAACACAACTAGCTTGAATCACACTTGAGGTTTCACTACCTTTCCTGTCCTGATTTTGCCAAGTGTTTCTCCCTGTTATCAAAATGTCAGAGCTAAATGTGCTCACCATATTTGGATGGGAGGAAGTGGCTCACAAACTTTCTACTTGCGAAAAGCAGTTCCCAAACGTTTTAGCACTGCAACCACATTTTAAAATGATACTCTGTTGCAACTATTTTCAACCACCGTGCCATGACACACTGGTGTGCCACAAATGGTCTGCAGGTGTGATGCAGGAGTTTGGGGAAGGGTCATAAATCGGTAGGGTCATAGGGGGATGTGAGCCCCAGCTGAGAGTGCAGTGTGCCTCAGTTGTCAAAAAACTGATGGTGTACCTTGACAAATTTAGTGCCTTGTCAGTGTGCCGTGTGATGCAAAAGGTTGAAAATCGCTGATCTACTGGGACTCACCTAGCTTCATAAGTTTTTGTAAAAAGGTTTCACTTTCCCAGGCACTCAAGCCTCTGTTTTTATCCCTTTTACTATGGTGGGGAAGGACCACTTTCTAGAGTGTGTTTTGAGCTCCATGTTAACTGGGTTATTGTGGTGGCTTTGTGCACCCCTTCACATGGCCTTCGATGAGAGCTGAGGCATGGTTTCCTTCTCTCATGTAAACACTCATGTGCAGATCAGTTTTGCTTTCCACAGGGGTCAATATATTTTCCTTGTCAGTTTCGTGACCCACCCAAAATTGGGTCCCGACCCACAGTTTGGGAAACACTGGGCTAAAGAGATCAAGCATGTTTTTCCCCTCCTCCTGAAGAGTTTGGCTAAGCTTCTTGCTTTTCTTTTTAGCTTTCTTTTCTGTAGGGCACCTGGTCTTTCCAAAGAGCATGGCCTGAAGGCACATAACACAACAACCTTTCTAAAGCTGAGCAGGTCTAGGTTTGGTCAGTGCCAGGATGCGGGAACCTCATGCGGGCTGACTAGAACATAATGGTGGGAAAAAAGATAAGATACAGATATAATTAGCGATTTTCAACTTTTTTCATCTCACGGGACTTGTCACTTGTCATCTGACAAGGCTGAACGCAGCTGCGTCTCTGGTAAGAGCAGGGAAGCCTCATCAGCCAGCAGACGACAGATGGGTGGCTAAAGAAAGAAGGCTAAATCCAGAAAGAAAGATCTGTTTGAGTGTGGTTCTTGAAAGATAGAACATTCTGTAAATTGTAAAAACCTTCGGGTTTGTGAAAAGTCTGCCTATGTAAACCGCCTTGAGTTGTAATCATTAGAGAAATCTAGTGACTTTAAGAAAGGCGGTATATAAATACATGTATTATTATTATTATTATTATTATTATTATTATTATTATAAAATTGTCAAGGCACACCATCAATTTTTTTTTCAATTGACAAGGCATACCAGGTAGCTTGTGGGAGGCTCACATAAGTACATAAGAAGAGCCCCACTGGATCAGGCCAAGGCCCATCTAGTCCAGCTTTCTGTATCTCACAGTGGCCCACCAGATGCCTCAGGTAAAACCTTGTTATCTAAATGCAAGCACATAAATGTGCTCCAATCTGGATTTGAGGCCGAATTAGGTCATCCCACTTCTAGCAATTTCGGGTGATAATTGGATTTCAGAATCTCAGAAAGACATTATGTACCACCACCATTCCCATTCCCCTCAACTCTGTCGTCACCAGCTTTACCTCTCCCTACCTTCAGAGGGTATGCACTTCTACTGCCCAATACTGGTGGGTATTCCTTGGGAAATGCGTATTAAAGGAAGTGCAGTGTTCAACACAGATCAATCTTCCAGCCTCAAGGCTAGATTTAACATCTTCTGTTCCATAGGAGTGGAGGCATTTCTGTCATTGGCGAGCAGGAGTGAAATGCTAGCCAACGAACCAATGTGCTCCCAGAAAAGAGCCTTTGCTCTGGAAGAGCCCTTAATGTTGAAGCTCTCAACTCTTGGCATGGATGCAAGACATCTGCTGGGTGGTTGTGACTGGTGGAATGTCGGGTGCCAGAAGACAAGCAACAGCTGGGGCTTTTCCCTCTTGGGAGCCTGTGTTCTCTCTCTCTCTCTTTCTCTTCCCTCCCTCCCGCGCTCCCTCCCTCCCTCTCCCCAGTAGTATATCTATAGGGAGGCTGTGTGATAGGTATTACAGGCGCTGCAATGCTGTATAAGTGGCCCACTCACCATTAGACACAGTTGCCATCGCTACCCAGAGTGGCTCCAACAGCAAGTGGGAGGGGCTGATTACCCAGCACATTGTGGCACCTGCAATACTTATCGCACTGCATTCCCCCCAGCTACACTACTGCTGAGCTCTACCTGGAAATGCAGGGCCTGAATTCAGGACCTTTTGCATGCAAAACACAGGCTTTGCCTCTGAAAAGACAATCCAACGTATGAGAACTTCTGCAAGGGCTTTCTGGCAAGGTCTGGTGTCTTTTTTTTTTTTTGCTATATGTCGTTCTTTCAGCTCATGCCATTATCTCTACAGCAGGGGTAAAATCTGGCTGCATAGAAGCAACGTAGAAGTTGACTCTACTTTGGTTCTCTTAAATTACAAATAAAAGGAAAAATTAACTAAACCAATTGAAGATTTCCCACCCTGAAACTGGTGTATGCTAAAAGAACATTTGCAATATGTAGCCCATGCTTGACTCAATCCAGCCTGCAGGAAGGGCCAAACTAGATCTGGCAGGGGTAGCCATGATTGTTCATCATGTCTCTGTAGGGTTGCCAGAACTCCAAGATTGACCTGGAGTCTCCAGAAATCAGCAACAGTCTCCAGGTTACTGAGAGCAGTCCTGGAGATGTTAACATTACATTGTGTTAGAGGGAGTAAAACCCAAGGAATAATTGGGGGAAATTAAAATTAAAATGACTTTTTGAAAGAATCAACACGAGGACCAAGTTAGAAACTGAAGAAAGACTTTAAAAATGGCCTTTCTGTCCCAGAGGAATAGATTGGATACTAGCGTGCCATAGAGATACCCTTATTATAGAATCTAAAGCACAATTTGAACACTGGCTCTTGGACCAGCAAAGCTGTATTTTATGCCAAATAACACAAACTAAGTAAAACACAGAGGTGTTTTGCTCTCTGCTTGCCCTTTTAAGGTTGGGGGGAGGGAACTAAGAAAATGTCACACATGCCAACTGTTGTGTATATTAAGGAGAGGTGTTATGATGTGATTACATTGTTAAATGTTATACATCCTCCCACTCAACATTTTTAAAAAAATCCCCTTCTTTAATCCTCATTTTTAGTAAAATAGTTTGATACCATATCAGGAGAAAATGTTCTTGCTTTCTTCTGGGATATAGTTAGGTTGGGTTTTTAAAAAAAATATTCAGATGAATCAGCATAGAATCAAAAGCTGATTGGCACGGAATGGTTTTCCAGTTTTGTCTGTGCTGTGGGACATGGCAGAACAAAAATAAAATCATGAAGAGGTGTAAGGCTGTATCTTGCCCAACCTCTGGATCAGTATGTACCATTCTTTGGCAGATGTTGTCAAACTTGGCTCCTGTCAGGCTGGGGCAAGCCCAAGGAATAGCCCAGCCTGTGGTTATTGCAAGGAGGAACAAGACTGCTCTCTGAGTTGTTCAGACGAGCAATCAAGCCTGATCTAGAAGCTTTTATAAGAGTTAAGGCAAGGGTGTCAAGCATACAGCAGGCCACATAGCATTCATAATGCCTGCTGAGGGCCAGAAGTGATGTCATTAAGCAGGAAGTGATATCATTAAGCAGGAAGTGATGTCATTGAACAGGTCAGGAATAAGCACTTTTTTCTCACGTGGGAACTCATTAGCGGCAAATGGCAGAAGAGAAAATAGGCAAATGTGGGAGAGCCCAATTATCAGGTGGGCTACCCTTTCAGCAGTGACACCTTAGTACAGCTCAGCAGCTGAGGGTGGTGCTGAGAGAGCCCAAGGGCTCGATAAGAGCTTCCAGTGACTGCATCCAGCCTGCAGGCCTTATGTTGGACACCCCGGGGCTAAGGGGCATCACTTGATGAGCTCTGGCCTGTTATTGTTGTGAGAATTCCTTGTTGGTGGTAGCCAGACCACCTGTAGTTCCCCCCTTTGACCAGAACTCAGTAGTGGCTCACAGGCTGAATAGAAACCTTTCCCAGCTTCCCTCAAGTTCCACGTTTTGTGCTTCAAGATGATTGTGGTCTTCTTAGCTTCTTTTTCAATTGTTGAACTACTTTTGCAGACAGAAATGGCTTCCTAATGCTACCCAGACCACTGTAGTTTCAAAATCTCTGGTTCTTGTCCTCTTCTATCCATGGCAAATATTTTTTTCCCCAAAATATCTTGATTAAAACAGTAAGATGCAGTGTTATGTGTTTTTATTCTATATTCTCATTCCAAGTTCTCATTTTTCTTAATTTTAAATGCTTTAACAGTGTACTAGGTAGATGATACAGGTGATATAGTGTCAGCAGATGCAGCCAAAGTATTGTTTCTAATTGGAAAAGTAGTCTATTTTAAGTTCTGGAAAATATCTTAAATTCCAAAATGCGTTTTTTTGTGTTTCTGTTCAGATATTTTAACCGCCAAAAAATGTTTTCCAACAAAAAAAACCCCACCTCTAATAATAAGCAATTGTTGCATTCCCGTCTGTCTGACAGCCTTCTAAGATTTAAAAACTTTCACTATTTTAGTATTTTAAATAGTTTTAGCCCACTGCAGCAGGGAACTAGGAGCTCTTTGTGGGCTGGTCTATATGTGAGGGAGAGAGGGAGAGGGGGAGAGAAGCCAATTTATTAATTTCCCAGAAGGTTGTGTTTGCCAATGGTTTCTCCCATTCTGTTATCAAGAAACTGTTATCAATTTGGATGCCAAGAAAGAGTGACTCATTAAAAACTCAGATTAACACACAATGACATACTGCTAGCCCAGTGAAGCCAATTTTTGAGAATTTTGCTAAGCATCAGTATAAATTAAACCATGTTTTAGGGGTCTTCTCCTGCTGACACAATGAAGAAGGGAGAGAACAGCTTGAAGATGTTCATCTGATGGAGAAACATTGAATGTGACTGTCTGCAACTTCTGCTCACCTGTTTAGGGCAGTTTGCAAGATTATGTCCCATGCTGGCCACATCCATCATGGTTTGTAACCACATGAAGTACCCTAAGCCCAGCGGCGTCATGCAGCCGGAACGCTGGGCGGGAGGAACAGGTGGGTGGCAGCCCGCCCGTTGCGTACTGCTCCGTTTTGTCGTCTTCCCCGCCCCAGGGGCGGGGAAGACGGCGAAATGGAGCGGTACGCAACGGGTGGGCTGCTGCTCACCCATACCTCCCGCCCAGCGTTCCGGCTGCATGACGCCGCTGCCTAAGCCCATGGGCAGAAGTTGCCAGCATTACGCTTGAATAGCATGAAAGCAACCACGGGGCAGAGGCAACCACATTGCTCTCGATTGCCTACAAACCTGGTCTAAGTTTAGGGCAGCAACACTGAAGATGACATGGGTGATTTGAGACATCTGGGTTTTTTCATGGGCATGGTGGAGCTGCCAATTATTTTTGCAGCCAAGGTGTGTGAGGGTGTGGGGATGAAAGCTGTTTTAGTTTCTTCTTCCTGGTTAACTGTTGCATCTGTTAAGTGCTGCCCTGGCCTTGTTGTGGGACTGAATAGACATATGTGTGTTGGTAAGATTATTGCTCGTACAACTAAACATTTGCTAACGAGGCTTCCTGCATCTGAGCCCGTCTCTGAGATGCTTCCCTGTGCTTTGTAAACTGGTTCAGATTTACCATCTGTTTCTTGGATCCTGACCTGTGTTGTTTGCCAGGCAGCTCGTACAAAGTGAGTCGACAATTCTGTAAAAACTATGTGGGGCCTGGCAGAAGACTAGTTTTGCTAATAAGAAAATACAGTACTGCCCTTAATGAAACATTGTACAAATACTTTTTGTCCTTCCTGCCTTCCATAATGCCTTTGCATTACGTACTTTTGATTTTTGGATTAGCAGCCTCCTGGGATTGCATGTGGGAAAACATATCATTCTTCTGTAATGGAGGAAGATCCAATTTAAAGGCTTAATTATCCTGCTTGGGGAACGGGACAGTTTCCTCTGAGTTTTGCATTTGTTCTGAACGTTTCATGGGATGAGCTAATGTTGTTTTAAGTTACTTCTGCGAACCAGGAAAAAAAAATCATTGAATGGATTCTCCCTCCTCGCCTTTTATTTGGGTATAATCTGTATGGAATATATACTTCTCAGTCTAAATATTGAAAACTGCTTGGTTTCCACTCCAGATAATACTTATTCTGTTCCTTGGCAGACATCAACGAGTGCGAAACACCTGGAATATGCATGAATGGGCGTTGTGTGAATACCGACGGCTCCTTCAGATGCGAGTGCCTCCCTGGCCTGGCTGTGGGACTGGATGGACGTGTGTGTGTTGGTAAGATGAATTTGTTGTATTGAGTGTTGCAAGTAAGTGCCTTAAGATGCACATGCCATGCATCTGGAATCCATATGCCCTCTCCCCAATTCCTCCCTCTCACTCACCCTCCCCACACCCAGAACCACTGCTGGCCGAACATCCTTTATTGGCTTGCGCCCAGCGGCGGCATTCAGCTGGTATGCTGGGCGGGAGGAACGGGTGAGCGGCAGCTCGCCCGTAGCTTACTGCTCCGTTTCGCCGTCTTCCCAGGGCAGGGAAGACAGCGAAACGGAGCGGTAAGCTATGGGTGAGCTGCCGCTCACCCGTTCCTCCCGCCCAGCGTACCGGCTGAATGCCGCCGCCGCTTGCGCCCTAAATGAAGACAACAGCTATAATTCAGCACATACAGACGTCTCTCGTTCCCGGCTATAATGAAAGATGTTCAACAGGGTTTTCCCATGATCAGCAGATAACAGTGGGGGCCTGCCACATAGGAGTAGGTCTGCTGTGATGGATTTCATTCGGTTTAAGTGTATTAGGCCTTTTCCCTTGATTGTTTTCTTTTTGAGCCTTGCTTATTGTTTTTAAAGACGCAGGAAATCCACGTGAAGAACAAGGTTATTTATGAAACAGCAGTCCATCCCATATATTCTTATTTAGAAAAATAATTAAGGTGGCTTTGCCTGGTTTCAGGCACTGAGTATATGAATGGACTACGTTTGCAGTTGGCTGCCAAATAAAACTGGCTTCCTTCTATTCTGTATTTTCAGCCCTTGACAGGATTGCAAAGTGAGGAAGCAGGGTTGTTTTATTAAGCAGAGTGAAAGTGTTCAGAGAGGTTAGACCGCTAGTCAGGAAGAAACATCTAAAGCTAAGTTAAATCACTTCTGACAGCCTTTTCACACGGTTTGCAGCTGAGAGTATCCAGAACTGGTTGGTGTCCTTAGATCTGGATTAATACTTTTCAAATCTCCCTGAGTATAACAAAGGAAAATGGAAGGTTTGTCTGGCAGGAATAACAGTTTTCTACAGCCCAAGAAATAAGTAGATTAAAGGAAAAGGAAAGGGCAGGGCAGGGCAGGACTACATGAGCCCATAGCAGATTGCGGATTAACACCCTAAACCCTTGTATAGCATTCCTGTATCTGAGCTTGAAAAATCCCTGTTGGCCCAGGTGCATAAAAATTTGATGGTGGCTCCTAAAACCGCTACAAGAAAACATTGCTTGCAGTTTTAGTAGTCTACGGTTGCAGGCCTGTGCACACCTACTAGGTAGTACTTCTCACTGAACTCAGTGAGTTTTTCTACTGAGGAAACATTGTGTTAAAAGAGGAAAGAGCTCTGAAAGGAAATTCCTAGTGGATTGTAAAGCGAACTGTGAAAAGTCAGCGGAATGCGTGAATGCCTTACATTTTGAAAATAAGGTTGAAAAATACTTAAGTATAAAACAAAACAAGATGTATTGTATTGACAACAAAACTTGTTGTCAAACAAGTTTGACAATCTGTCTCCCCAACTCCGACACAATGCAGGAGAGGTTGGTGGTGAACGTGGAGCCATCCTTCCCTACCTACTGTCCAGTATGGGAAGGGGGCAGCGGTGTCATGCTACCGGTATGCTGGGCGGGAGGAACGGGTGAGCGGCAGCCCTCCCGTTGCGTCACGCTCCGTTTCACCGTCTTCCCCGCCCCCGCTGGAAGGGGGGCATGAGCAGTGTTATTCGGTGATATTTAAAACCTAGCGGCAATGGGCACAGTTGTGTTCTGGGGGCAGGGGGAGTTGGCACTCTGCCTCTGAAGGTGTGCCCCACACCTGAAGGTGTGCCACTCCCTCACGCCTGCTGCCTCTCCCTGGAAGTGTTCTAAGGGCCGGAAAGGCTGCATGCGGCCTCCCCGCCCATCAGAGCACCTTCTGAGGCCTTCTGGAGGCCGGAAACCATCTCATTCAGCTTCCCTTGCTTGGCACATTGGGGAGGCTTGCTTGGCTCTCAGAAGACCTTCTGGGGGCCTCTGCTTTATGTGGAGGAGGAGGAGGAGGAGGGTGCTCACCAGAGCGGAGCCACAAT
This sequence comes from Lerista edwardsae, assembly GCA_029204185.1. Classification (NCBI taxonomy): domain Eukaryota; kingdom Metazoa; phylum Chordata; class Lepidosauria; order Squamata; family Scincidae; genus Lerista; species Lerista edwardsae. The sequence continues at coordinate 902,778 of JAJKFI010000020.1, forward strand.
GGTGGGCAGAGGTTAGGGTAGTTGGGGTGATTTTGCTGACCCTCCCTGGCTGGCACCCGGGGGGGGGTGTTGCACCCTCTGACCCCCCCAGATACACCACTAATTCGGCAGTTTTCCGTTCTCACTGTGTTATTTTTGTTGCATGCTTCTGCTGGAAATCTAACTGAATCAATTTTTTTCTTATCCAGATACACACATGCGAAGCACGTGCTATGGTGAATACAGAAGAGGCCAATGTGTTAAACCATTATCAGGAGCAGTCACTAAATCAGAATGTTGTTGTGCCAGCACAGACTACGCATTTGGGGAACCTTGCCAGCCGTGTCCTGCACAGAGCTCAGGTATAGCATGACTTGACCAGCATGAAATGGCATCATTTGTTTGCAACATTAAGGGTGCAATCCTAAACTGAGTTAGGCCGGCATAAGCTAAACCAGCAATGTTTGGCCAGCACAAGGGCCACAGTAAAGTGTGTTTGGACCACTCTTTTAGGCCAACACACAGACATGCACTATCCTCCCCGACTCCAAGAGTGGTCCAAATGCGCTTTACGGTGGCCCTTCTGCTGGCCAAACTTTGCTGGTTTAGTTTATGACGCCCTAACTCCAGATTAGGATTGCACTCTAAAAGGTGTACAGAATGACTATAACAGGCCTCATTCAATTGATTCTAGCAAGAGCACATCTGAACAATTCCCTTTCAGAAACCGTATTTACAAAAAATCAGTTTATAAATCAAACATCCTGTAAACGTTGAAATCTCATATGGCTGACAGATGCTGATGTACATTTAAAGAAAAATTCTACCTACTACATATTGAAAAGCATAAAGGAAAATCTCTTTGTGAATGAAGTTGTGTGAGCTGTGAGCTGTAATTTGTGTTGGTAGTGAATATTCCTGGGAATTTCACAGTGTGAGTGCAGGCTTAATTTTGACTAGATTTCTACATATTTTGTGCATTATATTTTGGGTTTCACCATGAATTTAACATGTCTGTATGATACTTCAAATTTGATATTTTTTGGTGCTTTGTCTCTTAAAACATTTCCCTCTTCCAAACTTGGGGTCCTGTTCAGTGGTGTCATCTACAAACAAGGAACGGGAATGCTGGGTGAGACTTCCGCGGGACTTCCGCGTGATTGGCTGCCCGCCCATCCCGTTCTGCGGCTGCCCTGGCCTCGGGGGGGGGTGCCTGTTCGCCGGGGGAGATGGGGGGCACCAGAGCCTGGGCGAGCAGCAGTGGGGTGCACAAACCGGGGGCAGCCCCCCCCCGAGGCCAGGGCAGCCACGGAACGAAACGGGCGGGCTGCCAATCACGCGGAAGTCCCGCCCAAGTCCCGCCCAGCGTTCCTGTTCTTTGTTTGTAGATGACAGCACTGGTCCTGTTCATTAGCTTGATTCCTATACAACAACTTAGTGCACTGTTTCTCGGGTCACGAGCCAATTTCTCAGGTCACGAGCCAACTGTGGGTTGGGTCACGAGCCAATTTCAGGTGGGTCATGTAGCACCTAACACAGCCATAACTGAAAATATAGGAAGATGGAAAGGGGGAAGACTGTGTGATTATTTTGCTTGTATCAAGGCTGAAAATAGGCTTTTTTCCCTTTCCAATTCACTTTGTTTTTGGAAAATGGCTGAGAAACAACCCAGCTTATTGCTGCAGTCTCAGGAAAGCAGCAGGCTCTGGAGTGACAGGACTTCAGGCCATGACATCACTTCTGGATGTCCCAAACAGACTGTCATTCTAAAAAGTGGGTCCTGGTGCTAAAACATTTGAGAACCACTGACCTCATGTGTAATTCAGCACTTTATTGGGCCAAGAATTTGGTTAATCATCGCACAGTAGGCCAGATTTTCAAAGTTGTCATTTTTACTTTGGGGACATAGAATGAACTAAATGGTTTGCTGACAAATAATTTGTGCTCCAATTTTTGCTTGCAAGTTATGAATGATTTTATTTATTTTTTTTAAAAAATGGGTTTTAAAACTCAGTTCGGATTGTGGTGAAAAACTCTTAGCCAAGCTTTCCAGAAAATCAGCATCCTGGAATGTCTAGCCCAGAAATTGGCTCACTTGTTTTTAGGAAAAGGCACCTTGAGAAGTTTGTGCATTTTAAAGCTTTATTTTTATTGGCCGTTTTACACAACAGACAGAGAAACAAGATCATTGGAAACAATGCAAAACTGGCTGTAGCTGATGCCCTTTAAAGAGGAATTGTCTGCTGTTTTACCATGTTAGTTCAAGTAGCAACAGAAAGGACTGGAAACTTATCATAGCAGGAAAAGGCCTTTCTAGCAATGACTGTTGCTATCAGTTTTCCCTTTGTCAGTGCACAGTAGAACTAAGGCGTTTTGTAAATGGCCCAGTGCCATTGACTTCTGTTTTGTATTTGAATTAATTTAACAGAACATTTACACATGTGGAAGCAATTTCTTTTGGGCTGTTTGGCACACCTCTCCTATTGTTAAAGATGCCAACTCATGGAGGGTAAAATATAGGACAGCTTTCAGCTTTTGACTTGGAGGTGGAGAAGTTACTTTTTTCCTCCAGGAAATGCATATTGTTGTATGAACTTGACTTGCAGCTTTTCGAAGGAACTTGGTCTTCCGCTTGGTCACTTGTTTTCGGAACCTTTTTCCTTTCCAGCCTTAAAGTTCTCAATACTGAGCCTGACGGTCCCGCGCCTGCCGGGTTTGGCTAGTGCAGGGCCATTTGGGGGCAGGGGGAGGTGAGTAGAATGAGGCAGAGAGAAGGCGACCCTGTGGGCGGGGTGGCCCGGATCTGGCCGTTAGGTCAGATCCTAACGTCCTCAGGCTGTGTGGCCTAGATGTTGGCCGTGGCAGGGAGCTCAGACCTGCGCCTGCTAAACAGCAGGCGCAGATCCAAGGAGCCCCAACCAGGGGCGGTTCTAATCAGAACCACACCCAGGGCAGGGAATGACATGGTGCCCCCCGGCAACGTCATGACGTCACGACATCATGACATTGCGGGGTGTGGCTTCCCTCCTGGCTTGGAGGGCGGGGAGCGTCCGCTGCGCCCTCTGAGCCGGGAGGGAAGCCGCCGGGGCGCACACTCCGGGCCGGGGGTTTAATGTGCACTTTAAATCCCTGGCCCGGAGTGCGCAGCCAGCGCCCGCTCCCCGCCCTGTCTGCCAGGGCGCGCGGGCACTTTAAAGTGCCCGCGCGTCCCGGCGGACAAGAGGGGAGCGAGCCGCCGGGGCGCTTTCCGAGCCGGGGGTTTAAAGTGGGGCTGGGGCGTGCGGGCACTTTAAAGTGCTCGTGCATCCCAGCGGACAGGAGGGGAGCAGGCGCAGCGGGCGCCATGTTGGGGGGGCGCGGGTGGTGCCATGCCATCGGCGCCCCCCCAAGATGGCGCCCGGGCTCTTGCCCCCCCATGGCCCCCCCTAGATCCGCAACTGGCCCCAACGGCCTGGCTGGGGCTTACCCTGAACAAAGGGCAATATATTTCCCCTGCCCTAGGGAGAGCTCCAGCGCAGTCCTAACCTATGCTTGGATGCAGCGCAGACTTGCTGGCCTGCCTGCTCCTGCGCAAGTTAGGATTGCTCCCTTACAGTGCATTCTACGCATATCTCAAAAGTAAGTTTGATGGAGTCTATATAGGATTGCAACCCGAAACCAACACCACTTGCCTGCTTTAAAACAGGAAAGTTTCAAGAGGAACAAGAGATATACTCTTTGAAGAGATCCTGGAGCTCTGCAAGCAATTACTTTCAAGAGACTAAACAAATATATTGAAGTCTTAAAAATAACATTAATTCCGTTTAATTTATTTTTTCAGATGAATATCAAGCCCTTTGTAGCAGTGGCCCAGGCATTACAACAGGGGGAACTGGTAAGTTGACGTCGTGCAAAATTGGTTTTAAACAATAGGTATTATTGGCATTACTTTGAAATGCTCTGAGCAGTATAAATGATTTTCTTGCTGTCCTCAACCTGCCAAAAATTAATCATGGAATTTGCTTTTTTTCTGTAGATATCAATGAATGTGCACTGGATCCTGACATTTGCCCTAACGGAAGTTGTGAAAATCTGCGTGGAACATACAAATGCATCTGTAATTTTGGGTATGAAGTGGATTCAACTGGAAAAAGATGTTTAGGTGTGAAGTTTTCCTCTTACTATCACATTCTCAGATAGTATCTCATTGTTCCATATTAGTTCCTACTGATGTTTCTGATTTATCTGCCTTGTTTGCTCCTGACCTTCCAATTCCCATCCTTCTAGTTCTTTCTAGTGTTTCTTCCTGTTGTTAGATGGACAGGTCCTAACATTGACTTCTCACTTGAGTCTCCTGTTTGAGCTATTTGATCTGCAGTGCACCTGCTCTTTCTCTGTAATACACTATAGTGCATTATTTCCTAAAGTCCTACTCAGACTTGGAAGTCTTTGCATGGGCAGGGAGGAGGGCAACAGCACAATTCCCATAATTGTGGTGTTGCTGGGCATGGAATTGTTTTTTAAACATTCCTGGAGGTCGCTACGGCAAGCTAGAGAGTCTTGGGAGCCTGTGACCCCATCTGCAGCACTCCCTGAGGCTTGAAAACATTATGAAAAGCTTAAAAAAAATCCACTTCCTGTTTCGGGCCAAAAAATGGAAGTGGTTCTTTTCTTTTCTTTTTGCACTTTTCACAACCTTTTCAAGCCTTGAGGAGGGCTGTAGACGGGGTCACAGGCTGCCCACACCCTCCAGAGAGCCATAGAGATGGCGAGATAATTAAAAAAGAATCAGTTCCCTACCTGGCAGCAGCATGATTATAAAAATCGTGCTGCTGATGATTTTGGGGCCATTCCCCTTAAAGGGGAATAGCTCTTTTCTATTTTCCCTGGTGGGTTGTGATCCAGCCGTTTGGGAACCACGGCTATAGTGGATTGTGTGACTGGACTGGGTTGGAAGATGCTTCCTGACCAGCCCCTTAACCATTCTCAATCATTCTTGCAGACATTGATGAATGCGCCCTGAACACATTGCTTTGTGACAATGGACAATGCAGAAACACCCCTGGTAGCTTCACGTGCACCTGTCCCAAAGGATTTGTATTCAAGCCTGAGCAACAAACTTGTGAAGGTAATTGAGAACATCCCATTATGTTATATTTAGTCTAAGTGCATTTTTTAACATCACCCTATCACTGGAGTTATAGCTGAAACATACCATATATGAATGTTCTTCGTTGTGAGGGTGACATGAAGGCCTTTAAAGGGAAACCAGAATGGTTGTATATTTGTGTGAATCTCTTGAGACTGATAACGTTTGTCCCCTTTCCCTGCAGTAAGGGCACAGGGTGGGCGATGGGTCTACTCACTCCTGCGCAGGATTCTCAGCTGGCGCAGAAGCAAGGGCCTCTGAATAAGGCTGCGTGGCCTTACTTGGAGGTCAGGAACTGGTGGCGAGAGTCGCCGCTGGTCCTACCCTTGCTCCACCCCTCCCCCACTCTGGAACACCCACCTGTGCCATCCAGAACGGCTGCATTGCTGGCAAGTGGCGGACTCAGGGCGCCCATGGCCACAGGCGGTCACGACTTACCGCCGGAGTTGGAGGTGCTTTAAGGCGCCTTGCACACAACATTTTCCTGGGTGGTACGAGCAGACCACCCACGGATTGAGCCCCAAGGCTTTTTCAATGGCACACAGCCCAGAAACCTGATGGAATTATGGCATGCATGTGGCTCTCCCGTGATTGGAGGCTGACTGATATACAGGCCGTAGCAAGTTGCTGGTCTGGAGCAAAGTTCCCTTGTTGCTGCTTAGGGTCACAGGGGAAAGCTTCAACATTTAGGGATCAGTGAACTATGACTATAATCATCTTATGCCAGAGTGAATATGTAAGCAAAACTGATCAGATGTTGGATTTCCTCCATTTTTATTTCTTGATCAGAGTCAGAGTCAGATGGCTCTGAGTATACATAAGGATTCTTTCATTGCTAGTAAGCCAGATTGAGGGAAACTATCTGAATTTCCAGTGCCTCTGCTGGGCCTCAATTGTTGTTTTTCTTCTAGATATCGATGAGTGTGAATCCAGCCCCTGTGTTAATGGAGTGTGCAAAAATACCCCTGGCTCTTTTGTCTGTGAATGTTCCCCTGAAAGTACTTTGGATGCATCAAAAACCATCTGCATTGGTAATTTATTCTTCTGAGACACGTTAATTGTTTAAAATAGTATTTGGTATCATTGACATGCAAATATATTCAGTGGTCAAAAAGCTTTTTAAGAGTAATAATGAAAGGTTAGATGAATGGAATGTCTTACAGAAACGAAATTAAGGGCATGTTTAATTGTTGTCTGACCATTGCCCTTGGCACGTAAAAAGAACGAGCCTTTTTCTAGCTTCGCTGTGTGCTTTCATGTTGAATTAAAGTTGTAGAAGTATTATAGCAAGTTAACAGATGTGAAGGAAGTATTGAGCTGAGATGAAAAGAGAATCTGATTTTCTATAGTGGAGCTTGGTAATGTCAGCCTGACTGCTAGGTTTATGTTGGGAGGAAAGCGGCCAAGGCAGAAGCTGATATGGGGATTTTACTGTGTCAGAATTAATGGCAAGCTCAGTACATAGAGTGAGGTGTTCACAGAAGTAATGATCGGTCTCACTGGGATGGTTCTTGTGAGGATAATGAACTTATACAGGCATGCCCTAGTGTCCGCGACCTCACCATGGATACCTGAAACCGCGGATACTGGGGAGGCGCCTTTTTAAAGATAGGGGGACATCAGTGGTTTTGCTGCAACGAGGTTAAAAAAAAGAGATTTGATTAATGTTCCCCTATCTTTTTAATAGGCGTCCCAGTATTTATGGTATCCGTGGATAACTGAAACCATGGATACCGAATCAGTGGATACCGGGGCACACCTGTATTCCATTTTCACACAGTTATATGAATAGTGAGTAGCTGTACAGAAATATCTTACTTGTTTTATTTATGCTTACAGAGACTGTTAAAGGCACTTGCTGGCAGACCATAGTGAATGGTGTATGTGAAATTAATATCAACGGGGCCACTCTAAAGTCACAGTGCTGTTCTTCACTGGGTGCTGCATGGGGTAGCCCCTGTGTTCCATGTGAACGAGGTAAGACTAACTGCTGCACCTTTGACAAATAATTATTTAAGGATCCCTCAGAGCAGCAGTAGAAAGCGACTGGCAGCAAGTACATCGCTGGAACGTTACTCAAGGGCGACTGGATAATCATTTCCCAAGCAGAGCTGAGCCTTCACTGTCAGCATTAAGTCTTGGCAAATATGAAATAGTAATAGAGAATAATAATAATAATAATAATAATAATAATAATAATAATAATAATAATAATAATAATAATAATACATTTATTTATATACCGCCTTTCTTAAGATCACTAGATTTCTCTAATGATTGAACTCAAGGCGGTTTACATAGGCAGACTTTCTCACAAACCCGAAGGCTTTTACAATTTACAGAATGTTCTGTCTTCCAAGAACCACATTCAAACAGATCTTTCTTTCTGGATTTAGCCTTCTTTCTTTAGCCACCCGTCTGTCGTCTGCTGGCTGATGAGGCTTCCCTGCTGCCACCAGAGATGCAGCTGATTTCAGCACACTCCTCCTCCCACGAGGCAGCTGAAACTCAGCTTGTAATCAGCCGCAGTTTCCAAGGTCTGCTGCTCGCAGAGACTTGCGGCAGTCCCGAGCTCACGACCTTGAGATCTTCAGGTGTTATCTTCGGGCAAACGGAGGCATTAACCCTCTCGGCTAAATCTTCTGCCCAGTCATTCCTCTTTATCTGCAACCTCGCTTATCTGCGAGGGACAGAATTTCCTCATTATCTGTCCCTCTGTCCTCCTTATCCGCTATGCAGAGACCTTCCGAAGGCTGCAGGGACCTTCAGAATGGCACGTGCGACCAGCAGTGACCTCTTTAAAATGACCGGCAGAAGCATCTGCCTGCCATGTGTAAGGGGGTCCATACTGGTTACAGGTGCCATTCCGAAGATCCCTGCAGCCTCTGGAAGGTCTCTGTAGCATTCCGAGATCTTTTGGCACTTTTTGCCATTTGGGGCAAAAATGGGACGTTGCGCTTAAATAGGTCTGGGTGGCTTCTGAGGTCTGCAGAGGCCTTCCATAGCATCAGAAATCTTCCTGGAGCCTTTTAAAAGCGACTTCTGGTTTTCAGTGAAAATTGGAAGTAGCGTTCTTGGCCTCCAGGGTTCATTCTGAAGCCCGCAGAGGCTACAGGCAGGTTAGGTGGGCACGGCCTGTGCAGGCTTCAGTATGCCTGTGGACCCAACCAGAGCTCTGCTTAGGGAGATTGCGGGCCTGGGAAACTGCAGGTTTGAACATCTGTGGCTTCCCTTATCTGCCAGGATTCCTGAAATTGAACCCCCCCCCCAGATAATGAGAGCCAGATGTGGTATATTGGTAAATGCAGGAAATCTATGAGAGATTCTAAAAGTGCTAAGTACAAAGTATTATAATTAAAAAGTGATGTGTATCACTCTCACACATTACCAAATACTCTATGTATACATAGTGTACATGTGGCAAATTGCCAGATGTTGTAACATGTGAAGAAGTCCTAAGCGAGCTTACCATAAGCATAAAAGGTAAACGTTTCCCCATGACCGAATGGTCTTGTCGTGACCGACTGTAGGGGGCGGTGTTCATCTTCATTTCTAAGCCTGTAGAGCCGGCATTTGTCCGAGGACAAGCTTCCGTGGTCATGTGGCCGGCATGACTCCACGCCGTAGCGCACGGAACGCTGTTACCTTCCCACCAAAGTGGTACTTATTTATTTACTTGCATTTTTATGTGCTTTCGAACTGCTAGGTTGGGACAAACAATGGGAGCTCACTCCGTCACATGGTCTCGAACTCCCAACCTTCTGGTCAGAAAGCCCAGCAGCAGCGGTTTAACCTGCAGCAGCACCACATCCCTCATAAGCATAGATTTGTGTTAATCCTTCCACACTTTCACTTTTTGTTTGTATGCAAGCCCTGGTTGCAGAAAAAGAAAATCACTGTAACATTTGGTCGCTTATCCAATAACTCCTCTCTTTAATAGCTAGTGATTATTTAATTGTTCTTTTTATGTTCAGAGGTTTTTATTCAAAGATGATGTAGTCTATGTTTCAGACGCACTTTCATGTCTTGCACTGGACTTCAGTTTTCTCACCTGGTGATTTGTTTTTGTTTTTTTAAATATAGACCCAATCTGTTCAAAAGGATACGCAAGGATAAGAGGAAACATTTGTGAAGGTATGTACCATTGCTTGGAACATAAAGTGCAGGGTGGGGCCAAAAAAGTTTAACTGAATCATAATGCTGGACACTTTGGGTGACCGCGAAGCACCAGAACAAGTGACAATGTTGGTTGGATGTTGGAGAAAGTTATCAGGGGGTCTGATTTTTTGTATCCACCTCGAAGTTCAGATCTCACGATATGTGGATGCATTTCTATGGTGAATGTTAAAAGAAAGCTGTTTCACACCAACTCCATGAAGAGCTTCACATGAACATTGAATCAGTGATCAATGGTGTAACAGTGCTCTAATATGGTTACCTACATAATTGATTGCATGGAACATGTGCTTTGCAATGTAGAATATAAAGCCATGTAGAATATGCAATCATACGATAAAGAGCCCTAACTGGGATAGTATAGTATAGAAATGACATGAGCATTTCGGTCACCTTTTTTTTTTTTTTTTTTTTTTTTGCCCCACCCTGTACATTGTCGGTGCAATAGGAAAAATGCTTGTGACATTTGTCACATTTTCAGGGAAGACAACATACCTAACTAGTGTAATAGTTGTTTTTTTGACATTGTGGCATATGAACAGGATCATAGGATTATAATTAAACACGTATCTGAAAAAATGCAGAAATATTTTGTGCAAAATGCTGTTAAAAACGTTACTTTATCCAGAATTAAAGTAATGAAGTTCCTTCTCATGCTCTCTACTACCCATAGACAACAATGTGAAAATTGGGTGTATGCATCTACATCTGGACACATGTCCGTCTTCCACCTAAAAATATATTTTGGAAGTTGAGGGTATCGTGCATATACATGCCTGATTTACATGTTATTTACTGTACATGGCATGAAGTGCTCGTGTGGGTCTGCACTCCGCATATTTAAAGAATTACCCAATTTACCAAGGTGAAAATCTTGCACAGAATTGGCCTGTGTCAGCCCTATTGAAATCAATGAACATAAAACTCATGTGTGCAGAAATCATATGGTCAGGTGCCCTGCCACAAAGTAAGCCTGCAGCCCTGTTCTTTCTCCTAGAAAATTAATAAAATCCTCCAGCAGAATTCCTTGGGAGTACGTCAGGGGAAGAAGATGAGATGTAAATTATAGCTTTGTGCTAGTGCAGCAACATGTCTGTGAGTTGGAATCATCACCACATTTGGAGACAGCCAACAAGGACCCTTGTGGGCTATGAGGAATCAAGAGGCTTTGAGGCTCCGGGGAAGCCAGTAGAACAAGATGCCATGGCAATGGCACATACACCTGGGAATAGGAAGGGTGGGATTAGGCAGGAACAATAGCTGATAAAGGAAACAAGTTACTCTGATGGAGGTATGGAAAGAATGCAGAAAAGGACTGAAGATGGGGGAGCCCCTTCCACTGTGATAGATGCCAGTTTACATTTTGGATATAAAAAGAGATTGAGGACGCAATCCTAACCTGGAGTTAGGCTGGCACAGTTGGGCCAGCAAAATTTGGCCAGCACAAGAGCCACGTAAAGCATGTTTGGACCACTATCAGAGTCAGAAAGGTCAGCACACAGACAAGCGCCATCCTCCCTGACTCCAAGTGTGGTCTAAATGCTCTTTATGGTGGCCCTTGTGCCAGACAAACTTCGCTGGCCTAACTGTGCCGGTCTAACTCCAGGTTAGGATTGCGCCCTAATCTTCATGAAGCCTCCCCTTTTGCGGGGCTGCTTGTCCTGACCCTTGGCCACAACCCTACATGCTATGCCCTTTGTCATTTATTTGCTTTATTGTCTCACCCCCTTGTCCTTTGTCCTTCGTTTGCTTCTTTCTCCGTTGAAGCCTGTGTTGAATAGTTATAGCTATGTGACATATTGGCTTCTGGAATGGAGAATAGTTGAATATATGACATCCTAAATGACAGCCAAAGGCCTGTCTCTTCCTCTTCCCTAAGCTTGAAGAATTCTATACTGTATTGGGTCACGGTGACTAACACACCCTGACATGACACAGCAGCTGAAATATTTGAAAGATATAAAGTATTCCCACATGTGTCTTCTAATAACATTTAAGGAAGAATAAAAAGCAGCGGCAAACAGAAGTACCCCTCCCCCCTGCAACCTTGTCCCTCGACGCATTTCTTGCCTTCCAAACAATGACCGAATACCTTGAATGAGTTTCCACCAGAGATCCACTGTATGTAACTTATCTGGCCTCAAGAGAAGAGAAAGTGTATTGCCCCACCCCACACGGGAAGGCTCAGGACATTTTGCAATACTGTACAGATGGAAAAATTCTTCTTCCAAGATAGTAGAAACAGGGTTTTAGTAGAAACAGGGTTTTCAGCATGTTGATTAAAAGAAAAAACACCAGTTTAATTCAGTGATGTTAAGTGTGCTAAGTGTGCAGAGCCACTGGCAGCTTGGAGACCAAACCCTCCAACCCCAGGTAAGATAATCCTTTCTCCCCGCTGCCGGCATGATCCCGGGGATCGCATTGCAGCAGTACAGTTGCCCCTGCAAGCACTCAGAGTGCAAGCACGAGAGTTTGAAAACTGCTGCCGTTAACCGTTGTATAGAAGAAGGAATTTTGGCAGATGGAGCTTTTTCAACCCTTCCATGTTGAGCTGCACCTGCAAAATTTCCTCTGCTATACAATGTTTAAAGGTATAGGCATTCTGTCCTTCCCTTAAAAATACAAAGCATTTCCATTAGAGGGTATTGCAGAGGTTCTTTGGGCAGATGGCCATCGTCCCTCAACAATTCTTACTTTACGCCAACTTTCTGTTAACTAATATTTTTTAATACTGTGCAGCCTGAAAGAATACGGTTTATGACTCTTCCTCTTGGCCTTGAATACAACTGGTGAACTACTTCAAGCCAAGATGTACCATTTCAGAACCGAAAGTTTTACGTTACTCTCATGGTTGACAGAAATATTGAACTCTTCCGTGTCTTTGCTGAAACTTGTTTTTTTTTTTTTAAACAACCACAGATATTGACGAGTGTGAAGTATTCCCTGGAGTGTGCACAAATGGACATTGTGCCAATACCCAAGGATCCTTCAAATGCCAGTGTCCCAGTGGAATGTCTTTGGATGCAACTGGACGGAGATGTATTGGTAAGCACTACGCGGTCCTACCATTGAAGAGATGGGGGCAAATGCCCCGGGCACAGCGCTGGTGAGACTGGAGGAGGGTGGCGATGAAGCGACTCACCCCTTGGAGAAGCGAGCTATGTTTGGCCCGTCTGCCCTCCCTTGCCCCCATATGGCTCCAAAATGGAGCCTGATGTGGCGTGGGGGCATGGCGGAGTAGTGCACGGAGGCGAGGAACCAGGGAGGGGCAGAGCTCCCCTTTCTCTATCCCTGAGTGGCCCATTGGCTGGGTCCGCAACTGGGCCTCAGTGTGGCCTCAGTAGCGCTGAGCTGCATTGCTCGATCACTCAAAACAATAAATCAGATCAGGGCTTCGTTTTATGTAGGGTCTTCTCTTAGCCCTGAAATACACGCACAAGTACATGAAAAGTCAAATAATGTGGACTTGATTCTCAGAAGCTTTCAATTGGTTATCTGGGACAAAGTCAAAGGGTTGCCATCAGCCAGGCTCTGGAGGGAAGGCAAAATCTGCTCCCTTCAGGAGTCTCAAGGGTCGGGGGCTGGTTTTGGTGTCACTGAGTACATCTTTTTGCTTTCACCCATCTGGACACAGTGGTAGCCATTCACTCCTGGAAGCAGAGTGCAGTGCTGTACTTCCATTACAGTAATAATGGAAGGGAAAAGTCTAACTCACTGTGTTGGCCAGCCTCCACTAACTGCTTTCCTGTAGGAGAAGGCACGCCGAGATTCCTTGCTCATTGCCCTGGGTGCTTGCATTATAGGGTCTCTCTCTCTCTCCAGCTCCCCTTTCCCTTACCGGACCCGCAGGGGTGTCAAACATAAGGCCAGCAGGGTAACTACTTGGGAGATCCACGTGTGCCACTTTAAGAGCGCAATCCAAGAGCGCCCTTGTGCTCATGCTTGTGTGTTGTCAGCCCAAAGGCCTACCTGTTCTAGCGCAGGTTAGGATTGCGCTGTAAGTCTACGATAGAAGGAAGGTGGGATGTGCATGTCATAAACACATGGGATGGATTCTGTTGTTCCGGTGGCACAGGTACAACTTCTTGCCCACTGATGCTTCAATAATCCCAACAGATATTCGCTTGGAGACGTGCTACTTGAAACACGATGATGAAGACTGCACAGCACCGATAGGAGGGCGGCACCGACTGGACGCTTGCTGCTGCTCAGTTGGGGCAGCTTGGGGCCCTGACTGTGATGAATGCCCTGCCAAAGAAACACCTGACTACGAAGCCCTTTGCCCGAGACCTGGATTTTCTACTAGAGGAGAGATTATGAATGGAAAGCCGTTCTACAAAGGTATGGAAAGGGACTGCTGATACTGGAAAACGACCCAGTGCGTGAACTTGCTGAATAGTTGCCTATGCTTTGCTCAGAATAAGTTGGCAAAGTCTTTGATGCGTGAAGGATTTAGAGAGCAACACTGTGTGCTCGTTGGGCCGGCACAAATCCCTTGTGCTGGCCCAGGAGTGTTGCAGTCGTGACTCAGGAGTCAGTGGGCCAACACATGGACAGGCATTGGTTGCAGAAGAGCACCAGCTAAGGGAGGCTGGTGTGGAGGGTTGGGGAGCATGGAAAGAAGGCGGAGGGAGGGTGGGTCGGAGTGGGGAGATGGCGGGCCCATGGGCAGAGTGGCCCGGAGAAGGGAGTGTGACCAGCCTCTGGCATTTAGGCTGGATTCTAACCCCTGGCCCCTGGTTGACCTTGCACAGGGCCCTCAGATCTGCTCTAGCAATTTTGCTGGTGCAGATCCAAGTAGCCCTATTGAGGAGGACAGTAGCATGCTGGGGGGGGGGCGATGCTAAGTTTTGCAAGGTGCCTTACCTTGCCATGTAAACTGGTCTTCTCCCTTGGCGTCGTAGCCATTCCAGGCAGCAGAAGCAATGAGGAGGAGACTCCCCTGCATCGCTTTCACAGCCTGGAATGGCTACGATGATGAGGCTAAGGTTTACGCAGCAAAGTAAGGTGCTCTGCAGAACATCATGTCCCGCCCCCTCTAGCGTGCTACTGGCAGAGGCTGCCATGTGACATGGGTGTAAGGGGAATTGATTTCCCTTACTCTGGTGCAGCCAGCCCCAATCCTATGCTGGATATTGGGCAGGCTGGCCAGCCTTCCTATTCCAACACAGGAAAATTATGATCGAGCCGCTCATGAACTTCTAGACCCAATGCTTCCCATGGGAGAATTGTAACAGATATGGCAGTTTCATGGATACAAAGCTCAGAAGTAGAACTTTCGTAACCATAGCTTCAAACGAATGGGAGTTGAGCTTCAGGTACATAGAAAACAACGTTGCATAAATGCCAGATATTATTCCAGCTTGTACACTGCAGTGTCATATCTTCTGAACTGCCATTATAAAATTGGCTTTAAAAGGAAAATTGTCCCTCTGCTTTGATGTTGTGACTTTTGTGAAGTGACAATTGCCTGCCAAGAACTGTTGCATAACTAATGGTTTGTGTCTCTTTCTTAGATATCAATGAATGTAAAATGATTCCCAGTCTCTGCACACATGGAAAATGCAGGAACACCATCGGCAGTTTCCGATGTAAATGTGACAGTGGGTTTGCACTTGATTCTGAAGAGAGGAACTGTACAGGTACATGTCTTAGCTTGCATGAATTACCTCATGTAAATGATATATTGACAAGGACATCTTTTAACATTTACATCAATGTTATTCAAACTGTGGGTCGGGACCCACTTGGTGGGTTGCGACATGATGTCAGGTGGGTCGCAGAGAGATGGGAGCAGCCATCTTGGAAGTTGCAGCCTTTACTCTTGCTATATTCCTTTTGTGAGTGTTAACAGTTTGAATATTCAAGTGAAGGTTTTTTTTAAAAAAAAAAGTTTTCAGTTCAGTGCATTTACATAATATTTTGTCCTAATCCTGCTTTCTGTCAGGGATGTTTCATGGTTGTACAATTGCTGCAGTCTAAGAATGCCAATTTGCATTTCCAGAGTATCATTTTATTATGTTACAATGACAGCACTTCCTGCTTGATAATGTCACTTCCTGCCATGACCTCACTTCTAGGTTAATGACATCACTTCCGGTGGACCCCAACATGAGTGCAATTCTAAAAAGTGGATCCCAGACTACAAAGTTTGAGAACCACTGATTTTCATTTTGTCAGTGTTGGCATGCTTACCAATAAAATTAATTTTGAATAATGTTGCATAGGAAAGTAACATAGTTTTGTTTTAAATTGCAGATATTGATGAATGTCGCATCTCTCCTGACCTGTGTGGCCAAGGCGTTTGCGTCAACACACCTGGAGACTTCCGCTGTGATTGTTTTGAGGGCTATGAAAGTGGATTCATGATGATGAAAAACTGTATGGGTATGTTGCCAAGTGTATTTTTGTATTATGGCACAAGTCACAACTGGTGAGGTCATTTTGTTCCAGAAACTGCTAGTGCTGGTTTGGATCTTGGCCCCTGCCATGTTATTGGAGTCATTGAAAAGGCAAGGGAGGTTAGTGAGTGAGAGTATCTCTGGAAGCTTTTTGGTTCCTAGATGTAATGGGAAATCTCAGAATTGTTTTTGGTTTGTAAAAACCTCCTTTGCTAGCTTAGTTCTCTGGTTCTTCAGAGTTCATCTTGAACTATCATAGTTCAAAAGATGTATGTGACGATTAGAATACTGAAAAGATTCTAGTTCTTGATCTGCATCCAGGCAATGGGTTGTTATTACAACATAGTCTACATTGTACTTGGATTTTTTCCAATTAATCTGTGGAACTCCTTGCCACAGGATGTGGTGATGGCATCTGGCCTAGATGCCTTTAAAAGGGGATTGGACAGATTTCTAGAAGAAAGATCCATCACAGGTTACAAGCTGTGATGGGTATGTGCCATCTCCTGGTTTTAGAATTAGGCTTGCTCAGAATGCCAAATGTAAGGGAGTGGCAACAGGATGAAGGCATTTAATTGGCTTGTGTGCTCCTGAGGCATTTTGTGGGCCACTGTGGGATACAGGAAGATACACGAGATACAGGAAGCTGGACTAGATGCAATGCTATGCTCTAACCTACTTTCTCCTTTCCCCACCCACTTTTGTGGTTCCGCTCTGACAGACATTGATGAATGTGAAAGAAATCCTCTGTTGTGTCGAGGTGGAGTTTGCATAAACACCGAAGGAAGCTTCAAATGCGAGTGTCCTCCAGGTCATCAGTTGTCTCCGAACATCTCCGCCTGCATAGGTAAGGACATGAAGTGGGGAGGAACAGCCTTTGACCAAGTCAAGAATTCATCGGAATTCAACACTTGCGGTACCACATGCTTCAAAGCTAAATTGCTGGCGCAGACTTGAGAAGCCCTGTGTCGGGGATCTGAGCCCAACTTCGGTGTAGGATTAGGCAGTCTTCTGTCGGTCTGACCCCTGTTCTGTACTTCCCCCACCTTCCCACCCTCCCATGCCCTACTGCTTCCTTCCCCATGCTTCCGCATCACTCAGCGCTGCCCTCCTCTCCGATAGTGACCAGGGGTTCCTTTGTGGCTTCAATGGGGTGGTGCAGGCATCCCCTCCGGCACCGTTTACTCACAGGGCAGCGCAAACGTGCCTTATGGCACATTTGCAACACCCAGCACTGACGCTGAGGCCCAATAGGATCGGGCTCCAATAGTCATTCTTAATCCCTCCTTAGAGGCTTTCCTGCAGGGCCTAAAGATACCTCTTTTTATATTAGCTTTCAATGGCTAGGACTTTTTAATATGGGTATTTGGTGTTTTATGCTGACTAGTTCTGTGGCCTGCCTTTTTTTATTGTTGCTAGTTTTTGGTTTTTCTTCTTGGCTTTTGAGATTCAGGAAGCTGGACTAGTTGGGCCCTTCGCCTGATCCAGCGAGGCTTTTCTGATGTTCTTATGACATTTGTAAGCTGCTTTGAATGCCCATCAGGGAGATAAAGCAGGGTATACATTTGTAAATAAATAAATACATTTTTGTCTAGGTGCTATTGATGCTTCCATTTAACTGAAAATACGGAACTCAGCTGAGATATGGAACTCAGTGCAATCCTAACCAACTTTCCAGCATTGACATAGCTGTGCCAATGGGGCATGTGCTGCATTCTGCAGTGGAGCAGTAGTCACGGAGGCCTCCTCAAAATAAGGGAGTGTTTGTTCCCTTACCCTGGTGCTGGATTGCGCCCTCATTTGAATTGTGGTGTCTTCTGTTCCTTCTGAGAGAACTGTAGACTGATATTAAGCTTAGAGTTCCTGGCAATATCTTTATTTTGCCGGAACTTCATTTCTGTCCAATCTGGATCTTTCCTGCTGTTTACATAAATATGCCTATGGCCTGTAATATTCGCCCGGAAGTGATAAAAAGTAGTGTTGGTGGATAGCATCTTAAAATGACTTCTCCCATTTTTTTTCTCCAAACAGATGTTGATGAATGTAAGCTGAGTGCTAATCTGTGCAGAAATGGACGTTGTGTCAATCTCATTGGAAAGTACCAGTGTTCCTGCAATCCTGGATATCAGTCAACACCTGACAAAATGTTTTGTATCGGTAAGAATTTTATTATCCGTGTGGGTCAGTTGTGAAAAAAAAATGCATTAACTTTCTTCTCTTATAATTAATATCAGATTCTTCGATAGTTAAGCAGATATAGTTGCTATTAGCTCAGGGATCAGTACAGAAAATAAAACCTTAAAAAAAACTTCATGCTGATCTCAGTTATGGAGGTCGAAGGGCGGCAGGTGATTGAAGGCTATCCAGTCCAACAGTATTTATATACTGCTTTTCAGCACAAAGTTCACAAAACAGTTTACTGGCAAATAGTAATAAGTTAAATGGCTCTTTATCCCAAAGGACTCACAATCTTAAAAAATGAACACACCACCAGCCACTAGAAAAGACACTGCACAGGGGTGAATAGAGACAATTGCTCTCCCCTGCCAAACACAAGAGGAACTTGAAAAAGTGCCTCTTTCCCAGTTAGCAGTGGTTTCAATGAGCTTTTCAGTCTTATAGTGAAGACAAATTCACAATTAGGACAACTCAAAAAACAAACTTCCTAGTTTGAAAAGCTACACCCCATTTTTGTGCCTAGACAGCTTCAAATTTGAGTCTAGGTTGAAGTGAAGCTCACCAAGCGAGCCCTCATGGCCAGTTTTCCATCTCTTTCCCAGGCCAAAAAAAACACCTGGAAATACACCTGGCCAAAACACCTGGCCTTTCCAATCTCTCCTTAATTGAATATATTTCTGAGCATGCTCAGATCTTCATTGCCTGCTGAAGTCCATGGGATTTTCAATTTCCTGTACCTCCCTTTTCAATTCAGATTACTTCCTCTCCACTGTGTCCCAACAAAAGTTGAATTTATTTTTCAGATCTTCTTAAATCTCCAAATAATTAAACTTTTTTTTAAGTCAAGGCAAAGACAATTTGCCCAACACAGTTTGTGTTGACTTGTGAAGGGGAATGGATGGATGGCACACAAATCCTGTGACTTTCTCTGTGGTAAAGATATGTGTGGTTATACCTGCACTTTCTTTCTAACAGCCCAGTCCTATCCTTCCCCTCCTTCTGCTGATGATGCAAAAAGTGGCACACTGTATCCAGTGTGCGTGGGTGCGTGCATGTGCGTGTGTGCGTGCATGCGTATGCGTATGTGTGTGCGCGTGCATGTGTCTTTGTATTGGAAATCTGCTTACTCCTGCCTAAGCTCGGCAATGGGTCGAATTGGACCTGCACTAGTGATTTAATTACTGCAAATCAGAGAAAAGGGCAGGCAGTTGCAAAAAAGGGGGATAGGATCTGACATGTGCCATTGTTGCTGGATCCTCCCCCTCCCACAGTTTGCCTGCCCTTGTTATGCCCCCTCCAGCCTTCTTACCCACCTTACTGGTTCTCTGGGTCCAGTGACGTGCCCAGAAAGACCCGGGCCTTCCTGCCAGCACCCTCAGTGCACTGCCAAAAGGCACTTTATGGCCGTTTTTTGGCAGCAAGCACTGGCAGAATGCCCGTTCTGCCAACTCTCACAGCCGATTGGGATTGGGGTGTAAGCTTCTAGTCGCATCATCATGTGATTTGTACAGGTAACTAAGCCAAACTGTGCAATCGGTTTTTCCTTTCCACATGTAAATCCACAGCTTTGTTTTTCCTGTTGAAACATAATTTCCCTTGCATGTTAATATGTGCATGTTAATGAATCCAAAAGAACCTTAAAACTTCCACTGCCCCAGAGGCATCAATAAAAACGTTTTATAATTGCATTTTTAATGGGTATTTCTTTATTTTTCCCAGATATTGATGAATGTGACATCATGAATGGCGGCTGTGACACCTTCTGTACAAATTCAGAAGGCAGTTATGAATGTAGCTGTAGACCAGGATATGCGCTAATGCCAGATCACAGAACTTGCACTGGTAAAGTACATTTGTGAGCATTTGTTACATACTGCCAAGCTGTTCCTAGTATCTTGCCGAATCTGCTGTATCTTTCTTAACATCTTTACCAAAATCTGTTCAGCCTTGTGTCACTTGGTTCCCTCATATGTTGCCTGTGATATGAAATAAATAGTGTTTGGACATTGTGTACAGAAGGAACATCTATAGCTAGGTCTTGCCCGCAAATGCAGATGACTGCTTATGTCGATGGGTTAAAGAAATGGAGCAGGCAGAAACTGCAAGTTAAATAGCTTGTTAAAGAGATGCAAGTTAAATAGTTCAGCCTTTCTTTCATCAAGCCACTGATATTCATCATAATTCTTTACACAACCAGGGCACAGGCGTATTAGTTCGTAGCCCAAAGATTCTGCAGGAAGGATGTGGGTTGTATTGGCAGTAATCCTCCGTACACACAACTTTCTTATTTTAAAAGGCCATCCTTAGAAATATGTAAGTTCAACTTGCCAACTTCTTGTAGAGGCCTCTTTTTCTGCAACTAAGCATCCAAAAATAATTTGCGAACAGCATCTACATATAATTATATTTTTCACCAACAATTAATTTTATATACTATGTAGCTGCGGTCCATAAATCTGTTATGGCAAAGTACCTGAATTTGAGGGCCAAGTTGCAAATTGTGTTAAACGAATCATTGTTGACCAATAAAAGCCATAGGCAGGCCTGACTTGGATTTGAACCACACCGTGCAGGTAGAGGACTTTATTTAGTTTGTCCAAGACATGAAACATTAACCTGGGTTGGTAGGTACAGGCATGCCCCAGTATCCACTAGGGTTCCATTCTGGAGCTCCCCGTGGATACCTGAAACCGTGGATATTTGGGACACCTTTTTAAAGATAGGGGAACATCAGTGCTTTTGCTGCAACAAGGTTAAAAAAAGAGATTTGTTTAATGTTCCCTTATCTTTTTAATAGGAATCCCAGTATCCATGGTATCCATGGATAACTGAAACCGTGGATACCGAATCAGTGGATACCGGGGCACACCTGTATATATTAGGGGAGAAGAAAGAAATGGCAAGTACCGTATATAATGTATAAATCAATCTCATGGATAAGAAAGGCAAGTTTTAAGCCAAAAATAATAATTTGCTATGACCCATGGATAAGTCAAGGGTAAAACTCATTATTTAATTCTGAGGCAGCAACACACAGCCAACCAAGAAATGGAGCCATTTCACTTTCTTCTGAGGTAGCACAGAAATGGATCAATAAGGAAGAGAGATGAAGGTGCTTATGGAAGTTTTAGGCACTTCCATAGCTGCAGCCTTCATAACGACTACCATTCCCATGAGCATCTTCACCACTCTGCTTGTTTGGAGAAGGAAAATGGCTACTGCTTTATTAATCCTATTGACCCATGTATATGTCGATCCATGGTTTCAGGCATAAATTTTTAGATTTATACATGAGTATATAGTGCAGTTCAGCCAGACTGCCATGCAATGTGGGAGGTAGCAGTAGCAGTAGCTGTGTCATATGGCAAGCTAATAAATCACATTTCTGTACATGGTGGAAAGCTAATTATTTATTTGTGGTTCAAGTCATTTTGCATGTCAGTTTAGAAAAGACTTCCAAGTTGCTGATGTGTGTGACAGCATCCAGTGATTAATCAGCAAAAGATGTCTTCCAGGTTGCATCTCCTTATAAAAATACCAAGACTGCTTCTATTGGTTTGGTGTTCACTGTGCAAAAAGTGAATAATGAACCTTTGGACTTGGGAGTTAAAATGACTTAAGTTTTTTGCAGCTGCATAATTCCTAAAAGCCACAATAGACTCATCTCCTAGTGAGTTACACCCTTTGTCTCCAAAGAGAGGAGGTTCTCTTTGTTTTGCAAACATTTCTTTTGAGTAACTAAGCAAAGTTTTGGACCTTAAGCTAGCATGTAGTGTTTTTGATAGGGGAAAAATCATGAGCACTTGCAAAGAAACTTCTGAAACACACTGATGAGGTTAAAGATAACTGTAATAAATTCTGACATTTGGTAGCGGCAACTGACATTTCCTTTAACTTAAATCACCCCTGTAACTTGAATCAGTTACTGATGGAAAACAGGGCTATGTAATGATATATACATTCCGAAGATTGCAAAGCTATTTACAGTACATACATCAGATGGACATAAATGATTATTGTAGTAGTAATTCCTTTAACAGATGCCATGTACTGTACCTTTTTGAAGCAGCCAACACTTAACCACACCAACCTAGCAAGCCAGAAAAACAATACCTGTCGGGGGCTCAACTGATTTGGAATTTCTTTCCCCTTCCTTGTAGATATTGATGAGTGTGAAGACAATCTTAACATCTGTGATGGAGGACAGTGCACTAACATACCTGGGGAATACAGGTGTCTTTGTTACGATGGATTCATGACATCTGAGGACATGAAGACTTGTCTAGGCAAGTGGAAATATCTCTTACTCTTCTCTTCTCAGTACCTGCTTGCTTACGTAAGGATGATGGTGATTTGTTTAAAATGTGGACACAAGCAATAGCTATTTCTGTTTCTGGAGGGAATAGGTGAGTAATCAATTGGTTGTTTTGCTGCTACGCATTCAGATCGCAGACAGCCCAGTTCTACATTGCACTGGTGCATCTTCACCACTCTGCTTGTTTGGAGAAGGAAAATGGCTACTGCTTTATTAACCATATTGACCCATGTATAAGTCAATCCATGGTTTCAGGCATAAATTTTTAGATTTATACATGAGTTTATAGTGCAGTTCAGCCAGACTATCATGTAATGTGGGAGGTAGCAGTAGCAGTAGCTGTGTCATATGGCAAGCTAATAAATCACATTTCTGTACATGGTGGAAAGCTAATTATTTATTTGTGGTTCAAGTCATTTTGCAAGCAATAGCTATTTGCTATTGTGGTGCAGCCAGGTCAAATGCCCCGCATTGCATCAAAAGTAGCTTAGGAGGTGGCTGGAGGTCACATCTGGGAAAGGGGATATTTTTCTCCTTACCCCGAGTAAAGCCCCAGCCATCCCTATGGGGCTTCTCAAATATGTGCCAGCTATTTAGCTGCCGCAAATCCAGGAAGCACGTGTAGGGTTATCCAGCTTAGGAGCCAGGGGTTAGGATATGGTAGGGGGCCTAGAGGGATCAAGGAGGTTGGATCCCACTGAAATTCTGCAGGGCCTGTTGATGTTCCCATCAAAACTTTGAAGAGTAAGGAATTTCCAGGAGATGTGCTCCTAGTCTGCTACTTTTGATAGCTGATTTAAGAAGCTGAGGTTGGTTGTTAGATACCTTGCAATTTTTGAGTGATCAAGGTTCAGAATGGAACACAGCATGATGGGATTAGAAGAGACAGGAGTCAGCTTTTTTCCAGCAATACGTGTCTGTTTTCCAATCACGTATCCTCCGTTGCCAAAGTATCACACCTGCATCGTTATTCATATTTTTGTATCAATTAAGAAGACCTTTAAGTATCGATATTTATATCGAGAGTCAAATGTTGACAGTAATTTCTTTTTTTTTTTGCAAATGCGTTTTAACTCCTTTTCACTTCTCCTTCCTTCAGATGTTAACGAATGTGAACTGAACCCAAACATCTGTCTGAGTGGAAGTTGCGAGAATACAAAAGGCTCCTTTATCTGTCACTGTGATTTGGGTTATTCGGGAAAAAAGGGAACAACTGGTTGCACAGGTATGTGTGTATATAATTACTAACAGCTGTAAGCTCATTGAATGATAATGCAGTCCCATAGTTTTTAAAATTCCATGTCCTATTCAGTGGCAGACCTGCCCTGGCGCTGGGTCAACAATCGACGCCCTGTGTGCCGGCTCCCCACCCCCTGGAGCTGTTAAAATGCAGGGGTGGGTGGGTGGGCCAAACACTACTCGCACAGCTCACTTCTGTGAGAGACAAGCTGTCTCCATGCTGCCCCCTCCCCTGGTGCAGTGCCTGGAGTCAAGTGACACCCCACCCCCCCAACAAATAGGTAGGATCGCCACTGGTCCTATTCAACCAAAGTTAACCCAAGACCTTCTGGCACCAGAGATGTCATGTCAAATCCTGCCCATACCTATCTATTGAAGCTTCCTGGATTAGAAAAGGAAGAAGGGCATGGAGCAAAAGAGGAAGCAGAGAGGAGAGTGGTGGACTAGAGTGGTGGGAACTTCCTCTTCTGCTCTCTTCCCCTTTTCTAATCCAGGAAGTGGGAGGCAGAAGAGCAACAGACGAAAGTGGGCAGATGGAGGTAGATGAGGACCTAGACATCATCATGAATGGTCCAGCCATGTCTGAATCACACCTTTTAAGTTTTAAGGTGAATATGAGAAAGATGCTTATGGCCTGGACAATCTGCAACTTAACTGACCAATTGCTAAGGAAACCCTCCACTTTTTGTGTAGGGATAGTTAATTTGCTTTGGTGGTCTTATCTGAGAACTGGTTTCTGTTCTCATGTGCATACCAGAATGTCTGTGGAACTTTGCTTTGGAGCCTGTGCACTATTAGAAAATGAACAAATTGAGCTCTGTTAAGAGATCCATGAAATCCTGAACCCGTTTTGGAACCCTGGATTTCTGACCTTAACACTGAGTCAGATTCGTGTTTTGCTTAGTAGGATCACTTTGTATACAGATACGGGAACATCTCCTGCCTCTGAAAGGATGGAATGTGAGAACTTTCCTTGACACAGACTTCCTATTGAGTTTTATTCCGCTTAAGTGATGGCAGAGGGTGGCAGGGAGTGCAACAGATCTAATGTGAAGCTGTAAAGCAAAGATGTGCCGGCTGTGCCAATGCAACAGGTCTTAAATGACTGTAGGAATACTAATGGTAGTATTTGGTGACCATTCATTTCATCTAGATATTCCAAGCTGCTTGCAGGTATAGTAGTTCTGCCTCTACAAAACGTAGTTCTTTCTGAGAGCGCAATCCTAACCTGGAGTTAAGCTGGCACAGCTAGGCCAGCAAAGTTTGGCCGGCCGAAGGGACACCATAAAGTATGTTTGAACCACTCTCGGAGTCAGAGAGGCCAGCTGGCTTCTCTGACTCCGAGAGTGGTCCAGACATACTCTTCAGTCTAGAAAAAAGGCTCCTGAGGGGGGACATGATTGAGACATACAAAATGATGCGTGGATGGGATAGAATCAATAGAAGAATGTTCTTTTCCTTCTCTCACAACACCAGAACCAGGGGATATCCGCTAAAATCGAGTGTTGGGAGAGTGAGAATGGATAAAAGAAAATGCTTTTTTACCCTGTGAGTAATTAATCTGTGGAACTCCTTGCCACAGGAGGTGGTAATGGCATCTAGCCTAGATGCCTTTAAAAGGGGATTGGACGGATTTCTGGAGGAAAAGTCCATCGTGGGCTGTAGGCCATGATGGATTGTGCAACCTCCTTACATTAGTAGTAGGCTACTTAGAGTACCGGGTCTGAGGGAGTGGCAACAGGATGCAAGCATCTTGTTGTCTCATGTGCAACTTGGGGCACCTGGTGGGCCGCTGTGAGATACAGGAAGCTGGACTAGATGGGCCTTTGGCATGATCCAGCAGGTCTCTTCTTATGTTCTTATGTTCCCTGATTCCAAGAGTGGTCCAAATGTGCTTTCCGGTGGCCCTTGTGCCAGCCAAACTTCGTTGGCCTATCTGTGCCAGCTTAACTCCAGGTTAGGATTGCTCCCTGAATCAGTTGTGTATTGCATGCATGAGAAGTTCAGTGCTCCAACAGTCAAATGTATAGTATGTGTTTCCTTTACTTACCATACCAAAATGCTAGCGCAGTATTTGCAGCTGCTGTTGGAAGAGGAACAGTGGAGGGAGAGGGTCATCCTTTTATCCTCACTGTCCAAATTCCTTTGTTAAAATGTAATAATGCAAAATGTGTCTGTAGCGAATTTCTCTGTTTCTCAGACTGAACGCCAGCAGCTCGGTCTCATGTTCGCAGGCACAAGGCACTCCCCCCTCCGCACTTTGATGCAGCATGTAGTGGCAGAATGTAAAAGTGTGCATTATGCTCAATGAGTGGTGGTGGTTTGTTTGCCTTTTGCAGACACTCCAAAGTGTCTCCTTTTAAAAGAGCAGTCGAAGAATTGCAAAAATGCGTATGCAACTTTGAAGAGGAGGTTCGTTGTTTCATGGGAACAACTGCATCATGTCCTCTGGGTTCTATTACAGTTGCATCTGCATATTTCATCCCCCTGGTCATTACTGATTGTTTCCATTTTAACAAGTAAACATGTTTTTTTTCCTTGCCCCCAATCATTTAACTGTGTTCATAATCCACCCACTGACGTGCAATTCCATCCTACACAGATGTTAATCTTTTTCTTCACTTCGGTTCTCAGTAAGAATATGGGCAGAGTTTAGAGAAATATTTGGTTTTATGCAAAGATCCACATAAAATGCAAAGATCCACATTACCTATGACAGATATCTGGGCTGAATTCATGCTGTCATTTTTCATTATTTGTAGAAGAAGTGGGCCGTGTCATCTCTCTCTCTCTCTCTCTCTCTCTCTCTCTCTCTCTCTCTCTCTCTCTCTCTCTCTCTCTCTCTCTCTCTCTCTCTCTCTCTCATATGCATCAATGAGAAAGGCAACAGAGAAAAATGCTGGGCCCAGGTTGTTGAGAATAGTACTGTACACAGGCCCTGTCCCAAATCTAGACTGCTGTACTTCTCATCTCTCAAGTTCATTTCCATCCACCTTGAATTCCACCTTGCCAAGGGAAAATGGGAATACTGTATCATTTCAGGGAAATGATGTAGGGAAACTGTATCATTCCTTTCCTGCCCATTATCTATGCTCAGGCACACCTTGCATTTCCTAAACTCCCCAGGACCTAAGCAGTCCATATAATACTTTTCCCTTTCACAAGACTTGTGCCTTTAAGACTCTTGCATTGCCTTCCTATCCCTGCTTTGTCCTGGCCTCCATATCATGCGATACAAGCCAATAAATCAATAAATACAAGCCAAGGGAATTTGGCTTATAAGCCACAAAAGTGCAAGGTCCAAGAACATGTTTCATGTAGGAATCCTGCATCTTTTAATAATGCAAGATATCACAGTATCAGACGGGAGTGCGTGGCTTTGGTTTAAATCATGTGCAACATATATCCCATTTTCACCGGGAGCATAGCCAGAAGTGGGGTGGCGCGGTAAGTCCTGTAGGTGCTGCAATGTGCCATGTAAGTGGCCCCTTGTGGTTGGTGCCATTCCAGGCAGCAAGAGCAACTCACAGAAGATGCTGGTTGGTTCGGTGAGCACCTGTGCATTGCTGTTGCTGCCCTGAATGTCTCCAATGGCGAGTGGGAGGGGCTGATTACACGGCGCATTGTAGTGCTTGCAGTACATACCGCATTACCTTGCTACACTACTGACTTTCACTGTGTATTTGCAGCTTAAGCAGAGATCCCTGGAGAGTGTGTGGATCGGAGAGAGCAAGTGGATAGCAGCTGTTAAGGCTGGTGGCCCTCAGAGTGATTTGAGTTCTGCTTTAGTTCAGTGGGATTAAATAAACTCAATGTGATAGCAGGAATGTTGTTTTCCATTTCTCAGCTGCTGCAGTCTCGGGGCTGATTTGAACTGGCTCTCTGTGTGTGGTAGCCCTTTATTACAGTGGCCAACACCTTTAAAAAAAAAAAAAAGGCTGGATGCACCATGCAGATGACCTAAATTGTTTGTGGAGAATACAAATCCATTTTGCATCTCTCACTCCCTGGCTCCCTGGAATGAGTTGGATGCTTTCATGCAGACCCACAGTGCAAGCAATTTATGTGTGTTTTGCAGACAAGCCTGAAAAATAAAGCAGTTAATGGGAAATGCTTGCTTGGACCAGTAAAGGTGCAATCCTATGCATGCTTTCCTGAGGGAGACCCAATTGACCACAGTGGCACTTACTTATGAGTAGCCACTCATAAGTAAGGCTTGGGCTGCTCAAATGGTAGGAAGGAGCAGGAGACGGGGCTATGGATTCAGGGTCAGCCTTGGGCAGGAGCAGTGATGGGATCAGCTAACAACTCGGGGGAACGCTGGGCGGGCAGCAGGAAGGCTGGGCGGGACTTCCGGGTGATTGACAGTCCGTTCGTCCGGGTCCGCCGCCCGCCCGCCCGCCCGCCTGCCCACCACACGGGCTGCCCCCAGGTGGCAAACCCCGCCGCTGCACGCCCTGGCACCCGGGGGCCCCCACCTGCCCCCCCGGTGAGCGGGCGCCCCCTCCGAGGCCAGGGCAGTCCGTGCAGCGGGCGGGCAGGCAGCGGACCCAGACGGATGGGCTGTCAATCTCCCGGAAGTCCCGCCCAGCCTTCCTGCTGCCCGCCCAGCGTTCCTCTGAGTCATTAGCTGATCCCATCACTGAGCAGGAGTGTTTGTTTTTGTTGGCTTGGACCAGCCTCACACTCAAAGGGAAATGTTGCAAGGAAACAAGATTAGGAGGAGGGAAGACATAGAACATATTTGTACTGTCTTGACACGGTACCCTTTGCATCAGTGAAGTCAATGAGTATTTTGCTCTTTGTCTTGAAATCAGCTTTGGGTGTCTTTAGTCATGCTCAGCAGCAGCATCCATCACAGTGGCACCAGAGACACCCGGGAGACCGATCAGTAGGGGTGTTTCTGTCGTTGTTGAAAACCGCTTTTTGGCCTTTAAAATATCTGAATCAAAACACAAAACACTGCATTTTGGTGTTCCAGATATTCTCCAGCAAATTAAAATAGGCTACTTTTCTAATTAGAAACAATACTGTGGCTGCATCTGCTGACAAGATATTACTTGTATCGTCTACCTAGTACACTTTTAAAGCATTTAAAATTAATAAAAAGGAGAATGTAGAATAAAAACACATAGCACCGTAATTTGCTATTTTAAGCAAGAAATTTTGGAAAAAAATATCACCCAAAAAACACACCCCTACTGAATGGGTTTTCGAATTATGGTGTTGGAGAAGACTCTTCAGAGTCCTCTGGACTGCAAGGAGATCCAGTCGGTCAATCCTACAGGAAGTCCAGCCAGATTGCTCCCTGGAAGGACAAATCCTGAAGCTGAAGCTCAAGTACTTTGGCCACCTCATGAGGAGAGAGGACTCTTTAGAAAAGACCCTCATGCTGGGAAAGGTGGAAGGCAAAAGGAGAAGGGGGCGGCAGAGGATGAGATGGTTAGATAGTGTCACCGAAGCGATGAACATGAAATTGGGCGAACTCAGGAAGCTAGTGGAGGACAGGGAGGCTTGGCATGCTGTGGTCCATGGGGTCGCGAAGAGTCGGACATGACTTAGTGACTGAACAACAACTGATTGGGTAGCAATTTCCAGTATTTTTGTAGCACTGGAAGAGCAAAAAATTCATATCCTGGGTACCATTCCTGGGATGGGGCAAAACACTACGTTTTTCAGGTGCCTGAAGCACTGTGTAAAGCGGCCCCTCCCCCCCTCGCCTTCAAAGCCATTTGCAGCTATGAGAGCAAAGCGAAAATGTCTCTCTGCTTTGCTCTCATACCCATGAATGGCTCTGACGGGCTGCTTTACACAGCGCTTCAGGTGCCTGAAAAATGTAGCATTCCTCTTTGGGAATGCCACTGTTGGGTACCAAATCAAAATCATTTGAAAACACCATAGTAGGCTCTGCCTCTGCTATCTGAAATGAAGACTGCCCACGCTCCAAGCCTCAAAAATAACAATATTTTTTTTAACTTTTGTGGCTCTTCATAGCTGCCATAACTGCACCTTCCCCTCTGCGATTAGATGGGCCCCCTTGGCCTGATCCAGTGGGACTCTTATGTTCTTGTGAAGACCAGGTACACTCCTCACCTATTTGCTCTTTAAAAGGACCAGACCCTCTTTCTTTGAGAAAGTGCTGTATTGAAATACACATTTGCCCCCAGTGTGTTGGGTTTAGCCCTGAGGCCAGTTACTTGTCTCGTAGTGCTAAAGTTGGTTTAGGGTGCAATCCTAACCTAGAGTTAGGCCAGCACAGTTTGGCCGGCACAAGGGCCGCCATAAAGCGCATTTGGACCACGCTTGGAGTCAGGGAGGATGGTGTCCTCACTGACTCCGAGAGTGGTCCAAACACACTTTATGCTATCCCTTGTGGTGGCCAAAGTGGGCTGGCCTAACTCCAGGTTAGGATTGTGCCCTTAAAGAGCTGCCATGGGGAAGAGTACTGTACTTTACACCAAGGTCAGGCACTCACAGTGACATAATTGAGCCATGCTAGTTTCTGCTAATATCCAGCTGCTGCTGCTGCTGCTCTTCAAATATTCATTCTACCTGTTGGAAATGTACTATCACTTGGGATTCTTGCTTATCACAGGATAAAAGCAATTAAGGAAATATAGTTTATTTAGAGAGATTTGCAAAACGGATGACATGGCTGCCTTACATTTCTTTCTTCCCACAGATATTAATGAGTGTGAAATTGGAGCCCATAATTGTGACCGGAATGCTATTTGTACAAACACAGCTGGAAGTTTCAAATGCAGTTGCAGCCCAGGTTGGCTTGGAGATGGTATCAAATGTACAGGTGAGCTCGAGGCATTCTGGGCTTTTTTTAATTTCTCCCTTTCAATATTGTTAGCAGGGCCGTCTTTAAGCCAATGTGACCAATGTCATCACATCGGGCCCCGCGCTTTGGGGGGGGGGTGCGCACCAGTGCAGTGAGCATATGGCTTGCTGCTGCAGTCAGGATCTCTTAGGATTGTATGTAGGTCAGTGGGGCCAGCAGAGCAGCTTTCCCTTGGGCCCGCTCAGCTGCCCCAGCTTCTGAAGTGCCCAAAATGGGCCTCCTGGAAGCTATTGGCAGTGATGTCATCCTGTCACCACCAACTATTTTCAGGTGCCGCACTTTGTGTGTCTTCTTGGTGAGTGAGGGGCCCTGTGGGGAGTGGGGGGGGCCCACAGGAATGCCCCATATTGGGCCCCACCACTCCTTGAGCTGGCCCTGGTTGTTAGTGTCAGCTTTGAAAGTTAATATAAACAAACATTTACCTGTTGTCAGTCATATGAAAGGTGTGATTTGCACCAGGATACGGGCTTGTGAAATCCAACCTTCTTACCACTGCAGACATCTATAGACTATACTAGCAAGACCCTTACAGCGAGATATTTTCCTCACTGCTCCTTGAAAACCTGTAGAGAAGGAGATTGTGTGGCTTTCTTGGGCCCCTTCCAATATTGCCTAGAAGCATTTTAATATGATCAACTTATTTTTCTTCAAATAATCATCCTTAATTACTTCTGCTTTCCTTCCTGGGAGTGAGAAAGCTGTAGTTAATGGTGTCATTTCTAAGAATTGGCAGATTATTAGGATGTGCCACTCTAGGGATTTTTACCGCTGCATTTTTCTTGGTATACCAAGGTTCACATTTCCTTCTGTTGCAATAACAAGTTCTGTGATGAGTTGGCACAGCAGTTTGTACTTCCCATCTTACATAGATGGAGCTCCTGGGAATTACATAGACCTGGACATTTTTTGATAAAACCACTGGTGGGTTGGGTTGCAAAGAACCTGAGAACTAGTCCCACATACCCCAAGAGAATGGGGGCATTGAATTTTTGTATCTCAAACAGCAGCGCTCCTTCTCCCACAATGCCATATGGCAAACCACTGTTGAAAGCTGAGAAGGCTCACTGTTGAGATGTTTCAAAGCAGTTTGTGACTGGGTATGGGAATATGCTGTTCAGAGTTTTTAAAATCCCACTGGGACAGTGCAAGGCCTTTGGTACACATTAAGTAGCTATTTGGATCCTGGCCACAGTCGCCTATTACTGTAGTCTGAATCATCTTCAGCTCTCCGTACTTAATGCTGTAGTAAAGGCCTAACCCACATGCTGTTTAGTGGCACAATTCCTTTCAGAGTCCTGGATGCAACATTTCTGCCAATGCATCCTCAAGTACAGTAGCAGTTCCTTTATTAATATTATTTTTTTCCATCAGCATCATTGCTGAGTCACGAATTTGTGTTATATTGCAGCTCTCAAATGGATTTTTTTAAATGGTGATGCCATTTCTCCCACAAGTGACCTGCCATTTCTTTTGCGCACAGATCAACTACTGCATGGTTTTTCATTCCGATTTCAGTTGAGTTGGCAATAATAGTTGGCATAATAATGATGATGTTAGCAATAAGAAATTGCTTGTGTTTTTATTAACACAATTCTTGTTCTCTTTAGATCTGGACGAATGCTCCAATGGGACACACATGTGCAGTCCACATGCCGACTGCAAAAATACTATGGGATCATACCGTTGCCTATGTAAAGAAGGGTACATTGGGGATGGATTCACGTGTACAGGTAAGCTTCTTTGTGGAGGCACACATGCAGTGATGTCATTCAGGGGGAATGGACCAGAACGGGCGTTCCGGATCCTAACGGGCTCCGTGGCTGGTTCCGGGTTCCCGACAAGTGCCAATCAAAAGTGAGTTCCTGTTCCTAAATCATTTGAATGACACCATTGCACACATGTATCTCTGGTGCAATGCCCATGCTTTTGCTTGAATGCAAGGGTGCCATCAGGCAGCTAGCTCCCTCCAGAATTTGATTGTCAGAGATTGTCCAGAAACACCTGCACTACTGGTTAGCTCTCACTGTTCTTGCTCAGTGGCCCTGCTCAGACAATACAACACCCTGTGGCTTGTTGGATTGTGAAGGTGAGCCTGGAAAGCTCCAAGTCAATGCACTCTCTTCATTTTCCTCTGACGCTTCAATGCCTGGCTGTGACGAAGCCTCCAAGAGGAAGAGGAGGCTTGCCTCTTCCTTCAGCTCCACTGCCATAGCAATCCTTTTCCCAGGTGCTCTCCTTCCAGAGGTGGAACCTCTTCCGCAGCCTTTCCTTCCCCTCTGGTTTTCATGAAGTGACCAGGTGGGGAGGCAGTGGGTCCAATTCAGGATCCTCCCCACCAGAGTGTGCTGGCGCTGGTGTATAACCTGTTCTTGGTGCTGGCATTGGGTAAAGACGGAATTTGGCACCATTTTGGGTGGTGGATTGAGATGGGCTACCTCTATTCCTTAGGACCATTTTCATGATCATAGGATCATAGAGTTGGAAGGAACCTGCAAGGTCATCTAGTCCAACCCAGGTCATCTAGTCCAACCATCTGATTTAACAGACCAGGCCAGTGAGTGGCGAAGGTTGTAAGCAATTAAGGGCACAATCCTAACTTGGCTTGAAACAGGCACAAATGACTTGAGCCAGACCAGAAATGTTGCACATCGTAAAAGCATGTTTGCAGCACTCTTAGGGCACAATCCTAAGCAGCGCCGGACTGGCGAGGCCGATGGGCCAGCGCCATATCCAGCACTGCTTAGGAGAGGCTGGAGCCCCCACCCCCCACGGCAAAGGAGTGTTCGTTTGGCCATCTCCCAAGCCCGCCCAGATCCCGCCCAAGTCCCACCCCCGCCTCCCTCCTTCCCACCAATCCCCGCGCCGCTTCCATGCAGAGCCTCCCTCGCCCTTTCGGTCAGTGCAAGAAAGGCTCAGCACGGGCGCAGCAGGACCGACGCTGCCTGCAGCGCCGGTCCTGCTGCTCTAGCGCCGATGCAGGAGTGCCAATCAGTGCTTCTGCGTCAACGCTAGGGTCATTGCTTCGACGCTATGATGTAGCGTCGGCATGACGGGCAGTTGCGCTGTTAGACTCAGGGATCCAGCATACAGTCGTGTGCTGGCCTCCCTGATTCCGAGAGTGGTCCAAACACACTTTATGGCGCATTAGAATTGAATCCAGGTTAGAATTCAGGTTAGGATTGTACCCTAAATAGACCAGTGTCCTAGATATGTATTCCTGTAATAAATGCCTTTGTTAAAAAGGGGGGAAGGTTAAACTTTTTTCTCCTGTGTTGATAACACTGCTATAATTTTCTGATGTAGCCAGATGTTATATCTGAGAACCAGGATCGTGCAGCGGTTCTGGAGCTGAGCTTAGACCTGGAAGATCCAGGTTCAAATCTCTGCTCTGTCACGAAGCTTCCTTGGGCCAATCACTGTCTCCCAATCCCTACCTCACGGGATTGCTGTGAGGACAGGCGAGAAGGAACCATGTGCACCACACTGAGCTCCTTGGAGGAAGGACAGTCTAAACATGTGGAAAACATTTTTTGTTGCAATTAATGTGGCCTTTGGAGCCAATTAATTTCAGGCCTTTGGGGACAGTTATATGTTTGCATAAGTGTGAAAGAGGACTGTTAACAGTAATATTTTTTTTTTTTGGCAGATCTTGATGAGTGTTCAGAAAACCTGAATCTGTGTGAAAATGGGCAGTGCCTCAATGCCCCAGGAGGTTATCGCTGTGAATGCGATATGGGATTTTTGCCCAGCCCAGATGGGAAAGCTTGTGAAGGTAATTTAGAGTAAGATATCAGCAATTCTCGGCTTTCTAAATGAGTTCATTTAGAAATAATTAAGGCATCTCTTTTCTCTCGCTTCTTCCTTTTATTACAGATATTGATGAGTGCACCCTTCCTAATATATGTGTTTATGGGACCTGTCACAACCTCCCTGGTCTGTTCCGATGTCACTGTGAGACAGGATATGAATTGGACAGAAGTGGCGGCAACTGCACAGGTAAATATGACACCTGGTCAATCTGAATGTTAGCGTTACCGATATTATTTTGGTCAGATTCTCAGATTATGTTAGCAATACTAGAGAAAATTGGGCTGCAGCTCTGTGCACACTTACCTGGGAGTAAGCCAACTGAACTGTAAGATACAAATGATGGACCTGCTAGGCTCAGATTCTCTAGACCCCAATACTGCCTGCTCAGGTAAAATGTTTTCTGTGGGATTTATCTGGCTGTAACTGATTTAGACTTGAATGATATCCATAAGAGAACACAGCATTTAGGAGACAGGCGACCCAATCCTAAACTGCACTGATATACCCAGGCTACATGGCCTCTGTATCCAGCCCAGCTTAGGCGCAGACTAGACTTGGACCAAACTAGTCTATAAAGTTGTTTGTCAACTTTGAGGTGTTCTCTCACTCACAGGTTCTTGTGGGCTTTTCTCCCCCCAGATATCAATGAATGTGCAGATCCTACAACTTGCATGAGTGGAACTTGTCTCAATATCCCCGGCAGTTACACCTGTGAATGCCCACCTGAGTTCGAGCTGAACCCCACTCGTGTTGGATGTGTTGGTAAACGTTGTTTCCTTTTAATCATCACAGGGATTGGGGTGCTTCTAAAAGGACACACGTAGTTCTTTGGCAGCACTTTGCATATGTTTCAATCTGAGAAGGTTGGGAATGTTAAACTGAACCAACCCTCTACAACTGAAGAACTATAATCTAGACAGTGGACAGTAAATTGGACTGAATCTGTTTTTGGGGTGGTGCTGGAAGTGCAGAACATTTTCCACTGCTAAAGTTAAAAAAAATTATGCTAAGCTGTGGGAATTGCTTATTATTTTATTTCATGATCACAGGATCATGTTAAAGTTAAAAAAATTATGCTAAGCTATGGGAATTGCTTTATTAATTAAGCTATGGGAATTGACGTATCAGAGAGTTGAAGAACAGTTGAAGATCATGTTAACTCATGTTAAGACTGCAATCTTATGCACTCTTCTCTGGGAATAGGTCCCATGGAATTTAGTGTGCCTCACTTCTGAACTGACAGGCATGGGATTGGGCGGGAGGTTATACGAACAGCAATCAAAGTACTGTCAATTGTGTCATGTGCTTTTACACTGACTTGGAAATACATGTGGTGCATTTGCCATTAGATACCCGCTCTGGCTTCTGTTACTTGGAAATTAAGCCTCGAGGAGACAATGGAGACGTGGCATGCAGCAATGAAATTGGGGTTGGCGTCTCCAAATCCTCTTGCTGCTGTTCCCTTGGCAAGGCTTGGGGGATCCCTTGTGAGCAGTGCCCAGCTGTGAACTCAAGTAAGTGTGGTCAATAACAATGCAAGGTAATGTCTAATTTGCATCTCAGGCTGCAGTTCTGTCCACGCTTAGCTGGGCATAAACCTGATTGACTGCAATAGGATTTACTTCCAAGTCAATGTGGATAGGATTGGGCTCTTGGTCTGTTTGCTCCCTTAGAGTGCAATTGTCCTAATAGGGCTATCCATAAGATATACCGTCCTTGGAGTTCCTTTCCCAGAACCCCTGCAGATGCAGAAAACCACAGATAATGAATTTGTGGTTGATCAGAAGCATCTTCTATTTGCATCCAGAGGTGTTCTGTGGCCTCATGTGGCACCAAGTCTCAGAATCCCCCCAGAGGCATTTCCTCTTTTTTTTTTTTTCTCAAAAACTGGAGTTGCTTTTCTGACACCTCCAAGGGTGTGTGTTCTGACTTAGAAAACCTCCTGGACATGACCAGAAAGCACTTCCAGTCACATCTAAGTGGTCCTCTGTGAGTCCTCCATCTGTGGGTCTGGAACCCACGTCAAGTCAAATCCACGGGTTCCAAACCCATGAATAATGAGGACTCACTGTAATCTTAGCACGACACTGTAGTTGAAGCACATTTTTTATTTGCAATTGTCACATTTCTCTTTCGTTCTGAATCATATCATTCTGATTACAAAAGAAGATCCAAGCAAAACTTATTATTAATTTGTTTAAATTTTGTCCGTTCATTTATAAAACTGAATTTTTTCAGCCTGCGAAAATGTGTAAAATATACGATATGGTGCCCATGCTAAAAAGTTTGGAGACCCCTGATCTAGCGCATTAAAACTATTGGCTCATTTCCTCCTGCCAGCCTCAATTTTGAGGGGTTTGGGCTAACAGAGCTGGCAAAAGAACATGTATGGTAAGTTCTTACAACAAAACATTTGGCAATCATAGATTCACCCTATCCTTTTTCTTTTCAGGTGATTACAAGCTGCTGTGTCCTGGAGGAGAAGGGTTCCGACCCAATCCTATCACGGTTATTTTAGAGGGTAATGCATTTTGGTTTTGGTTTGCTCTCGCAGTCATAGCGTTGCAATAAGCATCCTTTGATCAGCTTAGTTGCTGAATGTTTTGTTGCTTGCTTTTCCAGTCCTCTTAACTAGAAAATACTGGTGTTTTCTTTCTGATAGATATTGATGAGTGTCAAGAACTACCTGGACTTTGCCAAGGCGGACGATGCATCAATACGTTTGGCAGTTTCCAGTGTCAGTGTCCACCTGGCTACTTCTTGAATGAAGAAACTCGAGTGTGTGATGGTATGTCAGCTTCTGGTTGATTCAGCAGTGAGAATTGTTTCATTTAATGCCATAAAAGGAGGAAGAAACCTGTATCATAGTACATAGGTTGCAATCCTAAACATACCTTCCTGGGAGTAAGTCTCATTGAATTCAATGAGACTCATCTCTGAGTATACATCCATAGGATTGCATTGATAGTCCCTATCCACGTAGAGCCAGAATGAATCAGTGCAAAGATTAAAAAAAAATAGCAATTAACTGTGTGTAGTTAATTGGCTTTTCTTCACCTGTTTTTTCTATTCCTCCATTTCTATGCCAGGGCTGAACCCTGTGGCATTATCATAGAGGGCATCTCATGAGCATTTGCAGAGTGCTTTCTTCTCACCGTTTAACAACCACTGTCAGCCTGTGCATATCTAGAGCTAGATAGTATAGCTTCCCTGCAAAGTTCAGCAACACCAATGGCCCAATTAAGCAGGGGCCAACCACCAGCAGAATGTGGCAACTGCTTTATAGCAAGTTTGGTGGCAGTGACTCCTGCTGAATCTTAACCCCTTAACCCCTTCCCTGGCCTGATTCGCCTCCAGGGGTCAACATAGACTTGCTCCAGCTATAGAGCTGGCACAGGTCTGAGTTGGCTCATGGCAGCTTCTGGGACTTATCCCAAAGTAGCCTCAACATGTCAATACTTCCCCGGGGAATACAGTGGAAATATGTTGGCATATTTCCACATTGTTACACGGAGTTAATCAGGATTGGGCTGTATTAGATATTAACCTCCAGTATTGTCCTTTGTTTTGCAGATGTCGATGAATGCCTCACAGAAGGCATCTGTGGGCCTGGAACCTGCTACAACACCATGGGCAATTACACTTGCATTTGTCCTCCTGACTACATGCAAGTCAATGGTGGAAATAATTGTATGGGTAAGTTCTTTACCATCTTGTATTGCACACCAGTCTTTGACTGGCAGCAGGCAGCTCCATTTTTAGCTTGAGCAAAGCCAGCTTGCATGACACAAATGTGCAGCACTGTTTCGTCACATTCATCAGCCAAGTGAAGAAACTATTTAATAGATGTATCCAGCGGCATCGTGCTGCCGGAACGCTGGGCGGGAGGAACGGGTGAGCGGCAGCCCGCCTGTTGCGTACCGCTCCGTTTCGCCATCTTCCCCGCCCCACGAAACGGAGCAGTACGAAATGGAGCGGTACACAACGGGCGGGCTGCCACTCACCCGTTCCTCCCGCCCAGCATTCCGGCAGCATGACACCGCTGGATGTATCTAACTCAGGGTGCAATCCTACACTCTGTGTTCGGCCAACTCTAGCTGTTAGCCTTGGCCAGACGACAGCAGTGCTGCCACAAGAGCACTGACCAGCACCCTCACATCAGCACTGGTGCTGTCAGGCCAACGCTAGCAGCAGCAGCATCCCAAGGGGGCGGGCTAAAGGCCACACTGTGCTGCTCCTACACCAGCTGAATTCAGCCGGCACGTTCTGTGGTTCTGGGTGGAGGGAGGTCGAAATAGGGCGGGTGGCCGGACTGGGAGGTGTGCCGGCCCAGGAAGGGGGGCAGAGGCGGGATGCAGCCATTGGGCCACATCCAAGCTCCTATCCCCAAGCTGCGCTGCCCCAATTCAGGCCACACAGCTTGCTCAGAGCTGCGCCTGCTAAACAGCAGGCACAGTTCTGAGCAAGCCCATCGGGGAGACTGGTGCCTACCCTGGCATAAGGGCACAACTATGCCATTGCCCCGGGAAGGCTCCAGCCAGCTCCTAACCTGTGCTGGATGCGGCGCCAACCCACCGGCCTTGCCAATCCAGCGCAAGTTAGGATTGTGCCCTCCGTGAGAGCGTAGTTGCAGTACCTTCCTACCATTTTGTAAAGTATGTAATGTTTTGCATCCTTTTCACTAGACTGGCTTCCCTGCCACTGCTCTGTGAATAGACCTTCCCCGGGGGGAAGGGTGCAGGTGAAGCTGGTGCATGACTGTAAAGCCTTTAATGATGGAAAGCAGAGTCAAGCCCTGAATCGTGCCTCTGTTTCATATTAATGGCAACATTCCCATAGTGTGCGTTTATATATTTTACATGTTGGCCTTCAGCCAAGTTCTCAAGGCAGCATACAGGTAATATTCTGTGGGGTGGTTAGCAAGGCAGCAACAATAACAAGAAACTCAGAGGCCAGTCCTGTGGATGGCAAGTGCTGGTGCAACACCATAAAGCACTTTTCACAATACCTTGAGAGTAAGCGGGCGCCACGTCCAGTCCAACGGCCGCTGGGGCAAGAAAGTTCTGAGCTAGGCGGTGGTGGGAGGCTGGAAGGGGGAGTTTTGGACAAGGGAGGGCAGGGAGGGGGTGCTCAGGTCAGGGGGGGCAGAGTAGCAGAGGAGGGTGGCAGTGTGGAACCCTGACCCACAGATTTGTTTATCCGGAGGTTTCTGCATCCATGGGGGTTCTGGGAATAGATGTGGACACAGGATTGTGGTGATGTCATTGTGTCATCATAATATTTTTTTGGGGGGGGGGCAGCTATAGGGATCCCAACAGTCAATAACCCAACGGTCAATAACCTCACATGTATGAATAGGAGAAAAGGATTCTGCATGGAGGTTGTGATTTTTGGAAAGGCTTAAATACCCCTATAAGCAGTGGTGGGATTCAGCCAGTTCTCACCTATTCTGCAGAACCGGTTGCTAATTTTAGGTTGGGAGAGGGAAGAAAGGCTGCGGCCGCCCTGAAGGACATAGAACCGGTTGTTAATTTATTTGAATCCCACCACTGCCTGTAAGTATTTGTGTAGGATGAACACAGATGGATCAGTTGGCGCAGCGTAATTCGGGTGGTAGAAATTCAGTTTGTAGAATAGTTGTGTAATGCTTATAATGAATGGAAGCTGCTCAGCACTTTCCTTAAAGGTGTGCCTTTTCAGGGATTTGCCTTGGATTTCAGTTCAGCCCTATCCCCTCTGCTGATTCCTCTTGACATTCCGAACTCAGATGAACCCAGAACACTGAAGCAAAACTAGGCCAAACTCATGGGGCGACATCTTCCAGTCTTTCGCTGGAAGGATATGAAGTCACAAATTGAGCAAGACTTTAAATAAGAACCCGTGACTCGGTTGAGGTTAGCTGTGTGCTGCTGCCAAGGTTTTGAGGCTCCTGATGAGGTGTTCTGGGTTTTTATAGTTACGAAACGCAAGAGACATTCGTGGGATTTTGGCCCATGCTCCAAGATGTTGTTTTGTTTCCGTAGATGATGACGTAACTCCACAATAGCTGTCAGCTTGTAACATAAGAACATTGGATTTCTAAAGTCCCTTAAAAAAAACACACACGCACACACTGGAGACTTGAATCAAAAGGCTTACTAACAAAGTAAGCAAGAGTAATTAAATGCTTAGCGTGTTCTGTCTCTTAAGGGCAGGACCAGCCCAAGTCATTTTGGTGTCTGGAAAGGCAAAATCAGGAAATCCAAATGGCTTCCCCGCATACTAACACAGAGCACAAACCGCTGAGAAGTTCTCCAGTGCACGCCCCATTGGAGCAAATAGGAAGCGCATGAGAACACTGCCCTTGCTGCCCACCCCCTCTGCAAATTAGTATTCACTGGTGGCGTACTTGGGAGAGTTAAAACAGATAGAAGGAAGTACTTTTTTACCCAGCGGGTAGTTAATCTGTGGAACTCTTTGCCATAGGAGGTGGTGATGGCATCTGGTCTAGATGCCTTTAAGAGGGGATTGGACGGATTTCTGGAAGAAAAGTCCATCGTGGGCTATAGGCAATGATGGGTTGTAACCTCCTTACATTAGTCGTAGGCTACTTCAGAGTACTGGGTGCAAGGGGGTGGCAACAGGATCTTGTTGTCTCGTGCCTCCCTGGGGCACCTGGTGGGCCGCTGTGAGATACAGGAAGCTGGACTAGATGGGCCTTTGGCCTGATCCAGCAGGACTCTTCTTATGTTCTTATGTTCCTCTGTCTTGAACCTCCTGTCAACCAATTCATTGAATGATCCTGAGTTCCATTGTTACGAGAGAGGGAGAAAAATACCCCACCTGTCCTACCAGGGGATGGTCCGGCACATTTTGGTGTCTGAGATGGCATTTAGGTGCTTCTCTTGTTTGTTAACGTTGGGTATGGTGCAATGGGGATATTTTTCTGTGTGAACCTCGTTAAAATTCCTGGGAGAACGTACCTGTGGGTTATGTCCATCAGGGCGCAATCCTAACCTGGAGCTAGGTGGGCACAATTAGGCCAGCATAGTTTGGCCAGCTCAAGGGCCACCGAAAAGTGCGTTTGGACCACTCTTGGAGTCAGGGAGGATGGTGCATGTCTGTGGGCTGGCCTCTCTGACTCCAAGAGTGCTCCAAACATACTTTACGGTGTCTCTTGTGCCAGCCAAACTTTGCTGGCCTAATTGTGCCCGCCTAACTCCACGTTAGAATTGCTCCTTCAATTGACCCACCTGCCTCTCACTCTGCGGCCCTTAGCGGCACTCAGCAGTACAGGTGACCACCTTGCTTTGCCTGTTGGCAGGACCATCTAGTTCCAGTTGACCTCTGGAATAGGTTCCATAATGCACAGTGACCCTGGAATCTACTTTTTCCATTTTCAGATATGAGGCGGAGTCTGTGCTACAGGAACTACTATGCTGACAATCAAACCTGTGACGGAGAGCTGCTCTTTAACATGACCAAAAAAATGTGCTGCTGTTCCTACAACATTGGACGAGCCTGGAATAGGCCATGCGAACAGTGCCCCATCCCAAGTACTGGTACGTGTTGGGTTCAGAGAGGCAGAACAAAATGATTAAGGGCGCAATCCCGCCTGGACATAGTGCTGACGCAACGTGCTTGCTTTGGCGCTAACACTCAGAGACGGGTGCTGCCTGCAGTGCCGGCCTCGGAGCGCCCACCTTGCGCATCCTCTGCACTGGTCGAAGTCGGCCAGAATAGAGGCGTGCCAAGGTGGGAGGGAGGGAGTGGGGGGGAGGGCGTTCTTGGGTTGGCAGTGGGCAGAGTGGCCCAGGAGGGGGGCAGGTCCAGGATTCGGCAGGCACAGATTCAAGGAGTCCTTAGAGGAGGCTGGCGGCTCCCCGCATGCAAGGGCACAAGCATGCCCTTGCGCTGGGGAGGCTCCAGTCGCCCTCATACTACAGTAGATACAGCACAGGCCCACTGGCCTGCTTGTTCCTGCGCAGTATAGGATTGTGTTGCCCAACACTGTGTGTTTAATGTACTGTGTGTTGCAAAAGGACAGAGATGGGTAGGTTTGGGAAGGCAAAACTGGGCCAAAACTGTGAACATTCATGCAAATAGTGTCCTTTCTGTGCAAAACTGGGACTCAGCTGTGGAGCTGCAACGGCTCTCCAGCCAATGTGGCAGAGTGGTTACAAGGGCTGAGTTTCGGTTTCCCACATTCAAATTCCTCCGTCTTCAAATCCCTCTTAGATGTGATCCACCTGCACAGATCAACGGGGAATGCTGGCGCAGGTCCAAATTGATCTGTTGCAGCGGGTGGGGCCTACCCGGGGGCAAGGGGACAAA
Source organism: Lerista edwardsae (assembly GCA_029204185.1). Taxonomy (NCBI): domain Eukaryota; kingdom Metazoa; phylum Chordata; class Lepidosauria; order Squamata; family Scincidae; genus Lerista; species Lerista edwardsae. The sequence continues at coordinate 945,164 of JAJKFI010000020.1, forward strand.
TGTCCCCTTATTCCGCAGAGACCTCTGGCACCCAAAAATTTCCTGTGGGATGCAGCATAACCCATGCCAGCACAGCTGCATCACAGTGCAGGCATTTTGGTTTTTGGCTGTAAGATACTATTCTGAGCTTTTTTTAAAAAAAAGAAAAAGCACCATATCAGTTTTAACAAATACATTTTACTTGCTGTGATGTCACCAATTCTGAGTAGAAACTGAAGGCTTCATGCCTATAAAGATCTTTCCAGTGTCATGTAATCAGAGGCTGTAGTTGGGAGGTCCAACAGGAGATAAGAGAAACAATCCAGATTTCTTACAATAAAAACCACTACTGATTTGATTCACCTATCTTGAAAAGTTAGGTGGTTGTTAGGATATAATAAATAAGCCAACTGTAATCTGGCATTCCTCATTCTGTTAAACTCTGCTAAACTCCTGTGAGTGTATGTCACTGCTCTTTCCATTTGTTGAATGAGCCTGGGAGATAGTGACCTATCCAAGCTAGGGTTTGATCCAAAACCCAATACTCAAACCCTTGGAATGCACATACTCTCCTGTGGCTGTCTCCTTTTATTTGTAGAGCGTCCGAATGCCTTTGACTTTTTGACCACACTCCCTTTCTTCCCTAAGTATAAATGAGATGACCTCCAAGTGGATATGATCACATCAACTGATGGCTCATTTTTACTTAGGAGAATATTCAACAGCTGCAACCCACAGGTAGAACTCCATTTTCCATTGTGCAGTCATCATAGATGTTCAACTACCCTAACAGATTTAACCAGGAAACTGTATTACAACATCCATTTTTGTAATATTTTTTGGTATTGACTTTCTCTATCTAGCTCGTAACGTGCATTCACAGATTTGTAAAAACACATTTTATTGATTTATTTGAAGAATTTATACCCTGCCTTTCCCATGCTGAAGCAAATGCCCAAGGTGGCTTACATGGGCAGGCTAGTTTAAACCACCATTTTTCAATGGGATTTTTACAAATATACAGTATTCTGTGATTCTCCGACTCCTCAGTTCCAAATGTAGCCTTCACAGTGTGGTTCTCTCCCTTCAAGCTTCAGCAGGCAATCCCAAGTCAAGCCTGGACAGGTCCGCAAGGTCATAAACATAGGTAACTGTTTGTGTGCACAGTGTGACTAGTGTGTACTCGTGAAAAGGTCTACAGAATCACTTTACAGTCCTATAAGGATATTTGTCCATTCCAAAACCTGACGCTCAAGAGGCAACATTAAACTCTGAAGCTGAGTTTTGGCATCAGCTTAGAATGGGAGCCAGTCATCTCATTTCAAGACCAACAGCATTTAATTGCTTTGATATGTGTAGAACTTTCTCTTTGCTATTTCGTTTTTTCAGATGAATTTTCGACACTCTGTGGAAGTCAAAGGCCTGGTTTCTTCATTGACATTTATACAGGGTTACCAGTTGGTAAGTTAAAATTCTGTTGAACTTTTTTTAAAAGATTCCATATGGTACATATTTTAGGGGAAAAGGTTTGTTTTCAGTATTTGCCTTTTCCCAGAGTGTTGTGGAGACTAAATAGCTCAACAAAAATCAAGGCCCATGTTTTAGTTTGTCAGACTGTGCTAACCTTTTTCCTGGGCCCTCTTAGCTGGCAGGTTTGATAACCGCTGCTTGGGATGAAGAAAATGTAAAGTTCTGAAAACACTGTAATTAAGTTCCAGCTCGTAGACCACGGTGGGAAGCTCCTGGGATAGTGGCCAACCAGCAATGGGTTTGGAAGGGAACTGGGAGTCTTTTTTTTTTTTGCTAAAGCACAGATTTTTATCTGATATTTCACACCAGTTCCTCTGGGTATTGGAATGTAGGGGAAAAATCGTTTTTTCTTTTTTGCATGTGCTTTAAGTAGAGGGGGGTGGGGAATGGTTTCAGTCTGATTGTTTCTCACTCACAGTCTAAATGTGTATGTGTTTCATAGCCAAAATTTCAAAGTCAAACCCAAAGGGGGAAAAAAGAATTAAGGCATTCACAGGGTAAGAGCCAAGTGTGTATTCTTAGAGGGAATTCCCTTCTTGTTTTTATTCACATGAACCAAGCAATCTGTGGTGCAAAAGAAGAACCAGAAGTCAAAAGAAAAAAAAAACCTGAAATGTGTTCTGCCTTTAAAAGTGTGATTGCTTTTGTGTTTAATTGGATCCACTTCTGCTTTCCATTTTCTAACTTTTCCACTGCAGATATCGATGAATGTCGTGAGATCCCTGGGGTATGTGAGAACGGAGTCTGCATAAACCTGGTTGGCAGTTTCCGGTGTGAATGTCCAGGGGGATTCATTTACAATGACAAGTTACTGATCTGTGAAGGTGAGGAGCTTCCACTTGTTGTAATCATGGCATGGGAACACTGGGAAAGTGGCATGTTGAATCTGTGTGCTACTAGGTTTTGAGAGGTAAGTGGGAGGGAATAGATTCAGGGGCACCGACTGCATCATCATCATCACCATCATCATCATCATACTTGTATTTATATACTGCTTTTCTTAGGTCAACAGATTTCTCTAATGACTGTAACTCAAGGCGGTTTACATAGGCAGACTTATTCAGAAACCCAAAGGTTTTTACAATTTACAGAAACATTCTATCTTGCAAGAACTACAACACATACAGATGGATCTTTCTGGATTTAGTCTTCTTTCTGGCCACCCGTTTGTTTTCTGCTGGCTGATAAGTGGCTTCCCTGCTCCCACCAAAGAAGCAGCTGACCCAGCACACTCCCGCTCTCACAAGGCAGCCAGAGACAGCTCAGCTGTTAATCAGTCGCAATTTACAAGGTCTGCCGCTCACAGAGACTTCCGGTAGTCCCGAACTGGCGACCTTCAGATCTTCAGCTCTTATCTTCAGGCAAATGGAGGCATTAACCCTCTCAACTAAATCTTCTGCCCCATATATTGTTGCTTTTCATTATCCTGAAGCCAGCAAAACAGAAGCTTTCTGAAAAGCTCTCTTGCATTCAGCCACCATCATTAATATCTATAGGTAATTTACTCAGGGCCGTATCATCTATTAGGCTGAATAGGCTGAAGCCTAGGGGCCCCACAGGGACTAGGGTCCATCAGGTTGGCATGTCTGGGTGCCAGCCTAATGTATGGGCCTCCAGATTCGGTCCCTGGGAACTCCCATCCAGCCCGCCGACCCTTCAACCGGCAAGAGACTACAGCAAGCCTGGCCTTGCAAAGGCCAGGCTTTCAGAGCCCTCCCATGTGGTTCAAGCCCCACTTCCAGGGAGTGAGCTGGGCTGCCCATGGAGGCCAAATCACCAGGAAGCTTCCATACAAGCCTGGGTCTGTTTGTGAGGGTTTTCCCCTTTTGGGAACAATTTAGAAGGGCCTTGGATTTTCCGGGTTTTGCCCCTCAGATTTCTGCTTGTATTTCTGCTGTTTTAGAAGTAGGGACGGGGAGCTTCCATGCAAGCCTAGGTCTGTTTGTGAGAAGCCTGCCTGCGGCTAGATTGCTTAAGGTTAGGGGTCATTTGTAAGCTGCAGAGGCAGCGATGGGATTCACAAATTGACAAGGGGAACGCTGGGCGGGACTTAGGCGGGACTTCCGCTTGAGTGGCAGCCCGTCCGCAGCTGTCCTGGCCTCGGGGGAGCTCCCGCTCACTGCAGGGGACAGGTGAGGGTCGCGCAGGGTGCCTGGGCAAGCTCCCCGCTAACCGGGGGCAGCTCCCCCGAGGCCAGGACAGCTGCGGAACGCTGCAGACAAGCAGCCAATCATGCGGAAGCCCCGCGTTAGTCCCGCCCAGCGTTCCCCTTGTCAGTCTGTGAATCCCATCGCTGTGCAGAGGCCTTATTTGTAAAGAGGGGGGGAGAATGTTGCTCGCCTGCCTCTCCACCAGAAGCTTCCATTCAGTGTGGCAGGAACTTTCCTGAAGAGTTTTGAAAGGGGCCCAAAATATCTGAAAGCCCAGACACGGGTTAATACAGCCCAGGTAGCATAGTCAAAGAATGAGGGTGAGCAGCATTGATCGTCACATTTCCATCACAGCATTCTTTCCTCGGGTGGTTGTGAATATCTGGTTCTAGAATACATGTTTTTCAAAATTATTATAAGAGTGAGGAATGTATGGCAGAGACAGATCGAAAACTGTATGAAGAGGACAATCCCCATCAAATCAATATACAAGGGTTTGTGTTCCGCTGGAGTGCACAGCCTCTTTTTGCTTATATCCCAGAATATTGGCTTAGGCTGGAAACGCATCTGTTCTTGCTCTGCCAAGACAGTAGCTGCTCCTTCCAGCACTTCTGCAGATGACTAGACAGGTCTCTGAACCTATACATAAAAAACCGGCCAAATGAGAACCAGGCTGTGCCGCCATACAAAATGCTTTAACATTTTAAGTAGTGAAAGATTCGTTTGGTTTGGTCACATTCACCAAATCTAGTTTTTCCCACCGTTTCTCCCTGTGCTATGTAGGGTATTACCAGGGGACTAAGGGTGTATTGGATTGTGGCCTGAAACTGTAAAGATAGCTTCTGCAAATTCTGAAGCATTGTGTGTTTTCTGGTGGATACACACACTCTGCCAGATTTTCCAGCTAATAAAATACTTGCATAGCAATGAGTCAACCACTTGTGACACGTGAATCACTCTAATTTTTGTGGGCAAAAGAATCACCTTAATTTTTGTGGGCAACAGCAAACGCCAGCTGTGGGTGGTCTTCCTGGGCTGTGTAAACAGTGTTTACTTTTGAACTGGTCTTTTATTTCCTAATGGAAACAAGACACGTGCAAACATTTGCCGCATATGCACAACAGCCTTGCAGTCCTTTTGTGCATTGACATTCCAATGCCATTACTGCTATGCCAGTCAGAGAAGATAAAGAAGGTGGATGCTGTTTCTTTTCCTACACAGAAGCCGAGAGCAGGTTAGGATGCTATTAATAGCCATTGAGAGGTCATGGAAACTGTTCTCATGTACTTCTGTTCTCCACTTCTGAGAACATGCACACCAGCTCACAGTAGCAAAGTTACAATCTTGTTGTTTACAAAATGTGTGAGCTTCTAATTGTGCTACCTTCTTCACGGGTGAAACAGCATTGTTTTTAATTCAGTGAATACAACCATGGGTTGGCTAGCACCCTTGTGAGTTGCTAAAATGCTTCTCTTTCCTTAGTAACTTCCAAATCTTGCTTGCCTCTAGGAATTGTGTATAAGAGAGTACTGTACATCTGTTTTGAATGGGCGTGCCTCCATCTGTGGTAATAAACTGAGACGTTTTACTAAAACGCTTTACTGTGGGCCAGCCTTTCAGATGGAAAAGTACAGTTCGCTCAAATGCTGCATTCCTAGTTAGGAGGAAGGAAAACTAGGTCAAATAAAAGTAATGCTAATTGGGGACAAATAATCAACTGTAAAATATAAAAAATGGAAAGAATATGTTCCAAAAAATTACACTTCTGAATTAAAACCAGTTACATTTGCCTACCTTGCCTTCATTGGGCTTATTCAAAACAATGTTTGCAATTTAGATAATTGCCTTCTAATTAACGGCGTTCCGTGCGCTATGGCATAGAGTCATGCCGGCCACTTGACCACGGAAGCTTGTCCTTGGACAAAACGCCAGCTCCGCAGGCTTTGAAACGGAGATGAGCACTGCCCCCTACAGTCGGTCATGACTAGACCATTCGGTCGTGGGGAAACCTTTACCTTTACCTTCTAATTAACAGTCTTCCCCCTGTAAAAGCAATTTGATTGGGTAGAATTGCTGTATTGTCATTAGTAGGGCACAATCCGAACCTGGAGTTAGGCTGGCACAAGCCCCTTGTGCCAGCCCAGGAATGTTGCAAATGCACCATGAAGCACATTTGAACCACTCCCAGGGCACAATCCTAACCTGGGGTACAGATAGGTACAGATAGGCCAGAAAAGTTTGGCCGGCACAAGGGCCACCATAAAGCGCATTTGGACCACTCTCAGAGTCAGGGAGGATGGCGCATGTCTGTGTCCTGGCCTCTCTGTCTCCAAGGGTGGTCCAAACATACTTTGGATCCATTGGAGCCTGTTCATTTTTAAATTTTAAATAAATGAATAAAGGTGCCTTATTCTGCCATGTAAACTGTTGCTGAATCTGGAGAAAAGTAGAAAGGGGCCCTTTCCAGTTGACAAACCAACAGTAAGAAGTAAATGGAAATATTGGTGATTGTCACAGTGAGGGCGCAATCCTAAACTGAGTTAGGCTGGTATAAATTAAGCCGGCAAAGTTTGGCCAGCACAAAGGCCACTGTAAAGTATATTTGGACCATTCTCGGAGTCAGAGAGGCCAGCACACAGAAGTGAGCCATCCTCCCTGGTCCGAGAGTGATCCAAATGCGCTTTATGGTGGCCAAACTTTGCTGGCTTAGGTTATGCTGGCCTAACTCCAGTTTAGGACTGCACTCTTCCTGGCATTCCACTTAGTGTGGGGGAGGAGCTTGGACCAATAGCATCTATCTTCCCCTCAAAATAGCCTCCCCATAACCTAGTTCCTGACCATAGTGTCAAACAGTGGGATAAAGGACTAAGAACTTCACATGCCGATCCTATCCACCCCCTCCCGCACCAATGCAGCATGTAAACCGTTCCTCTCCCTCGCCATAGTAGCCAGTTCTCACAGCGAAAGCAACGCCCCTGCATTGTTTACTGGCTGCAACCGCGAGGGAGAGGAGTGCTTTACACAGAAAGATACGGCTCCTTGCAAAATGTATCACCCAGCCCCCGCCTCCAGGGACGCTACTGGTCTCCTGGTCTTCACCCTCCAGTTCGTCCCTGTTGTTCCTCTTCCTCTTATTTATGTTGTCCTTCTTGTGTCCACTGTTCTCCTCTTTCTCCCTGACATCTTGCTCTCCTCTCCCTCTGTCGCCTCCACCCACTTCAGTCTCCCTCTTTCCACCCTTTCTAGCCCCTGGCTCTCCCTTTCTGTTCTCACCACCATCCTTCCCAGTGGTGTCATTCTATAATGAACTACCGGAACGCAGGCGGGACTTACCCCTTGATTGACAGGGGCCCCGCGACGCGTCGCCGCCTGCTGTTCCGCCGCGGAGGGCTTCTTCCGGGTGGTGCGCCCCTCCGCGGCTCTCTGCAGCACCCAGCGCGCCACCCAGGCAAGCGGGCACCCCCTCCGAAGCCAGGGGTGCCCGCGCGGGGCTCGGAACGGTGGCGACGCGTCAGAACCGCGCAGCCAATCACGCGGTAAGTCCCGCCCACCGTTCCGTTAGTTCATTATAGAATGACACCACTGATCCTTCCCCTCCCCTGTGGTATAAAGCCTCCTGCCTCCGCATCCCTCCTCCCCAGCTGAGAGCACCTCCAGCTGACACACTGTTGGTGATCTGGCTCCTGGGCTTGCCTGGCGATGACATCATCACTGGGCATAGGTCCATGGTGCTGCAGCCCTGGCTGAATCCTCTTGGTGGCGGTCAGGTCGGGCAGCCTCCAGAGCAATGCCGAATACAGTATGACGGGCAGCTGGGGAATTGGCAAAAATCACAGTCCTTTCTCTTGCATGGTTGGAAAATTGCATGAATCAAGGTTAGGATATAATCCAATATACGGAGACATTGATAGGTCTAAACAGATACATTATTAGACTGAAGAAGGGAGCTAATGTTATAGTAAAGGTAAAGGTTTCCCCACGACGGAATGGTCTAGTCGTGATCGACTGTAGGGGGCGGTGCTCATCTCTGTTTCAAAGCCTGTAGAGCCGGTGTTTTGTCCGAGGACAAGCTTCCGTGGTCATGTGGCCAGCATGACTCTACGCCATAGCGCACGGAACGCCATTACCTTCCCACCGAAGTGGTCCCTATTTAGCTACTTGCATTTAGGTGCTTTTGAACTGCTAGGTTGGCAGGAGCTGGGACAAGCAACGGGAGCTCACTCCGTCATGCAGTCTTGAACTCCCAGCCTTCCAGTCGGAAAGCCCAGCAGCAGTGGTTTAACCCGCTGCGCCACCACGTCCCTTAATGTTATAGTAGATGCCTTCAAAACTAGAAATTATTTATTGTTATTTATTTATTGTTTAACTAGCTTTTATGTACCCAGCTTCGCCCGGGTGTTTATAGGTGCCATCCC
>JAJKFI010000020.1:953337-964356 GCA_029204185.1 Lerista edwardsae
ACCCCCACTCACATGTGTGCCCGGGTCTTGATATGTCCCATCCCTGACCCCACCCCCACTCACATGTGTGCCCGGGTGTTGATATGTCCCATCCCTGACCCCACCCCCACTCACATGTGTGCCCGGGTCTTGATATGTCCCATCCCTGACCCCACCCCCACTCACATGTGTGCCCCGGTGTTGATATGTCCCATCCCTGACCCCACCCCCACTCACATGTGTGCCCGGGTCTTGATATGTCCCATCCCTGCTGCTGTACTGTTTCTGTTGCTCTAGGTGTAGTAGCCCTCTGTTTCATATCCTGTAGTTGTTTGTGACGCTGCTGTACTGTTTGTGTTGCTCTAGATGTAGCAGCTCTGTGATGTAGCGTTGCAAGTTTTTTTTTTTTCCCCTCAGGTGTTTCCTGTGTACGCTGTTGTTTCATCTTTGTAGCCTTTGGTTGCACCTGCCCAATTGCCTTACATTACACAGTGAAAGTAAACTTTCAGAGAGAAAGTAAACTTTCAACAGTCACAGCACCTTGTGCCAACTGTCCACTGCCAAGCAGGGACCGCCCACATGTCCACAGAACACATTGTATCGGTTTGCCTGCGTGAAACCTGTTTGCTGCTGTTTGTCTTCAACTGTCAAGAGTTCAGTTGCTGCCTGAAGATTCCGCATGTCATTTGCATGTACTTAGCATCTCATCATGACATCACCAGAGCCTCGGAATGTTCGGTTCAGCCCATAGCCGCCCATAGAGAACCACAAATTCGCTTGTACCCACGCCCGTGGGGGCGCGATCCGTTCCAAAACCGCGCAGCGATGGTTTCGGGGGGCCAAGGCACCCGCGTGCCGAGTTTGGCGCGAATCGGTCCAGGCGTTGCGGAGCCTATGTGGAACAAACATACACACATACATACACACACACATACGCTCTTCTTTATATATATAGATTATTGGCAAAATAAGGTACATTTGCTAACCACCACATCTGATTTTTTTAGTTTACTTTAAACTAAGAATATTTTATTTTTATTGTATTTTTTTTTCTTATACAGTCGACCAGCGATTTTCAACCAGTGTGCTGTGGCACGCTGGTGTACCCTGAATGGTCTGTAGACGTGCTGCAGGAGTTTAAGGGGAGGCATTTATTTGTAGAACCGGTGGGGTATGAGCCCTCCACCAGCACCCGGGTGTGCCTTGTCAAATGTCCAAAAACGGATGGGGTGCCTTTACAATTTTAGTACCTTGTCAATGTGCCATGAAGTGAAAAAGGTTGAAAATCGCTGCTGCATTTTCTATGCTGCTGAATTAAATGTCTACATTTATTTTAAAAATCCAATAAAACTCACATAACAATAACACTGGACATTCCATATAGTTATCCCATCACCTACATTTCTTGATCTTTGTCAATGAAGAAAATGTAATAGAGAATAATCTACTCTAAGAAGTTATTGTGAGGTTATTATGAAAGAGATGTCATTCATCTTTGATCTTCAAGGATGTGCAATCAATAAATCTTTAAAAGAAAAGACCTTTCAGTGTATTAGACCAGTGGTTCCCAAACTGTGGGCTGGGACCCACCAGTGGGTCGCAAGCCAATTTCAGGTGGGTCGCAAAGCACCTAGGGCAGCCATATTGAAAACATGGAAAGATGGGATGCTGGAAAGGGGGAAGGCTGTGTGGTTGCTTTGCTTATGTCAAGGTTGTAAATAGGCTTTTTTTGTCTTTCTGATTCACTTTGCTGTTGGAAAATGGCTGAGAAATAACCCAACTTATTGCTGCGTTCTCAGGAAAACAGCAGCTCTGGCGTCACAATGAGGGCACTTTCAGCCATGACACCACTTCTAGTGGGTCCTGGACAGATCGTCATTCTAAAAAGTGGATCCCGTTCCTAAAAAGTTTGAGAACCACTGCATTAGACATACCGAGAGGAATAAATTACAATAAATTCTGAATTAAATTTGTAGGGTTTTTTAAATAACTGAACTACAGATTTAATTCTAAAATTGCCACATTCTTTTCCCCCCAAACATTCTAAGCCTGATTTCTTTCTTTCCAACAGATATTGATGAATGTCAGAATGGACAGGTCTGTCAACAAAATGCAGACTGTGTCAACACTGCAGGTAGCTATCGCTGTGATTGCAAACCTGGTTATCGGTTCACACCAGTAGGCCGGTGCGTGGGTGAGTACTTAAAGATTCTGTACCCCATTTAATAGTTCTGAATACTTTAATTATTCACTGAAAGGGAATGTCACTTATTTGCATGAAGATATGTTGATAGAATCTCCATTTTTAACCTTGAGTCTGCAGATTTATTCCCTTTTCACAACGATGCCAGAAGAATTTCCTACCTTTAAAATGTATGCTTTTCTTGCCTGGAAAGTTCAACAAATACCCAGCCAAGAGAACATACAGTTTTACCCCCTTTCCTCTATATAGCTCACATCATTTATTTTGCTAAGTATACTGCAAATAGCTAAAGCAGTTTTATGGATTTCTTTATAAACAGAGTAATTTTTAACAAAGGGTCAATGTGGGTCACCTGATTTAGAGCCCAAATTCAAAGTGCTTTGGTAATGTAAAAGTTTATTACTGAAAATCTGTTAGTTACTGAAAGTCCCCTTTCCCCATTTTCCCCTTCTTGTGTCCAGAGACAGTATCTATATATGGAAAAGCAGCTCTTCTTAAATTGGAAGCTGGAAGGAGGGACTTCCCTGCTTCCTATCTTTACTCAGTTTTTTTGGACAGGTAGCAGGTTCTTTTAAAACCTTCTTCTCACTTTTAATCTTCACCTTTTCTTCTATCTTTTAAAGATACCACTTACGCTTTATGCACATCCTGTAATTTTTTTCTTTTGAGAAACGCAGGGAAAAGAGTCCAAGCGTCTTTTGCCTTTTCCCCTGGGACTGTCAAGGCAGCTTGAGCTTTCACCCATCTTCAGTAGTAAGCTGTAGCGCTGATATTACAACCCCTTTCCTCAAAGAACAAGAAAGGCATATTGCTTCAGGTGCTTCTCCAATTCCAGCACTGAATCCTGTGCCATTACAGGATTTAAATAGCGTTCCATTCATGTCCTTATTTTGTGTGAAAGAAGTATAATGGCAAGAGGCACTTCTCAGCGTGAAAGCTACATCGTAATATTACACTATTACAACAACATTATTTTATATTCTGTCTCATGTACCTTCACATCTCTGATTGTACTTTCCGTTCTAATGTGATGCAAATATCTATGCTTATACCAAAGAGAAGTGAGAATAGGGAACTCCTGATTTGATCGCTCTTGATCTTGCTCTCATGATCAATAACTGTTAACCAGTGGTGTCATTCAAATGATTTAGGAACAGGAACTCACTTTTGAGTTCAAATTCAAATGTTGAAAAAAACAACCAAAAAAACCCCGGAAGCAGCCACGGAGCCAGTTATTTATTTATTTATTTATTATTAGATTTGTACCCCGCCTTATTGTGCCCGAAGGCACCCCGTTCTGGTCCGTTCCCCCTGAATGATATCACTGCTGTTAACCAACAATTGTGCAGAAGGGGAATTGCAAATTAAATCTACTCATGTTCTCAAATAATTTAACTGATTTGCCACCACTGAAGCAAAGCTCTTACAGTTTGAGTTGAGAAGTGAATCTCAACTTCATCAAGGTCTTTTTTTTTTCATTTGTATATCATTACCACATAGGCTTGAGGCCATGAGTTTGGAAATTTTCTTAGGGCTGAGTTTTGAAGTTGACTGAAAGCAGTGACTTTCAGTGACTTTCCAACACACTGGTTACTTCAAAGTCTTCTTCCCCACTTCTGACCCAGGGCAAAATAAGGCTGTTGTCGGCCCCTTTTCATACCAAATGTTATAATCAAATAACAGTGTTACTTAATCTAAATTATTTGAAACATTTCCAAAAAAGAAAACTCATGTGTATGCCAAGTGGCCAAAAGGATATATACATTTCAGTAGAAAGCAGCCGTTACAAAGGACTATGGCAATATTTTCCCTGGGATTTTCTGCTTTGAGTTACTGGAAGAGCACCCACTTACTCCAGTACAGGTTTACATTGTTGTAGGAGGACTCTGCAGGAAACGGATGTAGGAGCAGAGGTGAAATTTGGCTTTGCGAATGAAAGGCTTGTTTTGTTTGGATACATACAGTGGCTGAGTGGGTTGCTAACAGAATTGTTCTTGAGAGCCCTTCATTGAAAAAGAAACAGGAAAATACAGGGAAGTGGCCGATATGAGCAACAATACTCTAACGTATATTGGCACAAAAATTACTTCCCTGAATTTTGCACTGGCTTTTGTAGGAACAGAAAATAAGGTTCAGTGTTAGCAAGTTGATAAGCATGCCAATTTTAGTAACAAGGACTTTACGGGCCCAATCCTGAGCTCCACAGTGCCTGTGGTACGAGGGTACCGTGGGTGCTGATGTCGTGAAGGGGCCATAAAGTGCCTTCACTGCTAGCGGTAAGGCCTCAGGAAGGCCTTCCTGCCTGTGCCAGGCCAGCACTGGACCCACACCGCCCAGTGCCAGCAGTGCATGCCAGTGAACAGTAAATGCCACCGTCACTGGTGTTGTGCCGGTTCTGGGCAGGGTGGAGCAGTGGTGGGACTGCGGCGACCTTCACTACCGGATCCTGAGCTCCTTGTTGGGCTGCATGGCCCGACATGGAGGCCCTTGCCTCTGTGTCAGCAAAATAGCTGGCACAGAGGCGAGGAGACCCATTGCCCTCTCTGTGCCCTTACCCGGGAGAAGGGGAGGAACGTCCCTTTACTCCTAGGAACCTTAAGCGCCTGCCCAGCACCAGTAGGATGCATCACTAGCTGCTTGGCTACCACTGTTCGTATTGGGAGCTCAGGATTGGGCTGTAAGCAATTTGACGTGATACGGTACATGGAAATTGTTTGTAAATACATTTAATCCTCTGCTTGAGAGGGACATCTGCCCTTGCCTGGTCTGAATCCATTACTTCATGTCAAGATGAGAGCACAGATGTCAAGAAAACTATGATCCGAATGTCCTATAGTTTCCTTCAGACACAATAAGGATCATGGACTGAGGACTGGGATCTTCAACATAAACAGAGAGTAGCCCTTTAAAACTGCCATATTTGTTTTAACTGTTTCTCATTTTTCTCTCCATTTTTATAATTTGCCTGTTGATTAGTTGGGTTGATCTTTCCCAGACCCCAGTTAAGATTGTTGTTTCTGATCTTATTGATGTGGTATGGAGAATTTTCCACTATTACATTTTTCTGGCAGAAAATTTTCCATTTCTGAAGCATGCATTGTTTCATAAAAGTAGTTGGTAACAACATAAGAAATGGATAAAATACTAGTCAAACTTGCAGTTTCAAAGTCGTACAGGTTGGATCTCAGTATCCATGGGGCATCCGTTCTCGGACCTGCCACAGATACAGATAGGGATGTCAAACAAGGCTGTATATTAGCCTCTACTGTGTTTAACTTGTTTTTGAATGATCTTGCCTCCTCTTTGGAAGGTGTGGAGGGACATTGCCCCAAACCTGGGGCCATTCATGTCTCAGCATTTCTTTATGCTGATGATGCATTGTTGTTATCCCACACACGGCAGGGCCTTAAGCACTTGATGTTCAAGTGTCTTGAAAATCTAGCAAATAACACTTGCAACTGAACTTTGCCAATCTAAAATACTGGTCTATTCTAAATCGTAGCTTTATGTGACTCATGCAGTAAATTTCAAAATCTCTATTACTTTCAGATCGCAATGAGTGTGAAGAGGTACCCAATATTTGCAGTCATGGTCGATGCAATGACCTCGATGGAGGCTATTTCTGCAGTTGCGATTCTGGATTCAAACCAAATGAAGATCAGACAATGTGTGTGGGTATGTAGGAAACTATATTCTTTCCCTTCTGAATAATAAAAGGGAAAAGGTCAATTGTGTGCCCCAAGATGTGATATCAGCACTTATCCTTTAACAGTGGCCAATACTGAACTATCTCAGAACAAGAGTGATACGCCATCCAACCATGTAAAAGTCAATTTTGGAGTCTTTACTAGGTTAGCCCTTCCCTATTACCTGGGACATGGTGGTGCAGTGGCTTAAACCGCTGCTGCTGAGCTTCTAACCAGAAGGTTGGGAGTTCGAAACTGTGTGACGGAGTGAGCTCCTGTTGCTTGTCCCAGCTCCTGCCAACCTAGCAGTTTGAAAGCATGTCAAAATTCAAGTAGATAAATAGGGACCACTTCGGTGGGAAGGTAACGGTGTTCTGTGTGCTACAGCGTATAGTCATGCTGGCCACATGACCACGGAAGCTTGTCCTTGGACAAACACCAACTCTACAGGCTTAGAAATGGAGATGAGCTCCACCCCCTACAGTCGGTCATGACTAGACCGTGGGGAAACTTTTACCTTTATCTCTTCATATGGATGGTCATGCCACTCCACACAATATGTTGATTGACTGTGCAGGAAGTCTCTTTTGTGGGAACTGTATAGTCCCTCTTACTTCTGTCCTCCTGTGGATCAACCTTTCTCCAGGATTTGAGAGCTATATAAGTAAGGGTGCAATCGTAACATGGAGTTAGGCCAGCACAGTTTGGCTGGCACAATGGACACCATAAAGTATGTTTGGACCACTTTTGGAGTCAGAGAGGCCAGCAAATAGACATGCGCCATCCTCCCTGACCCCGAGAGTGATCCAAATGCTCTTTACGGTGGCCCTTGTGGGGCCAAACTTTGTAGGCCTAACTGTGCTGGCCTAACTCCAGGTTAGGATTGCACCCTAAATCCTCTGATTTTTTTTCTGTCTTGAAAGGTAGCTACATGAAATCTCATATTTCTTTGATTTATGAAAGACACTGTGAAACCTCATGAATTTCTTATTCTATTCATAGATATCAATGAATGCGAGCGAGACCCATGTGGAAATGGAACGTGTAGGAATACAGTAGGTTCTTTCAACTGCCGCTGTCATACAGGATTCATCCTTTCTCACAATAATGACTGTATAGGTAAGAAGGAACTCCAGGGTTGCTGGTGAACCACTTCTGATTTTCGTATAGTTGACCCAATAGATAGCCCAATCCTGCCCCCATGGGATGGGCACTCGTGCATTTGCAAATGCACTGTATAGCACATTTCAGTGGCACTGGCATCAGTTCTGTGAACATCAAGCCTTCTGTTGGTGGGCTCTGCTAGCCCTGGGGCTGCTCCTGCCAACTGAGGTATGGAAACCACAAGATGGCTGGGAGGGGGGGCAGAATGGGTGGCTGGAGTGTGTTTGGGCAGGGATTGGGGGTGGTTCAGGCTTGGAAGGGGGTGGGGACAGCGGAGGATGCCACATCCTAACCCTTGTCCCAAGCCTGAACGACTACTCAAATCTGCACCAGCGATTGAGCTGGTATTGTTTCAGTGCATTCCCCAATCTGAATTTATGAGCTATTCTGCTTGATGTTAAGAATGGGGTTTTCAAGGGCCAGAGATGGCATCTGGAAAATTTGTCTTGTACTCAGGGTAGACAAATAAGTTGTTCCATTCTGAATTGTCACAATATTATTTTGCTGTGTTGGTGGAGACCCTTTTTAGCAGCTGCAAATTTTAACTTTTGGATGCTTTCTTAAACTTGCCCCGATGTTTTTCCTTTCTTCCCTCTCTGCCTCCCCCCGAGCACCTGTCCATCCTGACTTCCTTGTTTTTTCCTCTGATTTTTAGATATTGATGAATGTGCCACTGGCTACGGAACACTGTGCAGAAATGGCCAGTGCATCAACACCGAAGGGTCTTTCCAGTGTCTCTGCAATGAAGGCTATGAGATGCCTCTAGATGGAAGGGCCTGTGTTGGTATGTCAAATGCTTTGTGGCAGAACTAGCCTGCCCTATTCCATTTTACATAGTAGGACTTCCATTTACATAATGGTAGGCTACATATTGTGCTGGAACAATGGGGTTTTTATAGGAATTTGTACACTGCCAAATAAAAATGCAGTGTAAAAAAGTCACATTGTTAGATACATACTCTTACAATGCTCATTCCAGTTCCCACTTGTATCCTGCTCTTCCTTCAAAAAGCACAGAGGTGCTTATATTATGCAGTTCCCAGATTATCTCGGCAACATTGCAGTAGGACAGTGTTTCTCACGCTGTGGGTTGTGACCTGATGTCAGGTGGGTCGCAGAAAGCTGGGAGCCGCCATCTTGGAAGCTGCAGACCTTACTCTTGCTCTATTTCTTTTGTGAGTGTTAACGATTTGAATTTTCAAGTGAGGGGTTTTAAAAAATTTGCTTTTAATTTAGTGATTTTACATAATATTTTGTCCTAATCTTGCCTTCTATGAGGTGGATGAAACATTCTGTGGATGTTTCATGGTTGTGCAGTTGCTGTAGTCCAATAAGGCCAGCTTGCATTCCAGGAGTGTCATTTGATTGCGTCACAGTGTTGGCACTTCCTGCTTGATTATGTCACTTCCGGCCATGACATCATTTCCAGGTTAATGACATCACTTCTGATGGGTCCCAACACAAGTGCCATTCTAAAAAGTGGGTGCCAATGCTAAAATATTTGAGAACCACTGCAATAGGGCATTAGAGAATTGCACTCACAGAGCATGTAATCATCAGTCCTTTTTGAACTTCTCAAATGTATCATAGACCAGCGCTTGAATTGCAGTGTTTCCAATTTTTTTTGACTGGTGGTCATGGCTCCCCATTGGGGCTACAGTCCTATACATTGTATGGGGTGGTGGTTTTTTTCACAAATATTCTGTGGTTCCCTGGGGAGCTACAGCTCACAGTTGGTGAATCACTCTTGAGTGCATAACAGTTAGGAAAAAAATTCATTGTAAAAGCACACAATGATTCTTGCACCCAAATGCATAATCCTTGCATCCAAATGCTTTTAATCTTCTCCTTTCGCTTTCAAAAGAGGAGAAGAGGGAGAGTGCAAGAGAAAAGCAGGCTCATTCATGGTCATCTGAACCATGGTCTAGACTAGAGTCCATTGTTTCCAGTTGAAGAACAAAGCGTGTGCTTGCCTTTTTCCATCTGAAATTAATAGACCCTCTAGCTTTGGCAGAATTGCACCCACAATTTTCTGTATTTTTTTTTGAGCGACATTCTTGTCTTGTGCACATCTGATCTTCCTTTACTTCATGATTGCAACTCTAATCTGAATAATTTAATTTATTCTTGCGGTGATATAAGCCAGATGAGATGCAGCCCTCTGTATGTTGTATTATGGATTGGCGGTTTTATTTTTACAAAAGTTAGGTGAAGAAGAAGACTTTTCTTCCTTGTTTTCATTGGAAAATTCATTGGAACATTTCACTGAAAAACTCCAAAATGATATAAAATGGATAAGACTAGAGATATTCTAAAGATGGGAAATGAGTATTACTCTGTTTCTATCTTCTTACAGATATCAATGAATGTGCACTGGACCCTGGTAAATGTTCACCTGGTACATGTCAAAATCTGGATGGCACATATAGGTGCATCTGTCCCCCTGGATATGTCCTACAAGATGACAATTGTAACGGTATGTGAATATCATACAAGCTCTTTAGTGGAAGCCTAGTTAAAAGGGTGGACCATAAGAAAGGCAGAGCGCCAAAGAATAGACGCTTTCGAATTATGGTGTTGGAGAAGACTCTTGAGAGTCCCTTGGACTGCAAGGAGATCCAATCGGTCAATCCTCCAGGAAGTCAAGCCTGATTGCTCCCTGGAAGGACAAATCCTGAAGCTGAAGCTCAAGTACTTTGGCCACCTGATGAGAAGAGAGGACTCTTTAGAAAAGACCCTCATGCTGGGAAAGATTGAAGGCAAAAGGAGAAGGGGGCGGCAGAGGATGAGATGGTTAGATAGTGTCACCGAAGCAACAAACATGAAATTGGGCAAACTCAGGAAGCTAGTGGAGGACAGGGAGGCCTGGCGTGCTGTGGTCCAAGGGGTCGCGAAGAGTCGGACACAACTTAGCGACTGAACAACAACAAGTTAAAAGGGCTTTGTGAACATGTTTCACAAAGTCCCAAAAGAAATTCACATTCAGCAGCGCAACAACTAATAGTATTGCTGCTTTAAAAAAAAAAAAGTGGCAAGCAACTTCTGTGGTATCAAGAACTCCCCTGAAAACATATAATGAGCCAAAAATGTTGCAGTCATTACGTATATTTTGACACATGCAGCTAATAACATATAAAATGCGTATTCTGTAAATTTTTCTGTAAAATACTTTGCATTTATATTGCATTTGTTGAGAGAGCAGCTCAACTTTGCAGTATACAGATTATGCAGATAAGGCTGACACAAGTTGGGCCGTACATTTGCAGATCTCTATGCAATTCCGAGAGCTAATGTGTGAATGTCAGATTTGGGTGAACCCCTGATCCCCCACCTTGCCTAGAATTGGTAAACAATGTACAGGAACTTGTATATTGTATACTACAGGAACTTGTATACTACAGGAACAAAGTATATACAAGCTTGATAGCTTGTTCATCAAGTTCCTGTGGCACCAGATTGGAGCTGGTGGGTAGTGCAAGACAAAGCCTTATTGAGCATTTTGTTACTCATTTCCCAGTTTGTAGTAGTAAAGAATAAATTTCTTGCAGATATTGATGAGTGTGCGGAAGAAGCAGAGATCTGTGTCTTGGGTACTTGCAGTAACACCCCAGGCAGCTTCATCTGCCTGTGTCCTGAAGGCTTTATAGTGTCCTCTAATGGAAGAAGATGTGACGGTCAGTTCTACCCTCTGATTATTTGGCCTAAGTGCTAAATTTCCGATGTGAGCTATAAAATCTGTTGCTCTTTTATGAAATAAGTTTGCTCTCTTACTGTTCTCTTAATGGCCCAACTGGCAGCCTGCAGGTATTTGTTTTGCAAAGATGTCCTGTCCTTTGGGGACAGGGAGCCATTTAACTTTATTATTGTTATTCCTGTAAACCACTTTGTGAACTTTGTGTTGAAAGCGGTATATGAATATGAGTTGGTTGGTTGGTTGGTTGGTTGGTTGGTTGGTTGGTTGGTTGGTTGGTTGGTTGGTTGGTTGGT
>JAJKFI010000020.1:964366-1002401 GCA_029204185.1 Lerista edwardsae
GGTTGGTTGGTTGGTTGGTTGGTTGGTTGGTTGGTTGGTTGGTTGGTGGATGGATGGATGGATGGATGGATGGATGGATGGATGGATGGATGGATGGATGGATGATTTTGTCTGGCTCATAAAAGTTATTTATATACCTGAATGCTGCAGGTTCGAGCAAGGAAATTTTGTACTCCAAGAGCTCCTCTCTCTGTGCTTCTGATGGGGAAGCTGTATATGACAGGAAGTACATGCTTAGCATTAGTGTGTTTGTTTTTTGTTCCTTTTACAGTAAATAGAGACTGTGGGGAAGGGGAGGTGGGTCCAACTTTATCCTCCTGCCATTGTCTTAATCCAAATGGGGTCCACCACCCCCCTCCGGTTGCTGCTGTTTGTCAACAGAGTAAAGCTCTCATAGGAGCCAATGGGAGATTTTATTTTTTTTTAGATTGTCAGCCCTTTTGGAACAGGGAACCATTTAACTTTACATTATTCGCCTGTAAAACCACTTTGTGATCTTTTTGTTGAAAAGCAGTATAAAAATATGGTTGGTTGGTTGGTTGGTTGGTTGGTTGGTTGGTTGGTTGGTTGGTTGGTTGGTTGGTTGATTGATTGATTGATTGATTGATTTCTTGCTTTAGAAATTGCAGTTTTAGACAAGGAGCCCAATCCAATCCAACTTTCCAGTGCTGATGTAACTGTGCCAATGGGGTATGCACTGCATCCTGTAGTGGGGGTGCAGGGACAACATTTGTTCCTTTACCTTGAGGATGCATTGCAGCTACACTGGTGTTGGAAAGTTGGCTGGGATTGGGCCCCAGATCAGGACCATAGCAGAGGGTAGTGTTAAAGCCTCCTCCCTCTTTTGATAAGAACATAAGAGCCCCGCTGGATCAGGCCAAGGGCCCATCTAGTACAGCTTCCTGTATCTCACAGTGGCCTACTAGATGCCTCAGGGAGCACTTGCTGCTCCTCTGCACCTGGCATTCTGAGGTAAATTTCTGAGGTAAATGAAACAGAATTTGCTATCCTACAAACGTAAGAAGAGCCCTGCTGGATCAGGCCAAGGGTCCATCTAGTCCAGTTTCCGGTATCTCACAGGGGCCCAGCAGATACCTCAGGGAGTATGCGAGACAACCAGATACTTGTATCTCGCTGCCACTCCCCTGCATCTGGCATTCTAAGGTAGCCTATTATCCTTGCACCACCCCCAAGGAAGACACCAGACTGCGGTTGGGGTTTAACTTTATTGAACACAAGTGACCAGTTTTTAAAATCTGGGGTAGGCTGAAAAGCTGCCATCCGTAGCCAATTTGGATGCCAGGAAAAAAAAATTCCTACCCGGCCCTCATGATGAGCGACCAGCTAATCTCAGACTGGACATACCCAACATAGTTTGTAACCTGTGATGGAGTTTTCCTCCACAAATCCGTCCAGTCCGCTTTTACATCTTGTGGCACACAGGGGACCTGATCCAGCTGCTATTTACAATAAAGAATGCTAAGCATGCATTTCCTGTAATGCATGGTTGATCTTTAGCTCAGGAGCAGCTGAGCCTCCTCTCCAGCTCTGCCACTCGCAGTTGTAAGGGAGAGGCAATGGCTCTTTCCAGGATCTTGGACTGTTGACTCCACCTCAAACTTCTGGCCAGTGCCAAAGCCATGGTCGGGGCTCGCTGCTTGCGATTCCTTCCTCCCACGTTCAGATGATTAATTCTGCTTGGAACAAGCATTTATCAGCACTCCAAAACCACCCTGTGGTTTGGCATCCTTTACTTGGGTTAAAAAAACACAAGGAGGGGTGTTTGTGGTATAATTTCGTAGCTGAATAAATTAGATACATCTTATACATGTGGTTTTAGCCTTTCCGTATGGAAACCACTCAAAACTTCATGGGAGTTTTGCTTAAGGGATGCCTAATTTCCTGTTTTATTGAATGACCTTTAGTATGACTTGCAGTTTTCTTAAATGGTCCCAAAATATTTGAGTCTGAGGGCATAGGAATACTAAGGGCACAATCCTAACCTGGAGTTAGGCCAGCATAGTTAGGCCACCAAAATGTGGCCGGCACAAAGAACACCGTAAAGCGCATTTGGACCACTCTCAGGGCACAATCCAAAGCTGCTCTGGAGCAGGCAGGCCAGTGCAGTTTGCTGGGAGGCTGGAGCCTCTCCAATGTGCTCCTCGGATCTGCGCCCACGAAATCATGGGCACAGATCTGAGGAGATCGTGTGGCCTGAATTGGGCCTAGTGGATGAGGCCTAGAATACAGCCTAACGGTAGTATGTTTTGATAACATGCTTAATGGACATTGACTTAAACCGCAGTATTAATCAGTTGAAAGGGAAATGGTTAGTCAGCTAAACATTATTTAAATTGATGCCATTACCCCAGTAATATATTTAGTCCTCCTGAAGATTTTCCTGCCTCTGTCTCAAGCATTTATAAAGCCTGAGGTGTTGCTCAGTGCGAATCTTCCATCCAGCAGGACTGGACAAGCAGCTAGTTTTGCAGCTGACACTCACATTGTTTGTTTGCCAGCAACAAGAGAAGTTGCCAGCTCCCTGTCTATTAGATGCTTGTGGTTTCCGTTCTGCTCCAGTACTTAGATTACCCGGCATGGAAGAACACAGTGTGGTGACACAAAACCCATAATGCTTTCTCTTAACCCAAGCAGTTAGCCAAATGCATCTGAGGAGGGAAAACGGCAGGACTGACAATCGGCACTCCAACTTCCTTTTTTCCATTTTACGTTGCATTGCCATTGGAAACGTACCCCAAACTCCTGCTTTGATCTGATTTTATTTTTGTTCACAAGCATTGCTTTGATAATAGACTGAGAATAAATTCAAGTTGTACCTAGGAATTAAAGTAAAAGGGATTAACGGTACTTGGGCATTCTTGCAATGTTACATGAGTACGTCGGGGTATCTGCAAAAGCAAATCCGAGTTGCCAACCTTGGTCCCTGTTCACCAGTTTTACAAATCATGAAAGCCCCTTTGCAGGTGACATTGTTGTGTTTTTAACGGTTTGCACATAAATTAAAAAACGTTAACATTTTTGGATTAAAATGTGCACTCAACGTATCTGTGAGATTGACTTATGCTTGAGTATCTAAACACTTAATTTATCTTCAGGTAACTGCTGATTTGCTTGTATTAAGATGCAAGTTTAGTAATAGAGAACCAATATTATGAGAACCATATGTAAAGGTGGTACTCACCTGGACAGAGGTAATAGGAACACAATATATCCAAATTTGAGGGAATTCGTAGCATTCCCTCAAGACTGAGTATTGATTAAAGCTTGCTGTACTGTTTACTGCAGTCCTCAGTAATTCAGGTTATCCTTGGAATGCTTTGAATCAACCTAATCATGCCTAATCTATACCATGTTTATATTCATCTAGATCAGAGAATCAGCTACTGCTTTACTAAATTTGAGGATGGGAAATGTTTGGTTCCCAAATCCAGAAACCACTCTAAACAACAGTGTTGCTGCACCATGCGTGGCGAAGGGTGGGGCGATCCCTGTGAACTGTGCCCACAAGAAGGAGACGGTATATATTACATCTCTTGTATGATTGTTATAATGTCTGCACACAAGTGGAGTGAGACCTAAATCATGCTGTTGGAGTCACAGAAGACGGAACTAGAGGAGGGGGAGAGACCTTACAAACCTGGTTGTTAGTCGTCTTTCAATGCAGGATAATCATACTTGGCATCAACATCTACTGTATTTCCTGATAGAACAGCTTTTACTTATTTAGGTACAGGCACTAACGGTGGAATAAATGGAAATCGTTAGGGCCTCTTTGCCCATTTGTTAGTGCCAGTTAGCGCCAGGCCCCAACGCGGGCAGACAGGTTGGTCGGCAGTCCCGGCCGCAAGTAATCCCATTTGGGATGGGGAGGAGGCAGGGATGGGGTGGAACCAGAAGGAGGGAGGGAAGGAGCTGGCCCACAAGGGGTTGGACCAGTGACGTCATGCAGGGGGAACGCGGGGGAACTCAGTTCCACTAGTTAAAATTAGGGCTGACTCCGCCCACTTTACTCTCCCTCCTCCTCCCTCCCAATTCCTCTGCAAAGAGCTTTTCTTCTTGGTTGGCCAGCACTCAGAGGGTTAAAGGGAGCGACTCCGGATTCCTAGGGGGGCAAAGGGGGAAGGGCTGCAGTGGGGAAGTCCCGTCCTGCACAGCCCCCTTCCTCGCTCCCTCCAGCCACACATGTGGAGTCAGCAGCCGCTCTGGTGAGTCTGCAGCCCACTGGGGAGAAGGCAGTGATGTCATTCAGGGGGAACGGACCAGAACGGGCATTCCGGATCCTAACGGGCTCTGTGGCTGCTTCTGGGTTTTGTTTTGTTTTTTCCAACATTTGAATTTGAACTCAATAGTGAGTTCCTGTTCCTAAATCATTTGAATGACACCCCTGGGTTGGACTTAGCGTGGCTGCCAGATCTTACCCCTTACAGAGGCCTGGGCAGCCTGGCACGGGGCTGCTTGAATCGCAGCTGGCAAAACAGCCAGTGGTGAGCCAAGGATCCCCACTGCGGGCGGCTGGGCTTTCCCTGTGGGAAGGGGACAAACATCCCCTTCTCCTGAGGAGGCGCCAGCATCTGCCTGGCTGCTGTGGGACGCAGCAGTAGCCATTTTGGTACCACAGCTCCTAGAGAAGCCGGCCAGTTCAGGACTGGGCTGTAAGACTTCAGTGCTATCCACACTCTCCTGGGAATAAGCTCCCTTGCACGCAATGGCATTTACATCCGAATAGATGCGTACGGTGATGCTGTGAATCCACTCTAGAACCAACCCAGTGGTGTCGTTCAAATGATTTAGGAACAGGAACTTACTTTTGATTGGCACTTGTCGGGAACCCGGAACCAGCCACGGAGCCCGTTAGGATCCGGAACGCCCGTTCTGGTCCGTTCCGCCTGAATGACATCACTGCCTTTGCCCCCCTAGGAATCCGGAATCGCTCCCTTTAACCCTCTGAGTGCCGGCCAACCAAGAAGAAAAGCTCTTTGCAGAGGAATCGGGAGGGGGGAGGGGGGGAGTGAAGTGGGCGGAGTCAGCCCTAATTTTAACTAGTGGAACTGAGTTCCCCGCGTTCCCCCTACATGACATCACTGAACCAACCCATTGTAGTCCTGCATGAACTCTTGAACGAGTTCATGTAGGAGGATGCTAGCAGCTGTGGTCCTCCTGCTCATGACTGCTTGGATCCGGTCGGATCCATTCTTTGGCTGCATGCCTCCCCAGTGAATTCTCATCAAGCTCCAAACTTGTTCTTAGATGTATTTTTGAGATAGCAAGGCAATTTCCTTACAAAAAACAAAACAAAACTTTAAAGGGTTCAGCCCAGTACAAGAGTCTTCCAAGAATGAGGCATAGAATGTTTACCTGGGAATGGATAGATTCCTCATGACACCTTCCAGTGTGTGTGTGTGTGTGTGCCTTGACTGGACTGGACACGTGATGCGAATTTCTACATGGGTTTCCAGGAATTCTGTGACCCATGCTTAGAGATCATTGTCAGTGCAATTATCAGTGCAGTTGACAATCAGTGCAAGTGCAGGAGACCAATGATACAATACTGTACTCCAGTAGTTCCCAAAGTCCTACTCAGAAGTTGAAACTGCACTAAGTTGTTGCAGGTGCGAGGCCTGGCAAGGGAGTGTCCCAATGGCGCCACAGCTATCACTGGGACCCAGGGGCTTTTCCCCTTATCTAGGGGATCACACTGGCCTTGAGGAGGGTCTGAGAATCCCACAGCCCCTTCTGTCCCGTCCCCCCCGATGCTCAGAATCGTTCCAGTTGGGAATCAGAGTGCGCTTCTCGGTTTTGCACAAAAACCAATAGTGTGCTCTGTTCACCAGACTGACTGATTTCTAGCATCAGGGATTTCTAGCACAGAGGAGGCTGTGGGGCCCCCGGAACCTCCCCGAGGCCAGCACAACCCTCCAGTTAAGGAGAAAGTACTTGGGTCCCCAGTGGGCCACAATTGCTGCAGTGCCATCGGGGCACCCATTACTGGGCTGCCACCCCCCTTAAGGCATGCTTCCGGTTCCTGTGGTGGGTTGCAACCGTTTTGGGGGCCACTACTGTACTTCATTTTAATGAAGTTCTTGGGACTTCCTTAGTTTCAGGACAGTGGAAGACTGACTAATACTTGCGGGCATTGCCTGTGACCAAGTTTACAGATACTGGCCTAAATAGTGCACCTTTTTCTTATCATAGATATTAATAGCTATCTACCCAACTGTGTGCGTTCCAGGTATAAGAAATAAAACAGCATCACCTAAAGCAAGTCTGCAGAACTGCAAGCACATTTGCATGCATGCAATGCGTGGTTCTGTACTGGAAGCTGATTTCTTTGGCCCAGGGCAGTGGAAATGGTCAGGCTGCTGTGGATTCTGTGCACTGAAATGACATCTGCACTGTCCTTTCAGTGCGTCTGGATACACACATACTTGTACACATCTGCCAAAGCAATGAGATGCAGTAAAGGAAAAATTCTGTTATTATATATAGAATCCAAATTTGAGTTTAGTGATTAAGTGATTGTATACGTAAACAAAGAAAACCGTGTTGACTACACAAAAAAAAAAGACAATTAGGGTCTGCTGAAACAGTGTATTGTCTATACACGTACCATATATCGCAAATAAAACGTCATGCTAAACTGGTTTACTTGCTGTGTCTTAGTAACTGTGTTTCCCTTATAGAGGCTTATAAGCAAATTTGCCCCTATGGAGTTGGTATTTTGGTCGGCCCTCGTGGTGAACCCATTGGTAAGTGATCAGCGCTCCGAATGTGGCTGCATGCTAGTGGTTTTCTTCTTCCTGTTTTCTTTTTAGGCTGGGCCTTCGTATCAAATCCAGATATCTGCCCACACAGGTCTCTGTGCAGGGCTGCACCAAGGGCATCCTGGAGGCGGAAGGGGGGAGTCATGGGGTAGTGCCATGGGCGGGGAGGGGGGGCGGAGATGGGACACGGCCGTTGGGCCATATTCTAACCCCCGTCCCTGAGCTGGGTGATCCCAATCCGGGCTGCTCCTGGCTGCAGGGACTTGCCCCTGCTATTTTGCGGGCACAGATCCAAGCAGCCCCATAGGGCTTGCTGGGGCTTATTCCAGGGCAAGGTGAACCTATCCTCTTGCCCCACGCTGAGCTGCTGCTACCTCCTAATTTAGTCTGTATGCAGTGCAGGTGAATGTGGTTTGGAGAATATTCATCCCAAGATTCATCGGTAACCCCTTTTTTCCTCTTATGTTTTGATTAATTTGGGGGTTAAGATGTGGATGAGTGTCTGGAACCAGAAAACTGTAAAAACGGGCAGTGTATCAACACAGATGGCTCCTTCCGCTGCGAGTGTCCGTTTGGTTACGTTGTTCAAGGAAATGAGTGCGTAGGTGAGTAACAGTTTTGCTCCACCATTGGAATTCCTTTGCTGTCAGCATACAAGCGCGAGCAGTGCAATCCTAAGGATCGTGCAGCATCGGCGCAACGGGGTTGTGCTGACACTGCGCACTTAGCGCTGATGTGGGGGCGCTAAGGCAACTGGACCGGTTCTGCCCGCGCAGCACCTCCCTAGCATAGCTGAAGCTGGCCGGCACAAGGGAGGTGCCATGATGGGGTGGCATAGGGATTGGTGGGAGGGAGAGAGAATGTGGGTGGGACGTGGACGGGCTTGGGAGGTGGCCATATGGCCACATCCTAAGTCCGTCCACGAGGCCCCAATTCGGGCCACGTGGTCTCCTCGAATCTGTGCCCGCTCTTTAGCAGGCACAGATCCAAGGAGTGCATAGGGGAGGCTGGAGCCTCCCCTACGGTAAGGGAACGCATGCTACCTTGCCGTGGGAGGCTCCAGCCTCCCCCCCACCCAGCGTTGGATATGGCGCTGGCTGGCCGCCTTGCCATTTTGGCGCTGGGTAGGATTGCGCCTTAAGTGAAATCCAGACCAACATGCCTTTGCCTTCAGTCACATTTTAAAATTCTGAATTTCCTGTAGGTTGTTGGAATTGTAGGTCTTGGACTACTTAAACATGAACCATGCCTGTTTATTTTTACTGTCGACAGACACTGACGAATGCTCTGTAGGACAGCCGTGTGGAAATGGAACTTGTAAGAATATTATCGGGAGTTTTGAATGCACCTGTGAGGAAGGTTTTGAGCCAGGACCGATGGTGACCTGTGAGGGTAAGTGCTGCTGGTGATGCTTCCGGGCAGGGTCCAGTAGACTTTCTTCAGAAGCCACATTCAGTTCCGACATCTGGGGGGGGGGCTTCTAAATGGTTTGCTGTCCTCACTTCTGATGCTTTGACCAGGACTGATTTAAAAATGGGAAAAGTTCCTAGAAATCTCAACAGCAACACAGACTCTGAACATGCTCAGTAGCATACATTGCAGGGGTTCAGAACTTAAAGCCCTCAGTTTAGCCTGTCATCTGCAGTGGTTTCCCCTTCTCTCTTTCCCAACACTTGCAGCTTGCTAAGTTTGGGAAAGGGGGAAAGGGAGGTGAGAAATGAGCTGGTACTGGTGGTTGCTTTCCCACCACCAACACCACACTGTGTCTTTCCAAGATTTGCAGAGTGTTCAGGGAAAAAAAAGCTTGAGGTTCTTCTCCATTTTCCAAAAGAGCCCCCAAATTCCCTGCCCTTTCTGAATCTAGATGGATGGATTTCAGCCTCGCTAATATATTTGAAAAAAAGGGGGAGTCATTGTAGAGAATTAGCTTACACCAACTTGGGCAGTTCCTGGAATCTGTGGATGGTTAAAGGCTACATTGAGAATTGAAGCCTAATTGAACCAGAGCTTGGATCCTATAGGATCTCCAATTCTCCGTTACTATTTTTATGGTGCTTGGGAGACTTCCAAAGGATTGTAGAACTGATTGGTAAAGTGGCTGGGAAGACTAGATGGGAAACCCTGTAGGCTCCTCATGTAGGAGAATCTCATTAAAATCTGGAGTAACCCCTGCTTCCTGGGCAAGAGGCACTTTTTCAAGTGTTGTTCCTCTTATATTTAACAGGGGGAGAGTAATTGTCCCTTTTCCCCCCTGCACAGTGTCTTTTATAGTGGCTGTTGCTGGTGATGGTCTGCAATTTTTTTGGATTGTGAGCTCTTTGGGGAGCCATTTAATGTTGTTGTTGTTGTTTGTCTATAAACCGCTTTGTGAACTTTGTGCTGAAAAGTGGTATATAAATACTGTTTGATTGATTTTTCTGATACAGATGTAAATGAATGTGCTCAGAATCCTCTCCTTTGTGCCTTCCGATGCGTAAACACTTATGGATCATATGAGTGCAAATGTCCAGCTGGCTATGTCCTCAGAGAAGACAAGAGAATGTGCAAAGGTAAAATTCTTAGGAAACTTCCAATTATAAAAAAAAATATGCTGAATTATCTGGCTAACAACCCAAACCAAAACAGCAAGTACCCACATCCAGAACCAGCAACATAAAGATCACACACAGAACTTTCGCCAGTTTTTAGTAAATGTTTATCATGCTTTCAGATCAGAATGAGTGTGAAGAAGGAATTCATGACTGTGATTCAAAGCAAATGGAGTGTAAAAACCTGATAGGCACATATATGTGCATATGTGGACCAGGATTTCAACCCCGACCAGATGGCGAAGGCTGCATGGGTAAGTAAAGATGAGACCTTTGCACATTCCAATAGCTGGTGCTAATTTCAAAGTTATGCCTAGGAGGAAATTTGGCTAGCACCTTGAGGAATTCAGAACAAGACTTTTCCTGCCTGGCTGCATAGCTGATCCTATACTGTCAAGGAAAGTCCTCATTTATCTACAATTTAAATAGACAGAGGATAGAGGTCACTTTATGTCCCCAGGAATAAATAAACGTAAAAATGCAATGTATAAAAAGTTCACAGGTGTGATTTGCTCTTTACTATACTTATGAGCATAAGACGAGCCTTGCTGGATCAGGCCAAAGGCCCATCTAATCCAGCTTCCTGTATCTCACAGTGGCCCACCAGGTACCTCAGAGAGCACACAAGGCAACAAGATGTCTGCATCTCGTTGCCACTTGCCTGCATCTGAGTTAGCTTACTTCTAACGTAAGAAGGTTGCATCATCATGGCCTATAGCCCACGGTGGACTTCTCCTCCAGAAATCTGTCCAATCCCCTTTTAAAGGCACCTAGGCCAGATGCCATCACCACCTCCTGTGGTAAGGAGTTCCACATTAATGACCCGCTGGGTAAAAAGGTATTTCTTTTTATCCATTCTAACTCTCCCAACACTCAATTTTAGTGGATGTCTCCTGGTTCTGGTGCTGTGAGAGAGGGAAAAGAACATCCCTCTATCCACTCTATCCATCCCATGTATAATTTTGTATGTCTCAATCATGTCCCCCTGTCAGGTACCTTTTTTCTAGAGCCCCAAACACTGCAGTCTTTCCTCATAAGAGGTGCCCCAGCCCAGTAATCATTTTTGTTGCTCTCTTCTGCACCTTTTCCAGCTCCACTATGTCCTTTTTGAGATGCAGCGACGGGAACTGTACGCAATACTCCAGATGCGGCCTTACCATTGATTTGTACAATGGCATAATAATATTGGCCATTTTATTCTCAACCTCACATAACTTGACACCTCACCTCAGTGATCATTCTAGAATAAAAGGTTGACGTTGTTGTTTATGCAAATGTGGAATTGCATCAAATAATGATATTAATGTTGGGATATCCTTAACTGTACACAGATGAGAATGAATGCAGGACCAAGCCTGGGATCTGTGAACATGGAATCTGCCATAATACACAAGGAAGTTTCCGCTGTGAATGCGAAGATGGTTTCGTTGTCAATGAAGCTCAGAATGAATGCATAGGTAGGTGTTAGGGTCAGATAAAGGGAAGATGGAGTGTAAGGCAGTAATGATGTTTGTGGCATCCCCTGGGAAATTTCCAGGCTACTAGTTTAACTATAAGTAAAAATACCCTTTTTTCCCCACGACCGAATGGTCTAGTCATGACCGACTGTAGGGGGTGGTGCTCATCTCCGTTTCAAAGCCTGTAGAGCCAGCGTTTGTCCAAGGACAAGCTTCCGTGGTCATGTGGCCAGCATGACTATACGCCGTAGCTCACGGAACGCCATTCCCTCCCCACCGAAGTGGTCCCTATTTATCTACTTGCATTTAGGTGCTTTCGAACTGCTAGGTTGGCAGGAGCTGGGACAAGCAACGGGAGCTCACTCCGTCGTGCAGTCTTGAACTCCCAACCTTCCGGTCAGAAAGCCCAGCAGCAGTGGTTTAACCCGCTGCGCCACCATGTCCCTCCCCAGTCTATACTACTACTATAAGTAGCAGGGAACTATTCACCATGTTGCAATGAGTTCTCTGGTTACGAGAACATCGCTGCAGCGATTGCGGTGCTGCAGGCACCCAGGGGGTTCCTACCTGAGTGGGGGTAGGGAGTCACGTCAGCCTCTGAAAGGGTTTGGGAGGTCTCCTAGATGCTAAAAATAGTACCGATTGGGGGATCTGAGTGCACTTCATACATGAAGTTTGAAGTCCCTCCCCTGCCCCAGTCCCTGTTCCCACCAGTACTTACAGCAGTCCCAATGTCCAAGTAGGACTTTGGGAATCATTTATTATATCAGTTCTGAATGGTTATATCTTAGTGGTTCATTCAGAAGTTCAAATAATTGCTTGACATTCAGCCATCAAGCAATGAACAAGTCCGTGTGAACTGACCTTTTACCTTGTTGCGGGTACACACAAATACGGCTGCTGTCCTGTAATGAGATGTCTCTGTACGAGCCCAGCACCCATTAAGAGTCAACATTGGTCACACACTTGCGTCAGATTTTCCTCCTACCGGAAAGACCCAACAAATGGAGTAGTAGCCTGGGTTTATAGGAGGACCTGGGTTGTGTGGACCTGGCCAATAATAACCTGCTTCTGTGTTTGTATAAACCAGCACACACTAACAGTTGCGTTTTCCAAGCTTTGAGTATTCACTTCCGCATCTCTCCTTTCTCAGTCAGAAGGGCAGGGTGTTCTGGCTGCAACAGAACCTTTCTTCACTGAGAGTCTTTTCTTTCTTTCCCCCAGACATCACGTTCTCTTTCTTACTGCTGCCTGGCTTTCATTCTCCCTGCTACAATCCCTAAATATGGCTAAGTATGCTCTTCTTTCTTTGATACTCCTACTTCCTCCCCTCGCCCCACCCTCACAAAACCAGGTTGACGTCACCGATGTTTTTTGTTTTTTGTTTTGCAAGTGATGTTCATTTGCTTTGCAGACCAAAGGCAAGGCTATTGCTTCACCGAGGTTTTGCAGAGTATGTGTCAGATTGGATCGAGCAGCCAGAACACCGTGACCAAATCCGAATGCTGCTGTGATGGCGGGCGAGGATGGGGCCCCAACTGTGAGATCTGCCCCTTCCAGGGCACCGTAGCTTTTAAAAAACTTTGTCCTCATGGCTTTGGATACACAACCAGTGGAGAAGGTATGTCTGTCTGGAAATGGCTGGACATGAGCAACAACTTTAGAACTAACATCCCAATCCAGTACTAATCCCCACGAAATGGGCTCAGTGTGGGTTGCATCCTGGGTGGGAATTTTGCAGGTTGGAAGTCTCTGCGGGGTAAGGGGACATTTGTCCCCTTGCCTCAAGGAAAGCCCCCAGCCCATGCAACAAGTCTACCTGGACTTGCATGAGCCCTGTGGCTAGCACTGGTTCACATGCACCCCACATGGGTGCACCCCACATGCATCCCACCATATGTGTTGGCAGAGCGGGCCCAGGAGGAGGGATAGGGTGCGGTGTGCATGTGACCATGTACAATTAAGTTATGGATTCTAGACCAGTGGTTCCCAAACTGTGGGTCAGGACCCACCGATGGATCATGAGCAAAGTTCAGGTGGGTTGCGAAGCCATCATTGAAAATATGGGAAGATGGGATGCTGGAAAGGGGGAGGGCTGTTTGGTTGTTTTGCTTGTGTCAAGGTTGTAAATAGGCATTTTCCTTTCTGATTCACTTTGCTATTGGAAAATGGCTGAGAAATAATCCAGCTTCTTGCTGCATTCTCCATTAAGCAGCAGGTTCTGGCACCACAATGACGGCACTTCCAGCCGTGACATCACTTCTGGTGGGTCCCGGACAGACTGTAATTCTAAAAAATGGGTCCCAGTGCTAAAAAAAATTGAGAACCGCTGTTCTAGACACTGGCAGATTTGCCATGGCATTAATGCAGGAATCTCTCTTACTGCAGTCAGAGGCGTTTCTACAGGGAGGGCAAAGCTCTAAGTGTTGCAAGGAGCCTTACCCTGTCATGTAAATCCCTCCCCTCCCTTGCTGCTGTAGCCAGTAAGCAACGCCAAGATGTTGCTTTTCCCTGTGAGGATTGGCTAAAACGGCGCAGGAGAGGAGTGATTTCCACTGCAAGGTAAGGCTTCTTGCAAAACTTAGAGCTCTGCCCTCCCTGTAGAGACGCCACTGACTGCAGTGTTTGCTTTTTGAGATACTGTGGCCTTCATGCCACCTCCTCCCACTTTCATCCTTTTTTAGACTGGCAGTAGCAGTGAATAGAGGTACGGTGTACAGGTCAGAGAGCAGGGTCATAAAGCACATTGTATGAGTCCCACTCTAGCTTGGTGAAGAGATTTAATAGCTGTGGCTCAATGCCTCATTTGGGGCACAAGCCAAGTGGGAAGGAGGTCAGAGTTCGCTCAGCCTTAAATGTTGACTGCTGAGTCTGCCTCTGCTCAGTTGCCTTTATCACACTTCAAGGTTTCTTGTTTGCTGTCATTGTGAAATGACATAAAATCTGTAGTATTTTTTTTTACCAGTTTCCTAAATCAAAGGTGCAGCTCTTTGTTGATAAGTTGTATTTTTGTCTCCTACAAAAGCGCAGGAGTAGCACTGAACCCAGGCAATGCTGTTTTTTTCTGTTTTGCATTCTCTATAGTCCTATTTATTGAATTGCAGATATTGACGAGTGCAATGTTATGCATGATGTTTGCCGGAATGGGCAATGCGTCAATGAAAACGGATCATACCGCTGCGAGTGCAAAGAAGGCTACACTCCAGATATAACAGGCACCCTTTGTGTCGGCAAGTTTCTTCTTTTTTATTTAAATGCACATTATAACATAGCACACAGGCATGCCTCAGTATCCACTGGGGTTCAATTCTGGACCACCCTCTGGATACTTGAAACCGTGGATACTGGGGACCTTTTTAAAGTTAGGGAACATCAGTGGTTTTGCTGCAACAAGGTTAAAAAAAGAGATTCGTTTATTGTTCCCTGTCTTTTTAGTAGACGTGCCTAGTTGGTATTTTTGGATAACTGAAACCATGGATATCAAATCAGTGGATACCGGGGCACACCTGTACTATTTTACTTTAAGAATTGATACCCCATCTTTTCATTGAAATGAACAGCCAAGGCAGCTGAAGAAGGAACATTTAAGCAGCGTAAATTAAAATATCAAAAGCATAAACCTCTAAAGACAACAAGCAGCAGTTCATCAAAGAGAAATAACAAAAATGAGCGCCCAAAATGTCAGCCTGACAAAGGTGTTGGTAAATAGAATTATTCTGACCCAGCATCAAAAAGATAGATTCCTTCCAGACATCTTTGATGGGAAATGAAGAGAGAGTGACAGGTAATTCCACTAGAAGACACTAATTTTGTCTCTGCTTATTAATTCCACGTTTTGATTCATCTCAATGAAGAGTCTTTGGTTTGCTTTATTTTAGATCTGAATGAATGCAACCAGTCCCCAAAGCCTTGCAATTTCATCTGCAAAAATACGGAGGGGAGCTATCAGTGCTCATGTCCAAAAGGATACATTTTGCAGGATGATGGGAGAAGCTGCAAAGGTAAAAGTGACTGGAGTGAATAGGAAATGCTTGGAAGATGTGGCTAGACTCCTAGTGGAGAAATTTTTTCTGAAGAGAAGAAAGGACCAGCACCTCAGCTCTCACCTAAAAAGACCTTCAACCAGTTCTGTTGCCACAGATGGCCCTTTCTCCACACCGTATTTGCCTCTATGTCAGGGGTTGGCAGTCTAAGCCCCTAGTCCTGGTCCAGCCTGCCACTGAAGGTCATTGGCTCACATGGAGCTTGACTTGGGAGGCTTTGCCTCTCGTCAAGTTTGCCACCCACCAGACAGGGAACAGCTGAGCTGCCTGCCCAGGTTTGCGGAGTCCCTGTACCGCACAGACACTTCCGGGAGTTCAACAACCCAGAAGTTCAGCAATGACATCATCACCAAATGCCCAGCTCCTTTGCCGCAAAGGTTGCCCATGCCTGCTCTAGGTGAAGGCCAGCCTGTCCGTGATGCAGTGTAAAACTGTCAAGTAACGCAGAGTGGCCGGCCTTTCAACTTCAGGGCTGAAATTTCAGTCGGAAATTCCAGCATGTCCCGCTTGACAACTTGACAAGCTGCACCTGCTGAAATTCCTTGCTCTCCACGATTGTTAGAGAAGTCCAGGAGCCCTAAAGTTGAAAGGCTGGCCACCCCTGAGATAGACCTTTGGGGACTATTGGCCCAGTCACTGGGGCAGAAGTCGTACATAGGACTTCCCATTTGGTTTCCAGCTGCAACTGCAGCATCTCAGAACAGGCACATCTGACTTCTTTCCACCCCCCACCCCCCGACATTTGTCATTTCCTGCAACGTCCCCCCCCCCCAGGGTTTCCTAGAGTTCGCTAGAAAGTGTGCTGACCTTCCTTTATCCCATCTGTTGCTCAGCGTAGCGCAGGTCGGCCTTGATTATGCATTAATTGAAGGTGCTGAAGGCCAGTGGAGCAAAACGATGCTACACGCGGCCACTGAGCCAGTCCTGTGCAGTGCTCTTGCGCAATGCGTTCTTGATTAATGTATTTGTATCTCAAGCCACAGTCCTAAGACGGCTGAGCCTTGAGGAGGAGCAGAAACTGAAAAGTCCCTTGGCTTTCCTTTCAGATCTTGATGAATGTGCAACCAAGCAGCACAACTGCCAGTTCCTTTGTGTCAACACCATTGGCGGCTTCACCTGTAAATGCCCTCCTGGATTTACTCAGCATCATTCAGCGTGTATTGGTGGGTAGCAAAGGAGATTGACCTTTTTTTAAAGGTTTGGAGCTGCTTCATATATTATTGTATTATCATGCATTGCAGTGATCGAAAACTAGATTGATCACAGGGCCAGTGTAGAACAGGCAACAGGGTTAGACCGCCAAGTGAGTTACATAAGAAGAGCCTGGATCAGGTCAAAGGCTAAACTAGTCTAGTTTCTTGTAGCTTACAGGCTCAAATCCTAACCAGTTTTCCAGCATTAACTTAGCTGTGCTAATGGGGCAAGTGCTGCATCTTGCAGTGGGGGGGGGCAATCACAGAGGCCTCCTCAAGGTAAGCGAATGTTTGTACACTTACCTTGAAACTGCATTGCCCTTATCCCAGTGCTGGAACGTTGTTTAGGATTGTGCCCACCAGATATTCCAGGAGGCACACAAGGCAACAAGATACATGTATCCTGTTACCACTCCTTCCCCTTCACTTCTCCCTATTGATATGTTTCCTTCAAAGTTTTCACAGTTGGTTCAAGTTTTTCAGCACAACTTCAAGTAAAGAACTCCAAAATACACGTGTGTGACACAGCTTACGTGTCCTAGCAATTTTCACTCCTTACAGGTTAGAAGGACAAAGGTATAATCAGAGGCCCCAATTGTTGACTCGGCTTAAAAGCTAGCCATTGCTTAGGGTTGCCATCAACCTCTCCTTTCCTCCAAGCCTTGTGACCTGTGCAGGCAACAGGGGAGTGCTGGAAGGGGAGGGTGTTTTCTGACAGCATAACTACACAGGAATCTTGTTTTCTGCCTTTTCCAAAGGAAAGATGTGGAATGGGCATCTTTTCAGGGGGTCAGTTTTCTATAGAGGTTGTTCTGTAGTCATCTTCAGGATGAACAAAGACTGAGTGAACCAGCTGATTTGTTCAACTGCGCTCCTTTTAGATAACAACGAATGTACTTCTGATGTCAACCTTTGTGGATCTCGGGGCGTTTGTCAAAACACTCCTGGAAGCTTCACTTGTGAATGTCAACGAGGCTTTGCACTTGACCAAACTGGAGCCAGCTGTGAAGGTACCCCAATGTCACAAACGACCTCCGATGGAGCCTGCTGTTCTTTGACTGTTGCCCAGCTACACGCAGTAACATTCCTCTTCTTCTTTAAATTGTTACATTGTCCTTTAAGGGTTTTTCATGGTGGGTTAAGTGAGTTCAATCTTTGGTACCTGAAGTTAAAAAAGGAATTTCACGCTGTAGTGCTGGGAGGAGCATCTGCTGCTAGTCAAGTAGGCCACATTGGGCTAGAAAGATTATCCTGGGCCAGATTGATCAGTGATCTGCTACTCTTCATATTTCCATGGCATAACCAGCGATGGTATCTGGTAATGAAGATCTGGAACACTGGGCGGGACTTACATATGATTGGCAGCCCGTCCGTTCCGCCGCCTACCCGCCCGCCGCGCGGACTGCCCTGGCCCTGGAGGGGGCGCCTGCTCGCTGGGGGGATGGGTGGGGGCGCACCGGGTGCCTGGGAGAGCAGCGGTGGGGCGCGCCAACCGGGGGCAGCCCGCGCGGCCGGCGGGCAGGCAGCGGAACGGAACGGACGGGCTGCCAATCACACGTAAGTCCCGCCCAGCGTTCCGGATCTTCATTACCAGATTCCATCGCTGCATGGAACCGGTTGTTAATTTATTTGCTGGGCATAATCTTCTCAAGTCGCTAATAATAGCTAATAATAGTCCACTGTTCCGTGAACTCGGAACCCAATTCTGCAGCATTGTTGAGAATGCTCACACCTATTTTGCATTCCAACCAAACATTCGCAGATGTAGGAGTGTAACGAAAGGATCATTCTATGACTTTCTGTAGCAATGCAAGAAATTGCATCAAATGCAGCAGGCCCGTAGAGTGTCCAGGAGATACAACACGCAATAAGGTTAAAATGTGATCCTTCTTGGTTTTTGATATCTGACTATAAAGTGTAGAACAAGACGTGTATCACTTTCACCAATCTGTAGTTGCAGGTTTTATGTTTTCA
The DNA here is from genome assembly GCA_029204185.1 of Lerista edwardsae. NCBI lineage: Eukaryota > Metazoa > Chordata > Lepidosauria > Squamata > Scincidae > Lerista > Lerista edwardsae. Next base: position 982,404 of record JAJKFI010000020.1, read on the forward strand.
CCAACACAAGTACTGGCCATGGAAGAAATTCTTAATGTTACCTCGAGTGGCAAGGGTGTAAGGCCTATATTCCAGACTACTTTCAGTTTGTGTAAAGGATGGCAAGTGATTGCTATTACTTAACTGGATGCATAGAAAAGAGCTGTAACTTTCATACTGACCCAAGAATTCCAGATATCTACGTAGCTCTGATTATGGCACAGATATTTCCCCCTCCCCCATGACTAATTCATAAAATTCCATTGCAGATGTTGATGAGTGTGACGGAAACCATCGGTGCCAGCATGGTTGCCAGAATATAATTGGAGGATACAGGTGTAGTTGCCCACAAGGATATCTCCAGCATTACCAGTGGAACCAGTGTGTCGGCAAGTCCCTTTTCTCTTTATCTGAGCAAAGCAGACCACTTAACAATAAGACGTTGGCATTGTGTGATTGTTGACTGAACCTTGATTTAGTACATTCAGCTACATTTCTTTTATGCGTTCCTGAAAAAGGCAGCCACGGGGTTCTAGGAAGCCTTTGCAACTCCTGGAAAGTGAGAGCCAAAGCTTTGACTCAAGAGGGGAAACAGGCAGCCCAATCCTAACCTGCACCAGCTCTGCAAGGCTGCATGACCTGCACTGTATCCAGCGCAGGTTCGAGGTGACTGGAGGCCACTTCAGGATAAGAGGATTTTTTCCCCCTTACTCTGTGTCAAACCCCAGCCAGCCCTATGGCCTTCTTGGATCCGCTACTGGATCCGTGCCAGTCTTTCCCCTTTCCAGCATCCCATCTTCCCATATTTTCAGTGATGGCTGCCCGAGGTGCTTCGTGACCCACCTGAAATTGGCTCGCAGCCCACTGTTTGGTCCCGACCCACAGTTTGAGAACCATTGCTCTAAAGTCATAGGAACCTACTTTTTAATGTCTGTTGTATGACAGCAACTGCAGTTATAAGACCAGTTTCTATTAGATATCCATTTTATATCCATTTAACTTAATTGGTCATTTCAAGTTGTGGTTCTTTCCTGGAGATGTGTGCAGTGACTCAAACAGTGAGAACCAATGACCATGTGCTTGGCATTGTTTGCTTTCAAACACATATAAAAATGCCTTTCGGTGTTATCATTGCACTGCTCTAAGGGAGGTCTCTGGTTTTAATTACACAAGAAAACTTGCTGACATTTTTACACAGTTGTCCATTGGGAATGTAGATGTTTCAGCTCTGACAGGAAAATTTTACAGTTACTCAAAAGTGGCTTTCATTTTGGAAAGATTAGATTAAATTAGAACTGGGAAATATGATTTAAATTAAAAATGTGATTTGCCCTTTTCAGATGTTGTTATCATTGGGAATGCAGGAGTCCCAAAGACAAGAGGGCGTTTTGATCCTCTCAAGCTTGTTTTGGAAAGTCCCAAATCCTTCTGTTCTTGCAAATGAACCTGAAGTTTTCCGGGATGGTATTGGCAGACTAGTGGAGTCTTCTTTATATAACTCACAGCCCAATCCGAACCTGTGTTGGAGCGGGTAGGCCGGCTGGATACTTTCCCCTTACCCCGGGTAAGCCCCAGCCAGCCATATGGGACTACTTGGATCTGCACCAGCGAAATCACTGGCACAAATCCAAGTGGCCCAGATTGGTCTTGAACTATATTATCAACATAGTAAGTATCACTTTCAGCATGCAATTCAAAGCGCCTGGTTGGCCCACACATGCTGCTAATGCACCATAAAGCGTATTTGCACCACATTTTGGAGAGTTAGACTAGCGCACAGACATGCTCCGGCCAGCGGCGTCATGCAGCCGGAACGCTGGGCGGGAGGAATGGGTAAGCGGCAGCCCGCCCGTTGCGTTCCGGTCTGTTTCACCGTCTTCCCCGCCCCTGGGGGCGGGGAAGATGGCGAAACGGACCGGAATGCAACGGGCGGGCTGCTGCTCATCCGTTCCTCCCACCCAGCATTCCGGCTGCATGATGCCGCTGGCTCCGGCCTAGCTGTGGTGATTCCTGAGCCAGAGGCCCGAAGGTAAGGCCGGCCTTTTGAGTCTGGCACAGAGACTCCAGGAGGGTGGCGGGAGGTGGAAGGGGCAGGGGCAGGGCGGAACAGAGCAGGGGGAGCATGGAGAACAAGTTGTCCCATGCATGGGCCGGCCTTGGTGACCCTGATTCAGCCAGTCAGAGTCACGTGCTGATTTTGGTGGCGGAGTTCTGAGTAGGCCCATCTTGGCTGCTGTGCGTTACATGAGGGAAAAGGAAATATTTTCCCCTGTCCCAGGGTAGCACGGCAGCAGCTCTAAGTCCCTGGCTGGATACAGGGCAAATGTGTCAGCCTGCCTTTCCCAGCCTGGGGTTTGGACTGTGCTGCCTACAAGATTTACAGTATTGGTTTGGACTGCAAGATTTACAGCCTTGCAAGATTTACAGTATTGTGCTCAGTACTCTAGCCCAGAGTTCTGAACACAATATTCAGTGTCCTAAACTAATGTGTCCTAAACAAATGATCAATTTTGTTTCTTAAACATATTTAAAATTACTTTGCCAGCACCCAGTCAAGGTTCTTTTTTGGGGGGGTGGGGCGGGGGTGGGATGAATATAACTTATGCTTTCCAAATAGCACAGCAAGCAATAAGCAAACGTGTGTTTACTTTTTATTTCACATATTTATGTCCTGCCTTTCCCTTCTCCAGTAGGAGATGCCCAAGGTGCTTTACAGCGGTCTTCTTTCCCCCTGTAAACTATTAAAGTAGAATGCAAAAAAAAATAAACGAGAGTTTTGCTTCTCTGGCTTCACAGAGGGCAGTTCGTGTGGCAGCGAACGGGGCTTCTCCGACTACAACAGTGCTTTGCTTCTGTTCCAGATGAAAACGAATGCATCAGTGCCCATGTTTGTGGGGGCGCATCTTGCCACAACACTCTGGGAAGCTACAAATGCATGTGCCCCACCGGATACCAGTTTGAGCAGTTCAGCGGAGCGTGCCAAGACATCAACGAGTGTGGCTCCTCGCAGGCCCCCTGCAGCTATGGCTGCTCCAACACAGAAGGAGGCTATGTCTGTGGCTGTCCGCCCGGGTACTTCCGAATCGGGCAAGGGTAAGCCGTTCTGCACGTGATAAAGGACTGGCTCCAAGGACAGCTCCTGGGCTGGTGGCCATGGAGGCAAACTACCAAGGCTTTCCCCCAGTAAGCTGTGTGTCTAAACAAGGGGAGGAGAGGGGAATGGGGAGTGAGTGAGCGCTAAGCACTAGGATCCGCATGTGCTCACCGGCGACCTATCCCTGGACCCTGATACTGTGTCTGAAGTGTATATTTTTACTCTTTGAGGATTACTCAATGGCTGCATGTCCAAAAGAATTTCTGGCATTAAGGGTGCAATCCTAACCTGGAGTGAGGCCGGCACAGTTAGGCCAGCAAAGTTTGGCTGGCACAAGGGCCATCATGAAGTGTGTTTGGACCACTTTCGGAGTCAGAGAGGCCAGCCCACAGACGTGCGCCATCCTCTGTGACTCCAAGAGTGGTCTGAATGTGCTTTACGGTGGCCCTGGTGCCGGCCAAACTTTTCTGGCCTAACTGTGCCGGCCTAACTCCAGGTTAGGCTTGCACTCTAAATGTCCCATTAAAAGGAATTCTCAAATTCTTATAACGTCCAAAGTATTAGTATTCAAATAATTGCATTTCACTGCCTCTGACTAGTCAAAATGTCCCTGAGTATATTTAGTTTCCAATGACTAGCATAACTTGTGTGAAATAAAATAATGAACAGAGTCTGTCCATTATGATGCAGTTGAAATGCTGGCCTTCTAGATGTGGGTCTTCCATTGGTATCTGTGGTGTTACACATGCTTTGGTAGATTTTGTTTTGTTCTTCATTTCCTAGGCATTGCGTTTCTGGGATGGGGATGGGCAGGGGTCACGGCCAGGACCTGTCCGTCAGTGGCGAAGTAGATGACAATTCACTGTCTCCAGAAGCCTGCTATGACTGTAAAATCAACGGCTACCCGAAGAGAGGGAGGAAGAGGCGAAGCACGAATGAAACCAGCTCACTTGATGCAGAGGTAACTTACTGTTGAACTTCCTTGGGATGGGATGTAGACAGCGGCGTCACGCAGCCGGAACGCTGGGCAGGAGGAATGGGTGAGCGGCAGCCCGCCCGTTGCATACCACTCGATTTCGCTGTCTTCCCTGCCCCCACAGGGGAAGTTCCTCCCACCCACCCGTTCCTCCCGCCCAGTGTTCCGGCTGCATGGCGCCGCTGGATGTAGATCATTTTCCAAGAGCTTTCTGGATCCCAGCTCTTTTATTACCTTTTTTATTTAAGTAAGGTTTTCTTTTTCTTTTACCATCAAATAAATATGCATGCTTAGAGCATCATCCAGGTACAAGGTAGAATCAGAGGACAAATATTTATTCATTTTATTTGAAAGATTTTCTACCCCACCTTTTTCCCCAGTGAGGGGACTCAAGGCGGCTTACAAAATAAAACAAAACAATATTAAAACAATATCTTAAAAACATTAAAATAACATCATTAAAATAGCACAGAACCCAAGATCAACATTAAAATACCATTACATTAAAAGAAACATTCATGGAATGTTTCCATGAATGTTTCCAACCAAACATTCATGGAAACGCCTTGCAAAAAAGAAACATCTTGAGGCCCCGCCGAAAGGTCTTCAGAGAGAGAGCTGTTCTTAGTTCAGAGGGAAGGGAGTTCCATCAATAAGGGGCCACCACCAAGAAAGCCCTATTCCTAGCTGCCGCCCCCCTCAGCTCACCTGGTGGCAGCACAATCAGGAGGGCCTCCCCTGATGATGCTAAGAGGATGGGTAGGATTATATGGAAGAAGGCGGTCCCTCAAATACCCTGGACCCAAACTGTAAAGGGTCTAGAAAATAGTCTAGATATTGATACAAGGAAGACGACAAAGGGAGGGGAGGGAAATGGAAGTAATGTAAACTGGTACAAATGTATGATTGTTAACATAGGGCTTGATCCTATGCTGGGGCAGTGCCGGCAGCCAACATACTGCCCTGCCATAGCAAAAGTGCCATAAGGCAATGTGGCACTGGCAGAGAGGCCAGCTCCCAGGAGACGCGTTTCTAGAGTAGTCAGCAATGGGGCTTTTGGGGGCAGGGGGAGGGTGGAACTGGAATGGGGGGCACGAGGAGAAGATTGGGCCCATGAGGGGGGCGAAGATCATGGTAGATTTTGCTGTCGCATCCTTATGCCCTACTCCTGTGTCTGTTATCCCTTCATGGGTCTCCTTGGTTTGGCGCATGCTAAATAGCAGCTGCAGATAGTAGACCCATTGGGACCACATGTGGTTGACACAGGGTAGGAGAAGCTTCCCACAGGATACAGCTGCGGCCATTTTGGCATTGCTGGGTGCCAGAGAACCATAGATTTGGACTGTTAGGCTTAGTTGGTTACAATAGAGGACTAGGAGATCATGCCAAAGCCTTCACAGAAAAGGTGGGTTTTGAGAAGGGGATACAAAGGAAGTACTTTTCTCTTACTTCCTTTGTATCCCCTTCTCAAAACCCACCTTTTGTCGGATGTCGGAGAGGCATCCGGGGGACAGTTCTAGATATCAGGAGCTGCAGGGAAGAAAGGGCAGAGATATCTGAGGAGGCGAGTGATGTTTGGGTGGCTGTGGGTTATTGTGGCTCAAGGCTTCGGTTTTTTAAGTCTTCACAAGGTTTGGCATGTGCTTAGAGAATCTCCATACATAAACCAACCCTACCCAAACTTGGAAGACCCCTGATCATATAACACGGGGCGACTCAGTGAAATGAAACAGCAACACAACGTTTCTCACAAGTAATCAGGAGAATTGAGCTTGCAGGTGTTTATTTTAATGTTCTTTTCTCTAAATATTATATACGTTTTTCACTCTGAGTCTTCCCTCTCCCCCCACCATCCACCACAAAACCTGCAACAGAGACACCATTTTCTGTGCAAACCCCACGTCCGTCTTACACGGAATTCCATCCTGTTAGCTATCAGCAGCTGCTTTAGAAGGAGGCCGACCACGGGCCCATCTAGTCTGTACCAGTACATAATGTAGATCATGCAGTTCTGCATGCCTCTAACCAGCAGCGTCATGCTGCCGGAATGCTGGGCAGGAGGAGTGGGTGAGCGGCAGCCCGCCTGTTGCGTACCGCTCCGTTTCACTGTCTTCCCCGCCCCCGCGGGGGCGGGGAAGACGGCGAAACAGAACGGTACGCAACGGGCGGGCTGCCGTTCACCCGTTCTTCCCGTCCAGCGTTCCAGCAGCATGACACCGCTGCCTCTAACCCAGAGTGTTGTGTTTGTACAGCTGCCGCCTAATCCATTTACTGCGGCATGAGCATTCAGGCTCGGTCGTCAGAGATATGGCGGCTAATGAACGTTGCTGTTGTTTGCAAAAGCTCGTACCACATCAGACCAGTGTATCTGGCTCTCAGGAACAATTGAAAGGAGCGTGTGTGTGAAAAGGAAGCTCAGATGTTGTGGTTGCTGTATTTTGTCAGTAGGGTCCTTCTGAAGTCACTGCCAGTTGTTGAGAGGGGTCAGCGTTCACTTACGTGCTCATTTCCTGTGTCATGTCAGTGCTAAGGTGCCCACCCAGTTTTGCAGCGAAAAAACTTCTCCGTGTCAGAAAGCACATGTAAATGACTGTGTAGTCTTCAAAAACACAGAAGCATTGTCATGAGCTTAGGTGCTTCTTCCCCCAGGGCACCTCCTCCAAATAAAACAGTTTCCACTTGCAAGTCAGGTACCAAGTGTATAGGGATTCCGGCAGCAACTGTTAGCTTCGGCTTCGCAAGAGGCTCCTGAGCCCAGGAGCCTCTTTTGCGCGTCTCCTTTCCCAGCAATCTTCATGCTATCCAGTCTGCAGGGTTTGGTGTATGTTTTGTGTGATGGGCCCGGAAGCTCCGCTCAGCATGAAATAACCACAGGATAATTGAAAAGAGCAGGAGAGTTTAGGCGACAAAGAATCAAAATCAGAAAGTAAATAGCTAACATCTGCTGCAACACAAAAACTGGTCCTTTTTTTTTCTCCCTGCTGCCTGATTTTGATGATAACAGCAAATGATGGGAATAACAAATCCCTTGAGAGTTTTGCACAACAAAGCAATTTGGCCGGTGTCAAACTATAAGCGTTTACATAAGGGATTTTTCTTCTGTTTCTATAGAGGCCCTTTTTAGCAGTTCAGTTCGGCAAACGTTGTATGATCAGACACAAACTTGACAGGCCCCACAAGCAGTTCCTTATCAAAACAACCTGTCCCTTTATGAGAACCAAGCATAGTAATCAGCCTGTTGGAAACTAGAGTTCTCCTTTAATAATATATCTACAAATGGTAGAAGACTTTTATTGCATTTCAAGAACTGTATTCATTCAGACTTTCAAGAGTTAGGTTTTGCCCTCATCTAAACTGTGTCTGCCTGGTTTCAATGAATGAGAATAGTTGGAAGGTGAGAAAATAATGCAGCATCCTTTTAAATTCAAGTTTGATAACTGGCGGGAAAAGCTGGCAAAAAAGGCTATTTAAACTTCCATTATCTGACACTTCATTTGCAAGATACACTGGATGTTTGCCTGTCAATTTGCTGAAAAGTAATACTTCATAACTCCGATGTCTAAAAAAAATTGGATTGGATTTAAACAGAAATGACAGCATTTGGGGGTCGAGCAATGTGTCTGATCCTGTTTTGGTTCCTCCTATAGTCAACAGCTGTTTAATGCACCCATCTTGTCCTCTGGGCCCTGCTTAATTTGCTAAATAGACGAAACTTGCTTCAAACAGAAAGTTTTCACACTCGTACTGTCAGAAATTGGGTTCCACAAAATGCGTAACATTCCTAATTTAATAATTTGTGTGCTATGTAAATATTCCGAGTAGCCAAATATCTTAAGTATCCTACAAGCCATTTGGATAGCTGAGTTGTTGGATATCATTCACGCATTATAAGTGCGTGAAAAAGCGGGAAGGGAGAAATTAAAGCACTCCTTTTTTTTTTTTAACAGGATCAGCCCAAGGTGGAAAGAGCTGTTAATCTTGCCAGCTGGGATATTGAAAAACCAACGACCTTTTCCTTCAACATCTCTGATCTTAATTACAAAGATCGCATCTTGAAACTGATCCCAGCTCTTACGACACTCACAAACCACAACCGATATTTAATAGACCATGGGAACGAAGGAGGCTTCTTTAGGATAAATCAGAAAGAAGGAATAAGCTTCCTTCACTTAACAAAGAAGAAACCTATTCCTGGAATCTACTCATTACAGATCAGTAGCATTCCACTCTATAAAAAGAAGGAACTCAACCAGCTTGAAGACAAACACGACAAAGACTACCTCAGTGGGGAGCTAGGGGACAACCTGAAAATGAAAATTGAAATTTTGCTTCACTAATTCACCAACCAGAGACCAAATAAATGCAACCAAAGATAGCTAGGTGAGACTTGAATGTTTATTTTTTTCCCCAATGAGGTTCTTCATATCCTAGGTACAGTCCTCCATGAATACCTTTGAACACGTGAGCGCTGTTCCGTTTCAACATAAGCAAGGTACAGGAAGAAAACTGTAGCTCACAACCACTTTCTCAGGCTTCTTGTAAATGTAGCTACCTTGATATGCTGAATCTTGAAAACCGGGACTGCTCGTGGAGGTTGCCCGCTGATTCTAAGGCGGTATCCTATCAGCAGTGACGCAAGAACACAAGTTCCATCTGGACTGTTCTACTTTTTGGAAGAAAAAAAAAATCTTAAAATCCGCTTCTCCGTTTATGATATTCAGTTGGTGCTAGAAGATTTTCCAACCTAGATTTTATAAATGCACTGTAATATATACACAACTTAGAAGCCAAAGAAATTTCCATTACTCCGTCTAAATACAACAATCAACCAAAGTTTAGCGCAGTAGTTTATCTCAGTTATACCTATAATACAGTACATGTAAATTAAGTGTGTGTATACTGTAACCATGCTATTTTTATCAATGAAGCAGTGTAAACTAGACTAATAACATCCCTTGAAGTGAGGGTTTATAATGGTGCTTATAAGACCAACTACTTAACTGTATACACAAATCTGGTGATGAAATTTCTGTGACAACCAAAATGCACTGAGGTCAGTGGGGACCATTAAACATTCTCAGATGTCACATGACACAGTGCCATCCACAGCTACGCCATGACATAATGTAACAAATGTCTAGAGTTCCTATCAGCATTCATATCAGCAAGGGTTCAATGTCAAATGTCACAATAAAACAGTTGTTTTTTTAGTTCACTTTGCCGCTTCATGTTCTTGCCAAAATTGCATGAGGTCGTACAGAGTTTTTTGTGCGGGGCTAGAATCTCAGGACTCATTTTTATTTGTTAACTGAAGGCAATTATTAGAAAATTAATTATTACGATAAGAACATTAATTATTAAGTCGTTAGAAAAACCACGCAGACAATTCATAGTTCTTAGCTGGGGTAGGGATTAACCAAAATCACCTGTTCTTGGATTGCACCCTGCATCATATAAACGTCTGTTCACTTACCAAAATTATATGCATATGCATTGGTCCAAAACAATATACAAAGATCCAGCTTATAGATATACTCTGTAATGATGCAAAGCACTTCGTGGCGCTTTTGCAACAGTGTGTGCCGGAAGGACACACAGTCCACTGATGCTGAAGGTGGAACGGACTGGACCTGAAATCGTAATCGTCAAAAATCAGTGACCAGGATAAAAATATAAAATTGCAAGTCTTCCAAATACAAACAGGTTAATATCGTCATTGATCAAAGCCCATTGACTAATGCTGTGAGGCAAGGAGAAAGACAGTCTACGTAGCCTAAATTTGCATTGGAATGGTATTCATAATGCTCTAATGTGTAATAAATGTGAAACTGAGCTTCAATCACAACCTTAAGGAGTTCCAGATCTGTGATTCAGCAGTCATCAATGTGTATTCCAAAACCTGACTGTGATCTTTCATTAATGCTGGGATTTCCAATTCCACCTAACCATTCACTTATTTAAGACTTTCATTATTCCCGTAGACAAACATTGTAAGTTCTCAGCAACTGTTAAAAGTAATAAAAAGACTTTAGTGTGTTTGAGGGCGCAATCCTAACCTGGAGTTAGGCTGGCACAGTTAAGCTAGCAATCAGGGAGGATGGTGCACGTCTGTGTGCTGGTCTATCTGACTCCAAGGATGGTCAAAATGCCCTTTACGGTGTCCCTTGTGCCAGCCAAACTTTGCTGGCCTAACTGTGCCGGCCTAACTCCAAATTAGGATTGCACCCTTAATGAATGCAACTGTGCATTACTCATTCTGACTGCAGAGAAACCAACAGGGAAAAACCAGTTGAACTGAGAAGTGATGGAATGACTTAAACACATAATTTCAAACATAGTTTCCTAGTTATTTGAACAGAATAATTATGTTTCGATTAAGAAGAGTGAGATATGTGATAAAGATGTTTGGAAAATTATGTATATTTCATTTTAAATGAACAGTACACAACACCTTCAAGATGCTTCATTTCTTGGCATGCCTTGCATCTGTTGTTTGACATGCTGAGGCTGATTAGAGAGGGATAACCCTGTATTAAGTCTGGCTTTCAACTAACGCTGGATTGCTGTGAACTTTGCAGTACGATGGCGCCAGTGTTTATCTGTAAAGAAATAGCTAAACGGAGGGGAAAATCATCTCTTATGGGGTCGTAGAATTTCCCACCCACAACAAAGCATCAAATTTTGTTGTTCTTAAACCACATTGGAACAAGTCGGTATGCTGTTTGCAAAAAGTGCTCAGTCCAGGCTACAGTCATTTGTGGACGGCTGTTCTCTGATAATTAGGTCAATAGGGTATAGTATTCAGGAATCAGATTTTGTGGTATGTGGTGTTCCGTGTTAACAAAGTGAACCAGCTTGTATTGGATTACTCTGCGCATGGATTGTACTTGTTACAGTGTCAGTCTTCATATCTCTGACATATTGTGCCAACTGTAAAGAATTGTGTTGAACCTGACCTTCCTCATGGCAGCAAGAAGTGAGAAATGCTTGACTATTCAGCCTAAATCACAGATTAGCTCATTGCTTTCGGATGTGGTTCGGACTGCTTTCGGCAGATTTGTCCCTGGGTATGTCTGCCTAATGATATTGAAAGGGTGTGGTGAGCGTGCACATCACTTGATTTCCACTATGAATGATCACTGCATTTCATGACTGCAACTACGTGTGGGGAGCTGACTCCATTGAAATTTGCATTGCATCTGAGGTGAGGAGATGCATATATATGCGTATATTCTGTTTTTTGATGTTCTCATCTTCCCATCTGGGATAGCTCAATATCAAGTACAAATCTCTTTAGATTGCAGTCATCACATGATGGGGATGCATTTGGAATTCTGAGTTGTCAGCACCATGGAATGGGCTAGAACAGAACCCCAGCCCGGTTCTGGGCTGGGGCCAAATAGGCCCTCCAGAAAATTCTCATCCAGCCATGGCAGGTGGTGGGCCGGCCCACAGCAACCTGCCAAGTGGGGATAAATGCAATGCAGTATCAGTTTCTGCTGGGGTTCTGTTCCAAAGCCCCCCACAGATACCAAGGTCATCAATACCCTTATATATATGGTGTGGCCCTCGTGCCAAAAAGTTTGGAGATCCCTGGGCTACAAGTAGGGAAGAGGGGATCAGTTCATTTGGTTTTTTGCACAAATCAATGGTGCACGTGAAAAACCGCCACATTTTCCATGTGTGCATACTTGCGCATGCAGTTTCCTGTACCATGAACAATAAACAATGAATTGGGCACTCCTGACATCGAGATGCAGTCTAAAATTATGTGAATCCGCTCGTGTGTGGCAAATGCAACTCCTGCCTTTGACAATGTCAGCCCTGTTTGTCATATGGGCAGATTTAATTGTCAATAAATGGCCATAGCTAGCATGAACCATGCAATCTGTTCTCTCCCTGAGAGTTTGAGAACCTCTGCACTAGAGAGCAACCTTAAACAGAGGTCTAGCAACATTTTTGCAGCCACCTTAAAAACAAACAAACCCGGGAACAGATGCCAGTAAGATCCACCCCCTTCCCACCCCAGCCTGCTCCCAACCTGCCCTGATCTACCCCCATCACCGACTTACCAATGATAGCAGAGGTTCCGCAGGCTGGTGTTGCCTGCACATGGTGTCCGGGGCTTTTGGACTGCAGCAATTGTACAACCATGGAACATCCCTGACAGAAATCAAAATTAGGACAGAATGTTATGTGAAAGCACTGAACTCACTTGAAAATTCAAACTGTTAGCCCTTACAAAAGGAATACAGCAGGAAAAAGTTCTGCAGCTTCCAAGATGGCTGCTCCCAGCTTTCCACGACCCACCTGACAACAGGTCGTGACCCATGAAGTGGATCCTGACCCACAGTTTGAGAAACACTGCCTTAGTTCATGAGATCTGCCACTATAAGGCCTGGATACGTTTGGGCCCTTGGAAATATAACCCAGGATGAGAATATATTCTAATAAAGGAGTGGAGGCTCAGACCATGAGAGCTTGAACAAAATAAATGAATAGACTAAGGAAATGTTATTTGAGCCTCAGCATCAAGGCTGTGAGTATTATGGGACCAGTGTAATTTTTCCCAAACTTTGTGTTATTGCTGGCCCATAACCTAGTTTATAATAAAAGAAGCCACTTTAGCATGTATTGTACAGAGTTTAAGAAAACAGTAGGTGTGCCGTTTCAGTGCCAAGCCTTCAGTGGGAAAATACATTTGGTCCCTGGAGATTGGAGATCCATGATTTGCCCACCAAGCTCAGAGTTCGATACATCGCTTTAAGCCAGCACTCCGCCGCTGAAGCTCATACAACTGTAGAAAGGTCTTGGCAAAGGCACCGCAGCCTTACGATTTAGCTGAAGTCATAACAAAATACTTTTGTCAGGGCCAGTTTCTATTCTTCAATGTTAGGCAGATGGAAATTATCATATAGTGGATGTTGAGGATTTTGAGTGGATATTGGGCTTGAAAACCCCCTCCTTTCAAAGGGTCTTTTGCAGCAAATGCTTTGGAGAAAATTGAGTTTTGTGTCACTAAGGATTACTCTTGACTTACATTGTTGGTGCTCTTTGTTATGTTCTTGTTCTTGTTCTACAATTCTCACAGTGCTGCTCCAGGTTTATTATTCGTTAGTTTTCACATTTTGATACCACTCTTCATCCAAGAAGCTCAGGATGGTGTACATGGTTCCTTCCATTCTTTGGTCTGCACAACAACCTTGTGAGGTAGGTGAGGCTGAGAGAGAGAGAGAGAGAGAGAGAGAGAGAGAGAGAGAGAGTGAGTGAGTGACTGGCTGAAGGTCACCCAGGCTGCGTGAGGATTTGAACCTGGATTTTCCAGGTCTAATTCCCAAACCACTACACCAGCGGTTCGCAAACATTTTAGCACCAAGACATACTTTTTAGAATGACCATCTGTCCAGGACTCACAAGAAACGATGACATGGCTGGAAGTGCCATCATTGTGATGCCAGAAACCTGCTGCTTTCCTGAGAATGCAGCAATCAGTTGGGTTATTTCTCGGCCATTTTCCAATAGTAAAGTGAATCAGAAACAAAAAGCCTATTTGCAACCTTGACACAAGCCAAACAACCACACAGCCCACCCCCTTTCCAGCCATCCCATCGCCCCATATTTTCAATGATGGCTGCTCTAGGTGCTTTGCAACCCACCTGAAATTGACTCGCGACCCACTGGTGGGTCCTGACTGCACTACACCATCCTGGCTCTGCTGCATCCTTCATCCTGTACTACAACTGCATCCCTAATTTCAGCCAACCAGCGACTCCCAAGGCCCTTCATTGCTATCGTGGTAGCTCCTTTTGCAGGAGATGGTTCTGTAAAAATGTACTCTATTGCCAGGCCTGCAGAGAAAGCATGTCCCCATTTTCATGGTGTTGAACGCATATTGCACACTTGCATGTAATGGGATGCAGCATTGCATCAACTCTATAATCATTACAAAGGAATTATGTGGCCCTGCCAACCCCGAGACAGATTTGCAGCAGCAAAGGAAATTTATCTGACTGCTTGTGGACAAAGAACCCCTTCAATTTGCCTGGAATCAATGCTAATGTCAGACATCCACAAGTCTGCTCCCCAGAAGTAAGGACCCAGGTCCTCTGCCAAGAAGGATGCTCAGCAGCTTCCCACAGGCCTATCACTTGTGCTGTGGTTTGGAGAAGGGAAGAAACGAATGGCAGGCTCTTGTGCCCTTTCGTCCAAACCTCAGTGCAAATTAGATAAGACTCAGTGCAAATTAGATAAGACCTGTGTCTTTGGACATGCAATGGGGTGGGGGCTCAAGGGAAAGACAGGAATTTATCTCATTTATGCTGGGCGTTGGAATATATTAAAAAAAACAGCAGGAGACACTCGGGCTGAATTCAAGATAGGAAAGGGAAATGCAGACGTCACTCCCACATCCCAACACTCTCCAAAAGACAGTGCAAATGAGAGAATACCCCACTTCTCTGGCAAGCACAGCAGTCTGGCTCTGAGCATTTGAAAGCATAAAGAGCTGTGCTGGGTCACAATGAAGACTGAGACCGCCACACATGGGGAGGGGGTAGTTAACCCTTTGCACCACAATACAGGTGAAAATCTTCCCTCAACTCTTAGCTATTGGTATCACTGGGAGCTCTCCTCCCACCGTTAATAGCTTTGCAGAAGGAGAAAGGGTTAGCTGGTCCTTCCCCCCCCACACACACACACATTCATTAGCACTGACTTGGGTATGGCACAGGGGTAAGCGGCCCTTCCAATATTTTGTGGGTATGGCTGGGCCACCCCAATATCTTGCCCCCCATGCCCCCTGGAAAAAGCAGAGCCAACCACAAGCATGCAACAGGGCAGGGAGAAACTGCATACTTTCCCAGAGCTGCTGCTCAGGCAGTTGGGCAGACCATCAGTGTCTGATTTCCTACTTACTTGCATGAGCTACCAGTATAGGTCTAGTTTTCCCAATAGTCTATTACATGTTTTTGCACTCTGAGAGATTTTAGAAGGTGCAATTTCAAAAAAGGGAGAAATTACGAAGAAATCATGCTTTTAGCGCAATGTATCATGGTTGCAAGGAAATGCAAATGAGCTCATTTTCATCCGTTTTTATCCTTAGTCCTGAACTGACTTACATTTGTATGCAACCACCACATGAAACCCCTGCTCTTCTATTGATACATTAATCAACTACAGCAGATAAACAGAGGACTTCAGGTAACTAAATGGAGGATGGGACATCATGTAGTGTAATTATTGTGTTGCAACTTGACCATTCAGAAGTGCTGCTAGTCATCAGATGAGCAATGTCTCTTACTGGGTGATTGTAGGCAAATCTACTCAGAAGTAAATTCCATTTTTTTCCAATAGAATTTACTCTCTGGTAGATGTGTAGCAGATTGCAGCCTTCTGATGAATCAGATTACAACAGCTATCACTGGACAAAACAAATAAAGGCTGAACCGAAGGCCACTTCCAGTGCTCTTAGGCATACTTAATTGTGTGCTAGTCTGCTGCAGTGTTGTTGGCATGTGATGTCTTTTGTAACTGTACGGATTTCAGTTGGATATATTCTACAGTACTTTCAGTGGCTCTCTGACTAGAGCACCCCTAAAACAATTTGACTTTTTGCACTAGGCTGTGGAACGCCTTCATCATATGCCAAAGCGCAACATGTCCAAACGTCACATCTGTCTGATGGCTTACCTTAAGCTGCGGCCTGTTTATTTTATCTTTGCTGGCTCCTAGAGCACAAGTAGTGAAATATCCTTCTGTGCCTCAGAATATAATCAATCCTAAACTGAGTTAAGCCAGCATAAACTAAGCCAGCAAAATTTGGCCAGCACAAGGGCCACCATAAAGTATGTTTGGACCACTCTCAGAGTCAGAGAGGCCAGCAAACAGACGTGCCCCTTCCTCCCTGATTCCGAGAGTGGTCCAAACATACTTTATGGTGGCCCTTGTGCAGGCCAAACTTGCAGGCCAAACTCTCAACTTAGGAAAAATAAAGTCTTCAGTCTTCAATCTTGCTCAGGCTCATGCCTGTAAAGAGCAAGAGAAGGCTAGGACATGTTCTGACTCCATTGTGTCAGAATACCTCCATTTTGTTAAAAAAAAAAGAAAAAAAAGAGCTAAAGCTGTGAAGGTACCAGCTGGTGACAATCAGCTCATTTCCTGAGGTAATTTCATCAGGAAGTATAATTTCTTATTTGCTTTGTTTTCTGCAGAAAGGTGTGAGGTCATAGCTAGGGTTAGGAAGGAAGTATCTAATCAGAAAGGTTCCATCCAGCTAGTGCTGCAATTAAAAAGATTCCGCACAGCTGAGACCCATCACTTAGAATTAGTGTTTTGTTTACATAAACTTTTCTGAACAGGATGGAATCTCCGAACATCCCATCAGGAAGAGGTCTGACCTTTATCCTGATTGGATAATTAATTATACTACAGGGGATATAAAGATACCCAGTTTTGAGGGGAACAGAACAATGCACATCATCAGACCATCAAGACACCATCAAGATCCATCAGAGAAGATCATCAGACCATCAGAGATCTTCAGATCACCTTCTCCAAGCCTGTCCAGGATGCCCAGCATGGACCTGCTGCCCGCTTGGACTTGAGAGCAAAGTGAACCAGCAAGGCTAACCACCTTGCATGGACTAGGGCCTAGTCTAGAGTTAGGCATATAGTTGTTTTGTTATTCTGAAGTGTATCTTGCTTAAGCCTCTGTTGGTTCTTTTATGCCTTCTTAGTTTTGGTAACTGCTTGTTTTCTTAATAAATCATAGTTAATCTATAAGATTTGTTTGTGAGTATTTGGACTCAAACTAAATTCAGTTTTGCTGCTTGGGCACTCTACCAGTTTAAAGTTAAGCTTTATAGCTTTGGGATAGGTCCAGTGATGTCATTCAGGGGGAACGGACCAGAACGGGCGTTCCGGATCCTAACGGGCTCCGTGGCTGGTTCCAGGTTCCCGACAAGTGCCAATCAAAAGTGAGTTCCTGTTCCTAAATCATTTGAATGACACCACTGGATAGGTCCCTGTAGTTGGGGCAAGTTTAGTCTGGAGTTTTAAAGTTAAGAGTTTGTTCATTGCTCTTTGAGGCTGTAACTCTTAACTGTGGTCCCAGGCTGGTAGCAGAGGCTGCGTGCCTTGTTCCCTTGGCTTGTAAGCATTTAAGGACACGCTCTGCTGAAAGTTCACAGCTCATATGGGCCTTGGACTGGTTATACGGCATATGAGCCTGTGAATTACAATGCCCCCCCCATTTATTTATTTATTTACTTACTTACTTACTTACTTACTTATTTAAAAGATTTATGTACTGCCTTTTTGGTACTCAAAGCGGTGTACAACATAAAAATAAAATATACAAAAACAAAAATAAAACCATTGCAAATGGTCTCTGACATTTAAAACAAAAAACACCCCCCTCTCTTTACCCTGGCTTGCTGAAGAATGTGTTGCCTCATATTCCATTGTTCAGCAAGCCAGGGCAAAGGGAGGGAGTTGTTTGCATTTCTAATTGTCAGAGACTGCCTTCCTGTGTCCCTTTCTACACTGCTCTTGGTGAGAAAAGCAGTTTTTGAACCACAATTTTAAAGGGAGGCTTATTTAAAACTGCTTTTATTTAATGAGGTTATGGTTATCAGTGGGGAGTCCCAGCACCAAACCTCAGTAGACACAGAGATCCCACATGTATAGGTATACGGAGGATGGAGCCTCGCTTTCAGTCCATACAGTTCAAATAACAGGGTTGCACTGATTGATTGATTGATTGATTGATTGATTGATTGATTCATTCATTCATTCATTCATTCATTCATTCATTCATTGTTAGTGTTACTTCATTTCTTTGTGCAGTCTATAAAGTTGTGCTGTGTCCTATTTCAATCCCATTGCCTTGTTTCTTCACTTCTGCTCAGCGTGCAGTAACCCTCAAAAACTGAAACAGGGAGTTTTCAAGGGCGAGGGGATTGTGCTGCCATATTAGCTAGATATCCAGATATTACTTGGGCTGACTCTAAGCTCTCTGCTGGTTCATGGAAGTAAATCTCCCTTCAGAAATGGAGAAATAAATGTGCTGCCAATATGAAGTTATATTTTCCCCCCTGAAATCCTCCTTTTTGCCTGAACCTGCCAAAAAAACGGGCAAGTACGACAACATCATTCTTGAAACTGTCAAGAGATTAAATTTCCCTTAAGTAATTGATGAAAATGAATAGGCAAAATTGGACTTGGAGCTGCACTGGATCAGGCTAGACCAGCGATTTTCAACCTTTTTTTAATCTCACAGCACACTGACAAGTCACTAAAATTGTCACGGTGCACCATCAGTTTTTTGACAATTGACAAGGCGCACCATGTTGATGGCAGGGGGCTCACATCCTTCGGTGGCCCTATTAATAATTGACAGTCCCCAAACTCCCGTGGTACCGCTGTGGACCATTTGCAGCACACCAATGTGCCACGGCATACTGGTTGGAAATCACTGGGTTAGACACGAGGTCAGTGGTTCCCAAACTTCTTAGGATTGGGACACAACTAAAAAAAAGTTTCACTTTGCCAGCCATTCAAGCAATGATGGGATCAGCTAACGACTCGGGGGAACGCTGGGCGGGCAGCAGGAAAGCCTAGGCGGGACTTCCGGGTGATTGACAGCCCGTCTGTCCAGGTCTGCCGCCCGCCCGCCCGCCCGCCCGCCCGCCGGCCGCACGGGCTGCCCCCGGGTGGCGCACCCCACTGCTGCGTGCCCTGGCACCCAGGGGCCCCCACCCGTCCCCCCCTGGCGAGCGGGCACCCCCTCTGAGGCCAGGGCAGCCCGTGCGGCGGGCGGGCAGGCGGCAGACCCGGACAGACAGGCTGTCAATCACCCGGAAGTCCCGCTCAGCCTTTCTGCTGCCCACCCAGCGTAACCCCGAGTCGTTAGCTGATCCCATCACTGCATTCAAGCCTCTGTGGCTGCAATGGTGATTGGGCAGCAGCAGTGTTCCCCGTCTCCGAGCAGCAAGTTGTTTAACCCTGGATGCACATAGCCTAATCTGCCTTGTCAGTTTTATTGTTGTTCAGTTGCCAAATGTCCGACTCTTCACAACCCCATGGATTGTAGCACGCCAGGCCTCCCTGTCCTCCACTAGCTTTCAGAGTTCGCCCAATTTCATGTTCATTGCTTCGGTGACACTCTCTAACCATCTCATCCTCTGCCGCCCCCTTCTCCTTTGGCCTTCCATCTTTCCCAGCATGAGGGTCTTCTCTAAAGAGTCCTCACTTCTCATGAGGTGGCCAAAGTATTTGAGCTTCAGCTTCAGTATTTGTCCTTCCAAGGAGCAATCAGGCTGGACTTCCTGTAGGATTGACCGATTTGATCTCCTTGCAGTCCAGGGGACTTTCAAGAGTGTACTCCAACACAAACCACCCTGGTGGGCCACGGAGCCATAGTTTGAGAACGTCTGCGCTAGATTCTAATGAACAATTCTGCCATTTCATAATAGCCCACAAACTTTACACAGCAGGAAATTGGCTCCATGTTCATCTATTGTATGAAAAATGTGAACCCTAAAGTGTGTCCATCACAATAAACCCTGAAGCTGTTGTAACCTAAAGCAGGCGAATGCACGTTCTGGGATTTATTTCAAACCCACCCGAATAGCCAGGTCTGTCGCGGTTCATGAACTTCTTCTTGATACTGGGCTTCCTTTCAAGAAACCCTAGACTGTGATTCAGGCAAGCTGAAGCCAAGTTTTGAGTCAGCTTGGAATAACGTTCAGGTGAAAAAGGGAATATTTGTACTGTGAGGTAGAAACCAGACAAACCTCTGAGTTCTGAACCTAGGCAGTTCTTGGCACTGCCTTCCGTTTGAGTTCTGAGTTTCAAATCTGAAAGCAAAACAGCACTGGGAGATCAAGCAGGTATCAGCAAATTCTCTCTCTCTCTCTCTCTCTCTCTCTCTCTCTCTCTCTCTCTCTCT
>JAJKFI010000020.1:1013063-1063992 GCA_029204185.1 Lerista edwardsae
AGAGAGAGAGAGAGAGAGAGAGAGAGAGAGAGAGAGAGAGAGAGAGAGAGAGGTTCAAAAAATCTGATCAATCTGTTGTCAAATCATGTTTTAGTCACCTGAACTGGACCCAAACTGGAGAGTTAAAAAATGCAGATGAGCTTGAAGTGGAACTGAACCCAAATTTTTAATGGTTTGGCTCTCTGCTCTTAGCTGCAGTCCTTCCCAACACATCTGGATCACAACCCTAGAATGTCAGAGCAGCTGAAGAATGTCCTCTCTATAGGTCACACATTTCTGCTTTTCAAATGCAACTAATATAAAATGGGTACAAAATCAAAATGCCAAGCACACTTTTTTCTCCTCCCAACCTTTCTAGCTTCCGGTCTGACTGGCAAGGAGTGCCATAGACGAAGGCTCAAAATGTGGGGTTCTCGTTATTAGGTCACTTCCTCTTCTGCTTGAGTCTGCTACGCACTATCTGCAATCTGGTAAAGAAGAGGTTTTGCAGAGGTCTAGGCCAAGCGCGGTGCTGCAGCAGGGTCTAACAGCGAGATGGTCTAACAGGGTGGTACAGTGAGGTTGTACAGCAGGGTGGTACATGTTCAGGGTCTAGGCATGCTGAACATGCCTAGCAGCAAAGCGGTAATGAGGGTGGAGCCTGAAGGGCATCTGCCCCAGACGCTACACCAAGTGGTGTGGGATGACTGCCCCTCAGTCTCCACCCCAAAGGTGGCTTTTGCTCCCCTTTCCTTCTCCTGTGGAACCTCCTCTTGAAGGGGAGCCTCCACAGAAGAAGGGGGCAAAGCTGCTGAAACAAGCGCCCCTCTTCCATGAAGAACCCAGAAGTGATTGTCTTGCGCCTAGCCAAGTGACTGCCTAGTGGAAAAGGAAGCGGTGGTGGCTTGGCGCTCCAAGGGGAGCCTCCGCGGGAGAAGGAATGTGGAGTGCGAAGAGGCTGCAGCAATTGCTCTTCCTCCGGGAGAACTCAGAAGTGACGTCACGTGATACCATGTCACATGACATTGTATTGTCAGTGCCCCGGGCATTGAAGCAGTGCATTATGCCTCTGCCTAACAAAAAAAAGGAAGGGGAGAGGTTTTCATCCAACTAGGCTGCATGGTTATTTTGCCTTGGACAGCTGGAGAAAAACCTTTCCTTTTTCAATCTGGCTGCAAATCTGTAAACCACAAAATACTCATGTGAAAAGAATCCAACCCAAGTGACTTCTTTTGATTGCTCCCTTTCCCTGATTTGTTTGTTGCCTAATTTCACCAGCATCAGCAGCCATCAAAAGGAACATCTTAGCTGGATCCTTGTTCAGTTATTTATTCAAGGCTTTTCTAGCCTGCCCCTCAAGGATGCCTCAGGTATGCATGTTCAGTACTGCAAAGAGAGCAAGCACTGAAAAAAAAAAACATGATAATTTTATCATGTGCTGATCCTATTTTTTTAAAAAGTAGTAGCCTTAGCAGCAGTAATCACATTACAGCAGCAGGTCTCAGAGATGGGCTTCTAATAATCTTGGAGTCACCACTCATAGAGACCTGCTGCTCACTGTAGTTCTAACTTCCTGTCCCAAGGGAATCCAGACAGCCCTCAAAGAAGACTCACCGCACAATCCAAAACTGTGCAGGGACAGGCAGGCAGGCTGGCCTGTGCTGCATCCTATGCAGGGTGGGAGGCAGCTGGAGCTCACAGCGGAGCAAGCGGACGTTTGTCCCCTTACCCTGGGGTAAGCCCCAGGTAGCCTGGTGGGACTGCTCGGACCTGTGCCTGCGAAATAGAGTGGCCTGGTCAGAGTTTCTGGGTGAGACCCAGATTGGGGCTGCTCAGCCTGGGAAAGGGGGTTAGGATTTAGGATAAAGGGGGTTAGGATTTACGATAACCGCCAGATCCTGATTCTTTTCCCCTCCCTGGGATTCCCCCTCTGCCCTGTTCCACCTCCCTCTCACCTGCACTGGCCAGCTAGGATGGAGATGAATTACCAGGCCTTCCCTGGTAATTGCCACTTGTGGGCTGCTGCTGCCGCCAGCATCAGCCCAGCGACCTATTTTGCGGTACAGACATGACTTACTGCCTGTTTGTGACTGTGTTGGGCTGAAGCAAGCAATATGCATCGGCCCAAGAGTGCAATGGGGACGTGGTGGCGCAGCGAGTTAATCCGCTGTTGCTGGGCTTTCAACCGCAAGGTTGGGAGTTCGAGACTGTGTGATGGAGTGAGCTCCCGTTGCTTGTCCCAGCTCCTGCCAACCTAGCAGTTCGAAAGCACCTAAAAAAAATGCAAGTAGATAAATAGGGACCACTTCGGTGGGAAGGTAATGGCGTTCCATGCGCTACGGCGTAGAGTCATGCTGGCCACATGATCGGACAAAAACGCCGGCTCTACAGGCTTTGAAACAGAGATGAGCACCGCCCCCTACAGTCGGTCACAACTAGACCATTCGGTCGTGGGGAAACCTTTACCTTTTTTTAAAGAGTGCAAAACAGGCAGAGTACATCATTTAGGGTCTCTCAGGCAGGGAATGGTGTCCTTTAAGTAGGGTTACCATATACAAACTGGGACAGAATGCCTATATTTTTAACCATTGTATAGAAGAGGGAATTTGGGCAGGTGCAGGTTTTGAAACCCATGATGAGCTGCACCTGCCCAAATTCCCTCTTCTATACAATGGTTAAAGATATAGGCACTCTGTCCCAGTTTATATCTGGTAACTCTACCTTTAAGATATTCATGTCCCAGGCCTATAGCGCTTTTATTGTGGTAAAGTAAAACACATGTCTACAGGTGTTAATACTGACCACAAAAACCCACCCATAGATTTTGTTTTGTTTTGTTTTAAATAAGATGGAAAGGCCATCCAAATCCCTGTGAACTTGGAAAAAACATCATTAAGAAGCAGTCAAACCAATGTTGACATGACAACATTTTTCTATGCTCCAATTAAACACTACTCTTTGGTCTCAGACTCCTTATATTTCAGGGTTAAATGAAAGTGGAGCAAAATCCAGCCAAATCTAAAAGCTTTTAAATTCCCGCATGAGAATTAAGCATATTTCTGCTATGGAAATCAATAAGACAAAGGGGATTAACTTTGGCCTGCTGGTGCGCTTGATTTTTACTCCATGTTTGCTGATGGGCTTTCCTTTGATATAAGGGACGTGGTGGTGCTGCGGATTAAATCGCTGAGCTGTTGACCGGAAGGTTGGCAGTTCAAGACCACGCAACAGAGTGAGCTCCCGTTGCTTGTCCCAGCTCCTGCCAACCTAGCAGTTCAAAAGCATGTAAAAATGTGAGTAGATAAATAGGTACCACTTTGGTGGGAAGGTAACAGTGTGCCTTGGCATATAGTCATGCCGGCCACATGACCATGGAAGCTTGTCCTAGGACAAACACCGGCTCTTCAGCTTGTTGTGAAACTGAGTTGATACAGGAGGCCTACCAGAAAAAATATGAACACCATTCCACTTGGCCTATCCATAGGGCTGACTTAGGGGGTTATCTCAGGCATCAGATGGGTGTGGAGTGCCCACTTCCCCTTGCCCATTCACCTCCTCTCTTCTCTTCCCTGGATTGGAAAAGTGGGGGACAGAGTAGAAGAGGAAGTGTAGAGATGAGATGAGATGGGTGTGTTGGAGTGTCTTCCCCTTCTACACTTCCAATCCTGCTGTTTCCTTCTCTCTTTTCCATCCAAGGAATTGAAGATGTAGACGCTGGCACATTACCAGGTAAAGAGGGAGCAGCCCCAGTGCACAAGCAACAGTGCTGTACAAAGATCTGGGCAAGAGCAGATTTTGATACTCTAGGGCAGGAGTAGGCAACCTACAGCCTGTGGACAAAATCCGGCCCACTACCCAAGATTGAAGAACACTGCGGAAGGTTGCCAACCCCTGCTTAAGGCAAGTCACAGAAGAGCTTCCATCTAAGGAGATGGGCTGGCCAATAATCAGCATGCCTGTGGTGCAATGAGCCCAGAGAAATCTGGTTTCAGACAATAGCCTGCACTGTATACTCTCCTCATAGTGCTCTGTGTATTCTCTTCATACTGCAGACTATGCCAATTTGGGCCTGTAGTAACTAAGCCAGGGCGCAATCCTAACCTGGAGTTAGCTTAGCATGAGTCCCTTGTGAGGAGTGTTGCAAAAGCACCATAAATTGTGTTTGCAACACTCTCGGAGTCTGGGAAGCTGCCGCATGGACGTTGCAACACTCCTGGGACGGCACAAGTGATTTGTGCTGGCCTAACTCCAGGTGAGGACTGCGTCCACAGACAGTCTTACTATATGCAGACTTCTGACCCGGTCTTGTGCAATTATTTGTCTTCCTTTGTCCAACCTGTCTTCCTTTTCTTCTCACTTCTACTGTCAACATAATAGGTGGAAGAATTGCGCAGCTCCTTCAGGAACCTGAATGGCTCGTAAAATCACCACCTTCCCAGCCAGGAAGCACATGGTTCACTTCAGCTTCACTTGAGGTCACAAAATGCAGGCCCGAGTTGAAAAGGCCAAGCCTGCCAAAAACAGCACGCTGAACGCTAACCAAAGAAAAGGACACTGTTATTCTTACAAGGAAAGATTGGACAGGGCAGGAAATAGGCTGGGTCACAGAAGTTTGCTTAATAGTGTAATTTAACTGTCCTGAAGCCAAAACACAATAACAGCAGACACTGAGTAGTACCTGCCTGAGAAGCTACAGGAATCCCAGCCAATACAGAAATTAAAGAATACGCATAAGGATCATTCTAATACTGCCAGAAGATTAGCATTCAAGACCAACCATATTCAAGAACGTCGCAATAACGCTAAAGGAGGTAAGATATGAAAGTTAGGCTGGGGGAAAGTTTATCTTTGTTTCCATTTTCCATTCTGGTCGAAACTCAGCAGGAGAAAAGAAGGCCCAGCCTTTTCAGCTGTTCTCGCACCCCAGGAGCGATTGTGCAAACAGCTCAACCATCCAAATCTTATTTCAATTATAGTCATTGTTCCCCTCCTCAACATGGTCTGCTTCTGCCAGCTTTCACTCAACTATTGCTTCATGTTGCTTTCCACCAAAATAGTTCCATTGGGAGTCATCAATTAATTACAAAGAGATGGAGGGAAAAAAATCCCCTTTAGAAGTGTGTGCAGGAAAGACAAACTTCAAGTGCCACCTAGTGGTTAATTTGCTGAAGGAGACGGGTCCCCACTTGAAAGGGTTTTTGGAGCCTGTGCCCCAAGGAAAATGCTTGACACGGGACAATTACAATTTGCTGAAATTTAAGGTTCAGAACGAATATTGGCAGGGCTGAGCATATGCCACAATAGTACAGAAAAGCTCTGTATCTTTGGTATTTTGCTCCCTAAGAATCTCAGCTGTCACTAAAGAAAAAGAGTTACTAGAACTCAGTTACTGAGTTACTGTGAAGGTAGGCTTGAAAGTTTGTGAGCAATGCCTGGTGAAATGCCAAGGAGTGGATAAGCATGCCAGTGGATCCAGGGTAGATCCAGTACCTTGAGTAGGAGATGTTGTTCAGGGATAGAATGTCTCCTTTGTATGTCGATCTCAAATCCAATCTCCAGGTATCAAAGCTTTGCCAATGTGATGGTCCTGCCCAAGGGCAAAGGACAACTTGTACCTTAGTGCCTGGTCCCAAAGCCTCCCTTTTGCATTCGAGTCCCTAGGCTGGGTCATTTACACATTAGCAGGATCTTAAACCTTAAAGGATCTAGAGAGAATCATAACCTGCAGTTGATCTGCCACTAAATAATCTACCTCCTCCACATGTCCCTTCCATTTACGGTTTGACCACTGGCCACAGAAGGGCCTTCTCAGCAACTGTTCCCAAATTATGGAAGCCTCTCCCAAACAAGATACATCTGGCCCCATCTGTGCCTGCTTTTCAACATTTTGACAGGCTTTTTTGACCTGTCAACATTTTTGACAGGTATTTTGGCAGGCTTTTAAATTCATCTGTTATAAATTCATGAACTGCTTATTGTTGTCGTGATTCTGCAAGATTTTTTTTTTAAATGAAGGTTCGCATAGTCAAAGCTATGGTTTTCCCAGTAGTCATGTATGGCTGTGAGAGCTGGACCATAAGGAAGGTGGAGCGCTGAAGAATAGATGCTTTTGAATTATGGTGTTGGAGAAGACTCTTGAGAGTCCCCTGGACTGCAAGGAGATCCAATCGGTCAATCCTCCAGGAAGTCAAGCTAAGCCTGATTGCTTCCTGGAAGGACAAATACTGACGCTGAAGCTCAAATACTTTGGCCACCTCATGAGAAGAGAGGACCCTCATGCTGGGAAAGATTGAAGGCAAAAGGAGAAGGGGGCGGCAGAGGATGAGATGGTTAGACAGTGTCACCGAAGTGATGAACATGAAATTGGGAGAACTCCGGAAGCTAGTGGAGGACAGGGAGGCCTGGAGTGCTGTGGTCCATGGGGTTGCGAAGAGTTGGACACGACTTAGTGACTGAACAACAACATATTAGGTTTCTTTTATAAGTTTTTGTATCATTTGTATTTATTTTATGTAAGCCACTTTGAGGGCAATTTATCATAGTAAGACACACAAATAATACAATGGCCCCTCAGTATCAGCAGGGAATCTGTTCCAGGACCACCCCGGTGGATACTGAAATGCATGGATAATGGAGGCTACCAGGTGGGGGCAGGGTCACAACCTCACAATTATTCACGATAGCACTGTGCAAAAGTAGCCTAAGAACTTTGGGAGTCTGAGGTGGGAATGCTAACACTATGCCATCTGGCCCCCTACTGGCTTGACGGCAGCAGAATCTGGGCAGTTCCATGCTACAGCTTGCGCCATTTTTGAAAAGGAGAATGGAGTGGAAAGCATGGAGACGTATATTCCCAATTCCTTTTCTCTAACTCCTTCCTTAACCATTTTTTGGGAAGACTGCAAAGACCCTGCTATGGATAATTCTGAATTGCTGAGGTACTTTTTTTCTCTCTCAATCTGTTTTCATTTAGTTTAGTTCTTATATTTAAATTGAATTTTATTGTATTGTGTGCTGGTTACGAGCTGTCTTGAGGGCCCTTTGGCCTGAGGCAGCTTCAAATAGTAAATAAATTAAATTTAAAATACATTTTGGCAGACATAGCGTGGCAGTCCAAAGTCCCTTACACCACATGTTACAAATGTATTTGCTTCCATATTTTACAGGCTGCTTGACTTGATTGAAAAGCAATAGTACTACCTTCCATCCTACACTGATCTATATAGACCCCAGCCCAATAGTTTAAATCCAAAGGCCTTTGCCATATTAAAAAACATGCACATCTTGATGCGTACAGGTACAGCTGGTTATCAACTTACTTCATGGCAGTATAGGAGGGTGATATTAAATGCTGGCATAAGTAGTCTTTTGCTAGACTGCTAGTGCAGCAGATGCTTTTGAAAGCCACTGGGAAATGTGCAGTCAGAAAGCAGGGTTTTTTCATTTTTTAATTCACATTGGAAACAGTTCAGCCTGAGATGAGTTCAAAAAGTGTTTGCTTTGAAGTGAATCGCTTTTTTCAAAATCTTTACCATGTATGGATTCTGTAGTTCCATTCCTTCAGTATTGACTTTTGATGTTAATAAATGGAATAAAATGAACTGTTTTATCCCTATGCAGGGTAAAGCAAAGATGCTTTCCCTAAGGATTATCATATATACCTGTGCATACATAAAACATATTCCTTAAACGTGACCTTGAAAACCTGGGTTGACGTATACATGGGTCAATGCAGAAAGGCCTCTTTGTTTTCTAAGAACAGCTGCTAGAGGAGGGAAACACACCATGTGGGTTGTGGAAAGCTGGGAGCAGCCATCTTGAAAGCTGTAGACCATACTCCTACTGTATACCTTTTGTGAGTTAACAGTTTGAATTTCAGAGGGTTTTCAAAAAAATTTTTAGTTCAGTGCTTTCATATAATATTGTCCTTACCCAGCATTGCCCAAGTATTTATCCCAAGCTTCTATTAGATAGGAAAAGGAATGAATTCTATCATGTAAAATCAAATTAATTTTATGTACAGGAAATTAAAAGTATTACAGTATAAAAATTATAAAGTAGAATCTTTTACAAAATCACTGTAATATTAACTCAGACCTTGATTATAAACAACATTTTTAGTTTCACCTCCAGGAGCAAGAATAAATTCTTTATAATAAATTGTAATCTCTTAAAATTAAAAGGGAGATCCATTGGAATGAGTGTTATCCATGGGGAAAAAACTGTTTCACGCTCTCCCTTTCTTGTTAAGATAGTCGCTTCAATTACATTACCCAGCATCTTGACACATAACCTTGTGCTGTTGCCAAGTTTTGGTGGGTTGAGGTTCTATAGTAAAATAATTGGAGATCTCACTAAGTCAAAGACGATGTGGTGGCAATCCAGCCAGATCACGTGAGTTTAGGAAGTCTGATGGGAAATTGACGACCTCACAGGCATCTACTACGGTATTGATAGACTTGTATTCAGGGACTACACCTGGTAACATAGCAAGTATTTGATTGGAGTCCAAGAGCAGGGAATAATGATTTCTAAAAATTTCCAGAAGGTTCTACAGAGTTCTATTTGACTACACTTGGGCCTAAATGTCATAAGGACTGTCACCAATAAGCTTAGCGACCCCAAAAACCATGGATTTGACACTAAGGTCAGTCATTCTGGACATTGTATTGTTCACCCGTTCTCACCCCCCATGCAGATGGGGGCCGAACGTGGACTCAAATGGCATTGGGAGCGTCACTGTTCATCTCAGTGACCCCGAAAACTATGGATTCGACACTAATGTCGGCCGTTTGACTATTTTTACGTGTCACCCCCTTCCCACCCCCAGGGGTGCTAGGGGTGTCGTAGCCCCACAGTATTTCTAGAAGCGGGATGAGTTGTGAAACCTGAAATCAAATGGGGTCCTGTAAGCCACCATCAACGTGCTGCAGATATTCTATTTCCAAGCACTGTATCTTGTACCCCTTCTCATCCCCCATGTCGAGGGGGGCCGAACATGGACTCAAACGGCGTTGGGAGCATCGCCATTTGTCTGGGCAACCCCAAAAACTATGGATTCAACACCAATATTGGCCGTTTTCGATCACTTTTATGTGGCACCCCCTTCACACCCCCACCCCTAGAGGTGCTAGGGGCGTCTTACCCCCACAGTATTTCTTTCCAGATTGCAAGGCATAAGTGTACCAAGTTTGGTGTCAATCGCTCCAGGTGTTCCAGAGCTTATGTGGAACACACACACATCCTCATATATATAGATCGATAGATTTTGTCTATCTTGCTTTCTGTCAAGGATTTCCTGGTTGTACAATTGCTGGAGGCCAAGCATGTCAGTTTGCATTCTAGGAGTGTCATTTGATTACATCACAATGATGGAACTTCCTGCTTGATGATGGCACTTCCTGCGGGCCCCAACCTGAGCGCCATTCTAAAAAGTGGGTCCTGGTGCAAAATGTTTGAAAACCACTGTCACAGGCAGTAAAATTTTCAAGTGTTATTTTCCTTGAATAATGTCTGTAAATCTAAACTCTTTTTCGAAAAAGCAAGTCTAGCAAAAAAAGTTTATTTATCCAAAAATACTTTATACAAAGACAGTAAAACAAATTTCTTGACTACACGTAACACCTCTCAGTTCTTGCCAGTGGATCCAAAGCCTCCTGAGCCACGATCTGTGTCATCCAAAACCTGAAAGAAACATGTATCATTACAGTTTATTACTGCCTTTCTTCCTATAACTTTCAGATATGTGCATCTATTACATGTTTTCTGTTCAAGTGCAAAATTAATCCATAAAGCACAACAGATAATGAATTTTAAGCACCAGCATAATTCACAGAGCAATATCTTTTTTCTTCCTTTGTTTTTTGGTTATGGAAAAATTTACTTGTACTGGTAGTTAAATCTGACCTATATTAAATGTTCAAGTTTCTTACCTGCATTTCTTCAAGATCAGGATAGTAGATACGCTCACAAATCAGCTGGGCAATTCTGTCTCCTTTGTTAACTTCAAAAGCAAAAAATAAAGGTCAAAATATTGAAACTATAAGTTTTGAAAACTCTACAATATCAACTAGAGAATTATCAATGTTCTTTTATACTGTGTCTTTTTCAAAAGAAATACAGGGCAACTAAATAACACAAAAAAGTATTCACATGTCCCACAACATGTTTTAAGCAAGTAAAGAGGGTCAAACCACATGTATATCATCATGTGTAGTTTGGTCTTAAGCATATGTAATACTGTAGCATTACCACAAGCTTTGGATTATGCTTCCATGGACGCAATCCTAACCCGGACATGCACCGTCCTCCCCGACTCCAAGAGTGGTCCAAATGTGCTTAAATTTGCAGTACTCTTGGGCTGGCCTAACTCCAGGTCGCAAAGAGTCAGACACAACTTAGTGACTGAACAACAACAACTCCAGGTATGGATTGCGTTCTATATTGTACGAAGGTTCTTTGTAACAGTTTATTGATATATTGCCAACTTGCATAGCTTTAGCAAATTTGTTGCCATCATGTGTCTTAAAACCATGTCATGGATCCACACCCATGTTTCAATTCAACCTCCAAATCTGATAGAACAACTTCAGTTCTATATAAAATTGCCAAGTATCAGATAAAACGGTTGACTTTTTCCTGAAGTGGAGTCTCATTTCTCTTAGTCCTTTTGTAAATGTCCACAGTTATCACAAACAGATCAGGCCGGCTAGTCAACACTGTACTACCGAAACCCCTTTCATAACTGCTATCACTAAAAGGTTAAGACAACTGGAAGATCAAAGTAGATTCTCATGAGTACATGAGAAAATTCTGTCTAAGAACGTATAGGTTGGACATCCCTTATCCAAAGTACTTGAGACCAGAAGTGTTTTGGATTTTTCTTTATTTTGGAATACTTGCATATATATAATTAGAGGTGTTGAAGATGGGTCCTAAATGCATTTTGCAGTCAGATTTATGTTTTATACCCTTTATACACATAACCCAAAGATAATTTTTTGCAATATTTTTCATAATTTGTGCATGAAACACAGTTTGTGATTTTATTTCTTTAGGCAAAAAAAGTAATGTTGGCACTCAAGAGTTTGAATTTTGGAATTCCAGATAAGGGGTACTCAACCTGGATTTAGAATACCCCTGGACTGTGGCTCAAAGTGGAAGAGAAGGTTATTAAAAGCTGCAAAAGTTGAGGATAGCTAAAAACCAACAAATGCAATTCTTACCTTTAAAAGATTCCTTTCCAAAGTTAAACAGCACAACACCAACATTCCCTCTGTAATCCTCATCAATAACTCCAGCTGTAAGAACATGCACATCAAGTTTACTAAGGTGGAGGTTTTCCATTAAATATGTGTAAGAAACCCCATCCTCTGCCTTATACAGAAACTCCTGTATACTTGAAATGGGAGACTTTAGGCCAACATCAAAACTCCAGATAATTTCAGAGATTATACTCTTATACTTATTAAACAGTGCATTTTCGACTGGAGTCCTATCTTATATTTTTCTGTGTAGCAAAAATAAGACTGAACAAGTTTCCAGGACTGCTACAAGGCAATCTCTTATTCCTTGCACACGTAGCATCGTCCTACAAATCTACTGTTGGAACAGAAAGAGTAAGGGTGTCTGTGCAGCTAGCATCTTACATCTCACGTAGGAGAAGCCTCAACTCCCTAGTATGGGAGAAGCCTCAACTCCCTTCTATGGGCCATCACAGAATTTAAAAGGCAAATTACAAGAGTACCAGATGGCAGAATATTGGAAGTTCATTGCTGAGCCTCAAACAAAATGCAAGACAGTATTCTGCTACTTTTAAGAAAACATTTTGTTGCAATCCTCCATTACCGAGCACAGAAATCATTACAGAGACTCCCACAACAGCTTTTTCAAAATTAAGACTGTCCTAAAATAATTATATTCACAAGGACTCTCTCCCAGGGTACCTGCTTTTAAGAATAAGAACAAAAAGAATAGTGTGCATTGAAAGGAGATAGTAACTTTCAAACCTATGGCAGTGAATGTTTTGCTACTTATCTGTAATTTATGCAAGTCATTTATTATAATGACTAAACTATAATGGAGTTCTCTGGCATTATGTTAACTTACTATGACAACTGCATATGAACACAACTATTCCATGAGTGTAACAATGAATTCCATGCAAGCATTAAGTACTCAGCACACAATTATACTATCGCTAGACACTCTACTATTGTCTTAAATAGGTCTAGTTAGTAAGAAGTACATTTTTAGCTTTCCAGACACAGCTGAAAAATGTTCAAATGTATACAACTAGCACACTTGAAAAATTTGTGTATAAAGATAAAATGCACCTACCTTCACTGGAAAACTAGTGATTCAATATTAGTATGTCTGTACACCCTTCCAGAATATATTTAATTTTGAACATTCATAATTTGCCCATTTACAAAAAACAAACTTCATATTATAACATAGAAATAGCCACAATGGTATCTAGAAAAACAATTAGCTTACCACCAACATCTATGAAATGCTTTGCTGCTAATCCAGAACGTGGAGCTAAAAAAAAAAGGAGGGGAAGAGATTATAATAAAAAGTGAAAGTGGGCGGAGCTTTTTAGTTTTGCCCTGTGTTCCAAAGTGCTCCAAATGCCTCAAACCACTCCAGCTTTCAGAAGACATTTCAGAAATTGTCCCCACAGTTAATCTGGATTTCTGAGGACCTCAAGAGGAGCACATAGCTATTGGGATTATTCCTGCACCCCTCCGCCCATGAAACTCAAAAGGTTGGAAAAAAAATTGATGGGACTTGCCTTTACTAGAGGGTGGCAGCACACTTGCCATGACAAGCAAAACTGTGGAACTCTAGAACAGCAATCTCCAAACTGGAGACCACTGTGTCTGTAAAAAGCATTCCTGGCTTCTTCTGTTCTGCCCAGGAAGCGCACGAAGACCCCAACTACAGCCCCTGGGGTCTTCACGGCTTGCCACTTCTGGGGTCTGCCACCCCAGCATGCAGAGGTCCGCACAGACGCTGCTTGCTGTGAAGACCCCTGGGACTATAGTCAGGGTCTTCGTGCATGTTCCAGGTTGAATGGAAGAAGCCGTTCACTCAGGGGAAGGGCAGAGTGGGTGCCGGATCCGGCCTGTAGGCAGGAGTTTGGCAACTCCCTGCTCTAGAAGAACACATACAAAGAATTAGCAGAACGCAATATTCCATGGTACAGGTTGCTCAATCAGAAAATTCCTACCCAGTAATTTGCAAGATTTATAATATTTCTATCCCACCTTTCTCCCACTGATGTAGGTGCCAATTAGAAGACATTTCTCATCTTACCTATTCGACCATAGCATCCAGAAGGAAGAGCAATTTGAATATCTGTTTTCACTACAGCCTTCCCCGAAGCAGGGATCTCACAGTCATAGGCACTATAAAAGCAAAGCAAAATTATGATGTTAGAAGAAAATAAGGATTACTTTGCTGGGTGAGACCAAGGTCTATCTCAGTGTTTCTGAACCTGGGTGTCACAACCTCCCAGGGCAATAGAAAACACTTCCCCCATAAGGGGAGTGGCAACCTGCAGTAACAGCACTTCTAGGTTTGCTCTGTCAAAGGGGAAAAAAAAGAGGGTTTCAGATATCCCAGGTGGCAACAATTGAAGACACTGGCAAGCCCTGGTTCTTGCCACCATGTACATACAAAACTCATTTTTTCCTTCTTCGTCAGTTGTGCGAACCCAGAAGTGCCATTGCCACCATCACCCCCATCATGCCCCTCAAAGACTTAGTGGTTACCTAACCTTTGAGTAAAGGTTGGGAATTTACTTCAGAATTTTATATCAGGCGGTGCTCAGCCAGATTCCTCTGGTAAATTTATAACAGGGTTATCTTAATGTTTATTCCCAGTCTGCCACTTAAAGGCATACTACTTCTGAACATAGAGAGTTAGCATTTTTCTTCCCAATTAAAAAGAAAAGAAATTTGCTGTTCTAGAATACAGAATACTAGATTAGCAACATACCAAAAACAACAATAGCAGCAGATATTGTAGAGGTATAAATTAGCACATGTGAGTCTTCAAGGAACATTGAAGGCCTTTCATTAACTGTAGTATTTTTAAGGTGCTGCAATTACACATTGGAGGCCATGCCCAGCCCCCCAGAGGTCACACTGGACCCCGAGCCTCCTCAGAAGGCCCCCCAGTTACATGAAACCACTTATGGTAATGTCCTGGAGACCCTCTGCAATGTGTGCATCAGCAGACAAGGTGGGCCCACTGTAATCCAGTTATCTGCTATAGTAACAGAGCGTGATGTTATGCTATTACTGCGATGACATACTGTATGTGTTTTGAGCATCCTACTCTTTATGAAGCACTAATATTAGCAGTTATATAACAGCATGTTTCAATTTGAACCCCAGCTTAACACAGCCAGAACTGTATGCAATACTCCAGATGCGGCCTTATCAGCGATTTGTACAACAGCAATATATTATTGGCTGTTTTATTCTCAGTCCCCACATGCCCATTGGCATGGCTGCATCAGTGCTGAAAAGTTAGATAGGATTAGGCCACTATTAAGATAAAAATAAAAAGGTACAACCCTTGTTTTAAGTGGGGTGTTAAGGGCAATACCAAAAGAGGACCACTACTTCATTTACTGCTTATGGCATAGAAAGCCACTCTCACACAGATTTGATGGGAGGTGAAGTGTTGACATTATGCAGGGTGCCTTCACTGGGCCAACTGTTAGCCAATTTTTTACTACTATTTTATGGACTGTTTGAAATTTTAATCATCCAGTTAGTTATTTTAAGTCTGCAAGACGCTCTTGAAGTATTAAAAAACAGCAGTATGACTTTTTAAATGGATGTTATTGTATTAATGAGAGATCTTGGGCCCATTTGAACTTGCTCCAACAAGGGGATACTTTACGGGAAGAGAAAGAAGCTAACATCAAGACGACCCAGGTAAGTGACCTAAAGCACTTACTTTGGCCCAGGGGCCCCACTGGGCCTGCCACTGGATTTATTCAGCCCGCAGCAAAGTATCCCCCCTCCCCACAACCACACAGTCTGACAGTTCACATGGGCTGTTCCGTTAGCAATGTGTGGTGTGGAGATGAAAGGTGAGGCAGAACCACCCCATGGAGTTATTTGAAAAGTGCCACCACTTCTGCTACAGTGGCTGTGATCCTGCACACACTTACAACCCACAGGATCCAGCTGTTCCTAGCCCATGGATTGTAAGTCTTTGCATGATCACAGCGGTGGCAGCACTTTCCAAAAACACCAGAGAGGCGATTCTGCATCACCACGTGAAGTTCTGCCTGCTGCTCTCCACATGACCAGTGATGTCAGCCAGCCTAACCCTCGTTCTGCCACATTTCTCTTTTGCTCTGAATCGTATCATGCCGATTTTTTTTTAAGATTGTGAGCCCTTTTGGGACAGGGAGCCATTTAACTTATTATTAGCCTATTATTAGCACTTTGTGAACTTTTGTGTTGAAAAGTGGTATATAAATACTGTTGATTGATTACAAAAGAAATAAAAATAAAATCCAAGTAAAACTCATTCAGTCAATTAAATATCACTCATTTGTTCATAAAACTGATATTTTCCCTCTTCAGTCCACGAAAGTGTGTAAAATATATGATGAGGCCCTTGTATTGAAAACCTTTATGCCCGAATGAGTGTCTCTCATAAGAACATAAGAAGAGCCCTGCTGGATCAGGCCAAAGGCCCATCTAGTCCAGCTTCCTGTATTTCACAGTGGCCCACCAGGTGCCCCAGGGAAGCACGAGACAACAAGATGCTTGCATCCTGTGGCCACTCCCTTGTACCTGGCATTCTGAAGTAGCCTATTAATGTAAGGAGATTGCCTATAGCCCACAATGGACTTTTCCTCCAGAAATCTGTCGTCCCCTTTTAAAGGGGTTTTAAAGGATGGCATCTAGGTCAGATGCCATCACCACTTCCTGTGGCAAGGAGTTCCACAGATTAACTACCTGCTGGGTAAAAAAGTACATCCTTTTATCTGCTTTAACTCTCCCAACCCTCAGCTTTAGCAGATGCCCCCTGGTTCTGGTGTTTTGAGAGAGGGAAAAGAACAGCCCTCTATTGACTCTATCCCTTCCGTGCATTATTTTATGTCTCAATCATGTCCCCCCTCAGGCGCCTTTTTTCCAGATTGAAGAGCCCCAAACGCTGCAGTCATTCTTCATAAGGGAGGTGCCCTAGCCCCGTAATCATTTTCATCGCTCTCTTCTGCACCTTTTCCAGCTCCACTATTATATGTTCTTTTTGAGATGTGGTGTATATAAGTCTCACCTGTATAAGTCGTAGCCGGCAGCGCGGGAGGAGCCTCTGGAAGGAGCGAAGGCGTTTTCGGAGAGCTTGGCGAAGCGGAGCCTTTGACTGGGCTCGGCAGGGTGGTGGCTCTTGAATTTCTTGTTGGGGGACGAGGCGGTGTCCGCTTCAGAACAAGGCATGATAATTTTGTGACAGAACAAGCAGACCGCGACAAGCGCCCGTTAGCGCTGAGGCGATTTCTCAAAAAAAGAAAAAGAAAAGCCCGCGCTTTTTCTCCTCCCCGCGCGCGGGAATTAAAACCCACCCGCCAATCAGAGCGCTCCTCTTGCCTGGGGGGGGCGGAGCCTATCACAGAGGCGGCCTCTCAACATGACGAGGTGTAGCTGTCGGTCATACTGCGCTTCGCCCCGCCCACTACCGTCCCATTTACGGAAGAATTAGCCTCCTCAAATAAAAAGCCGCTCAGGGCCCTCCCACCGCGCTGCAAGAGCATCTTTCTCCCTCCCCTAGGTGAATGGTGCTGCCCAATTCCGACGCCCGCCCAAACTGACAGAGCGTCCCTCAGAACCTTGTGGGAAAATCCATTCTCCGGACGGAGGGGGGGGAGAAGTACAAAGTCCCGTACACTGCACAGTGAAGCGGCCTTTCCATTTTTCAGAGGTGGGGGAACGGCCTGAAGGGGTGGTTCGTTCCTGCCCCTCCTGTGGCCGAGTGTTTCGCAGCCACGAAATAAACCGCCCCTTGGTGGCCTCTGCGCCCCGCTCCTTACTGCCTCTGAAGAGCTGCCTCAGGATGCGCCTGAACATGGCGCCTGCCGGTGCTCGGTCGGGCTCCTGCGGTCAGCTGGCAGCTCCGCCGATAGCTCCTCACAACGACCTCTAGGCCCCGCCTCAGAAAAGCCGGTGATCACAAGGCAGCCTTCGATAGGGTCGGCTCACGGGAACACTCCTTATGGTTCCCGCCTCAGGGCATTTTAAAGGGCGCTTGGGAAATGATGCTGATGGGGGACGGAAGATGGCAGCCTTTGGCGTTCAGGCTCTCCATTCACCTCCCCCCCCCCCAAAAAAAATGCTGCTAGAACAAGAGTTTAGCTTTTTGACAGCCACTCACCCTGGCTTAAAATGGTAAGTCAGGGTGGTATTCCTCGTCCTGTTCTCCCTGCTTTGAGCCTCACAACAACCCTGTGAGGTAAGCCATACTGAGTACAGGTGTGCCCGGTATCCACTGATTTGGTAGCCACCGTTTCAGTTATCCGCGGGTACCATGGATACTGGGACTCCTATTAAAAAGAGAGGGGAACGTTAAACCCATCTCTTTTTATTTTAGCTTATTGTAGAAAACCACTCATTTCCCCTTTCTTTAAAAGGGTGTTCACAGCAGGCATGCCCGGAGGCCCGAGTGCGCCCCCCACGTTGCCCCGCCTCCGCATGTCATGCAGACATGTCTCCCTTACCCCGGAAACGCTCTATTTCCAAGCGTAAGAGAGGCGTCGGCAGGCGGGAGGGCCAGAAACCGCATGGTCTCTCCTGGACCGTGTGCAGTGGTGCCCCGCCACTGCCCCGGGCCCCATGGCTCGTGCCATGGGGCGCTACAGGTAAGATACGCGCCTGGTTCACAGTATCCACCGGTTCAGGTGTCCACAATGGGATTCAGAATGGAACCCCAAATGATACCAAGGCATGCCTGTAATTGGCCCAGGCCACCCAGTGAGTTTCATGACTCAGTGGTGATTTGAACCTGCTATCTTCCTCGTCCTAGCCTTAACACTTTAGTTACTGTTCCATATTGGCTGCCTGTTAAATGTAGGATAGAATATATAAGAATATTCCTTGTGAGCATGTTCAGAGTTCCTTCCACCCATTCTGCAAACGTAATAGGTTTTGAACACTTGGATTTTGTTTCAAGGATTTGTCTGTATTAATACAGATTGTGCTCACAATTATACATAGAACACTAAGGTGTTCTAGTCCCCAGCTGTTTACACAGACAGCCTGTTTCAGATCAGGGAACATGTTTGATTCATTTTATTTTGGAAATGATGCAATAGTTGACACCTGTTTCTTTTTAAGTTTCACTCCCCCACCCCTCCCCATCAGATGTTTCTTTTTGCAAATTTGTAACAAAACATGCAATATGCTAAAAAATAGAAGCATCCAGAGGAAAATACCAGTGAGGATTAAGTCCCATTAAATTTAGTAAAATCCATAATCCATGAGAGCAGCTCTATTGCATCGGATGAGAAGTCTATCTACTAGTCCAGGATCCTGTTTCCAACAGTGGCTAGGAAGGCATGATGGCAGCAGTCTTGACATTGTAGCATTTGGTATTATACAGCTGAATATATCCTTGGAAATAGAGGTTCCTCTAAGCTATCATTGGTAATTGTCATTGATAAACCTATCCTCCATAAAGTTATCTGTTCCCTTTAAAAGGGGACTTACAGTACTATCTCTCTCCACTAGTATGAAATTTCAGTAATAGCTCAATTGCCTATACTACTTTAGATAATAGAAAGGTCTTTTATTGTTGTGCCCAATGACTGCAACCTTTTACAACTCCAAAAGAGAGAAATAGTTAATGTAAGGCTTTGTTTGGGCACTACAATTTTCAATTAAAATTATGCATTGTTCTGTTCTTAGTGGTTTTCCATGATGATCAGTCTGTCACCATAAGTGATAAAACAAAGAATAAAAAAATACACATGTAGCAGCAAAATATAGGGATGTGGTGGTGCTGCGGTTTAAACCGCTGCTGCTGGGCTTTCTGACTGGAAGATTGGGAGTTTGAGACCATGCGACAGAGTGAGCTCCCATTGCTTGACCCAGCTCCTGCCAACCTAGCAGCTTGAAAGCACGTAAAAAATGCAAGTAGATAAATAGGTACCACTTCGGTGGGAAGGTAACGGTATTCTGTGCACTACGGCGTAGAGTCATGCCAGCCACATGACCACAGAAGTTTGTCCTCGGACAAACGCCGGCTCTACAGGTTTAGAAATGGAGATGAGCACCACCTCCTACAGTCGATTGAGATGAGCACCACCTCCTACAGTCGATTACGACTAGACCATTCGGTCGTGGAGAAACCTTTACCTTTTAGTAGCAAAATATAGATGGGATGCTTCTACTCAGAAGCAAGTCTAACTGTGCTTAAAGGGGCTTACTCCTACTAGGAAACCATAGGTTTGTCGTCTAAGCAATGTACAGTAGTATGTTGAGTCATTAGAGAAGAGTTGTTTGTTCCCGGCACAAGGCCATACATATGGTGGTAATACAAAGAAAATAAGTATTTCTGACTTGATTTAAGCTGCTTCTACAGAGCCCATACTATGCTGTGAAATTTATTGCAAATACAATTTCTGCTACATCAAAAAAATGTTTAATTGGCAGAACTTGAAAAAGTGCCTTTTCAAAGAGAAAACAATGAAAAGCAATGTCAAAACATACAGTAGGAACAATACTGTAGAAGACACATTTTAATTCACTTTATTTATTTCATGTTAAAATGTGCAACATATGGTTTGCCATTTCAGCAATTACTGTACTTTGTACAAATAAGAAAAGATTAAAATAGAAATAAAAGAATATCAATTTTATTTCAAGTCCCTGTGACAATTTACTAAAGTCTATTCCTTTAAAAACCTAGAGAAATCAAAATGTTCATCTGAAATCTTAAAACATATTTAGTATTTCATTAATTTTGCTTTAAACTTATCAGAGGGCCCAATCCTATCCAACTTTCCAATGCTAGTGTAGCCACAATGCATCTTCAAGGTAAGGGAACAAATGCTCCCTTACCTTGAGGAGGTCTCCCTTATTGCACCCCCACTTCAGGGTGCAGTGCACACCCCATTGGCACAGCTATACCAGCGCTGGAAAGTTGGATAGGACTGGGCTCTCAGTATGTGGTAAATAGATATGATTGCAATTTATCTCCATTCAATTCATTTTCATCTCAGTTTATAGTACTGTATGTCCCAGAATACAGAATTAAATGTAACCAGAATACGTCTGAAACCCAGATTTTTTTTTGCTGTCAGATAGTGACATCAAAGGGATGAATGTACTTTAGTATGTCAGAGTCTAAGATCTTTTTTTTTTTTTGCTATTTAGCATTTCTTTAACATGTTAGTGTCACTGCTGTGTGCAAAATGCCTAGGTTGGATGCCTTACTGCTTGCTAGGAGCTGCTTGCTAAGAATAAAATGTTAGTACATTTTTGTGATTTCCTCGAACAAGTAAAACTGGAGGCAGGTTCTTTGAGAGAATTTCTAACCAAGCCATATAGAGGTGATCAGATACAATTCCTTTTCTTGCCACAGGTAAGCTCCTGTTGGATTGAATAGGATGATAGTATTAGTGATAATATTCCTCTCAAAATTCATCTAAATGCCTGAGCATCCAGGTACTGATGTTTTTCAAACTCTGGATGTGATTTGAAATTCCCAGAGAAAGCAAAGTCACTAATAAAATTAAACAATTATCATGCACTCCTTGCTCAGATGTTCAAAGTATGTTTTAAAAGAATAAACAAGTAGTAATAGAATACATTAATCAACATAATCCAAAGGGGTAATGAAACACCTGTGTGTTGCTCTCATTCCCATGAACAGCTTCAAATAAAGGGCCCTCTGAACATGGGTGAACTTCAGGAAGCCACTATGAGCGCAATCCTAAACTAGAGTTAGGCCGGCATAAACTAAGCCAACAAAGTTTGGCCACCACAAGGGTGACCACCACATGCACCACAATAAAGCATGTTTGGACTACTCTCGATATCAGGAAGGATGGCTCACGTCTGTGTGCTGGCCTCTCTGACTCCAAGAGTGGTCCAAACATACTTTACGGTGTCCCTTGTGGTGGCCAAACTTTGCTGGTTTAGTTTATGCCGGCCTAACTCAGTTTAAGATTGTGCCCTATAGGTGATCCTTGGGTTCTTGCCTAAAACACAGGATTACTCGTTCACTGCAAATTAAAATTGAGTTTGTGTAACTTACAGAACTATTAGATTAGCAGCCCTGGAGTGTTCTTGTAGGAGTTCGTTTAAATGGACCTGGCGGTAGCTCTGTTCAAAACAAAAATAAATCAGGTTATAATAGAAAAAAGGTGGATCCTGCTAGCTTACTTGCTGAGTTAAGTGTTCCCAAAGAATGACAGTCACATTCTTGGTAAGCATCTTGCATCTTGAGGAGCTATTGTTTGATTATAAGGCCATTGTAATTCTTCTAAAGCACATGAGTTGCAAATTGCAGACAAGATGCTTACCAAGATTGCTCGGGGAAAAGACAAGGCATTGTGTTTTCTGTTATCATTGTCAAATTAATATGCAGCCAGATTTATTCTCAGTCTGCTGCATAGCAACATACTGATGGCTATGACGTGCACAATTATATAAATAAATCTATCTAGAGACAGTGAAGGAGTGGATTAATTTTTAAGTATGTACAATTAATCTTATACTATCTCAGGTTGATAGATCTTGCTAAAGATCAATGAATTCCCAGCATTCACTGTCATCTTTTCCAGAGATTGCTACATTTATTTAATTTACTGTATTTGAACACAGAATATAATTTATTTCCCTATACAGTAGTCCCATCCAGATGTCATACCATATTCCTATAAATATATCCTATAAACATTTAGGTTTATACTGTCAGCAAACTTTTATCATTAGAACAATACGTTTACAAGGATCTTGATTTTAG
Organism: Lerista edwardsae; assembly: GCA_029204185.1. Lineage (NCBI taxonomy): Eukaryota > Metazoa > Chordata > Lepidosauria > Squamata > Scincidae > Lerista > Lerista edwardsae. Next base: position 1,035,042 of record JAJKFI010000020.1, read on the forward strand.
TAACGTTTTAAGTGTTGGATCACATAAATTGTTTCAGATATCATTGATGGACTACATACCTCATGTATCACTTGATCACTTTTGTTATTTTGATGGCTACTTTGAGAATTGTATACCTCTGGATATAGGTATTTGTGGGTTGACTGTTCCTATCTGCTCAGAAGCTACAGCTGCCACTCCCAAATCTGGTATTAGGAAGTGGAGCACATCAGTCAGACTAGCACGCTTTAAGAAAGGGAATGGCATCTAAATTGTCATAACATACAGTATATGTTTGCACTCGACATATGGTCTTTGTCTGTGTGACTTCTTGTTGTCCATTCCTGTGTTTAAGCACTGACCTAATCCGTGAATTTTGGTAAAACATTAGGAGCATCCATTTTAAATGCTGTATATCGCCTTGGATATAGGAAATGTATGATAAATGCCATAAATAAATAATGTAATCCAAGGGGTATTTTGCCTGGTAATAATGGTGGCCATGCATCCAAACCATATAAGGATTTAAATTAAATAGTGCTGTTTCCTGTTGAATTTTACCATGTGAGGAACTGTTCAATTATGATAACTTGATAGCTAATGAATCTAGGATCTCCTTTTTCTTTGTAACTCTCCAAATTTGCTTTACTATTCTCAGGTTATATGGGCACTATTTTCTTTTTTCAACTACCTCACAATGTCAAAAGTAATGGCAGGTAAGTCTTTACCTTCTCTTTGAATGCTTCTAGCTCTGCATCAGTGATTTTCCATGGTGCCTCTCTCTTTAATTTCTCAGCATTTGTTAAATCCTTGCAGCTTTCATGAAGACGGTATGGTTCAATCATCTCTTCAAAGAATTTCCAGCTGGAATAGAAATTATAAAGGAGGCCTCACTGCAGGACACTAACCCATTATTTCACAGATATTCTAAGGTAGGATAGACCATATTGGCTATGGAATTGTAGCTGAATTACATTCAAAATCTTTAAACCTCATGCATTGGATTTTATGCTCAGTTATAGCCGTGCAGCTCCACTGGCCTTGTCGAGACAGGTCTATGTGTGTCACTACAGTTAGTTTATATCTTGTTATCTGTGTTAAAATACAATGCACAATACCAACATGTCGTGCATGCCTATGAATGCACAAACATCAATCTTTCTTTCCTCCAAATCACTGTAGTGTTAGTTTTTTACTTCACAATAATTGACTGTAATATTAAAGTATGATGGAAGTAAAACCTTACATTTCAGTTGAGCACTGAATTTATGCATGTTTATGTTATTTGTGTCATGGCATGGTCTCTGGTCAAATTGGATTGTCTGGTTTCTATACTGCATATGTTTGGACCCTAGAAGAGTCCAAATTGAATAGATGTACATATATGCAGGTGACTTGCAGCAGTGCAGTCCTAGGCATGTCTACTCAGATGTCAATCTAATTGACATCAATAGGACCTATTCCCTGGTTAGTGTGTATAGAATTGTAGCTTTATACTACTGGGTCAGGACCTAATTCTATCCAACTTTCCAGAGCTGAAGCAGTTGTGCCAAGAGAGTCCTCCACCATCCTGTGGTGGAGGGGCAGTCACAGAGGGATGTTTGTTCCCTTACCTTGTGGCTGCATCAGCATGCAAAAACTGAATAGGATTGGGCCCTCAGGCCATTGCTTCATCTAGCTCAATACTTCCAACAATAATTGGCAGTAAACTTCTTCAGGGATCCAAGAGGGGCTTTCCTAGCCTTATCTGGAGATGCTGAGGAAAGTGGGAATCACTTTCTGCATGCAAACCATTTAGTCTGCCACTGGGCATGGTCCCTCTGATTAGACCCAGAAATGCAATCTCTATACTGTGGCCGGTGTATGTACATTTTGGAGTGACTGTTGTGAGCAACTATTAGAGCATGTCCATGATGAATGATAAGCTTCTCTCCTCTGCACGTTCAAAACAATTTTGAAATTGGTTTTTAAGCTTACGTTTAAATTATTAAATATTTAAATTATGATGGAGTTTTCTGTGAAAGAAAGGGTGCTCATAAACATATCTACATTCACACATGTGTTATTTATATATTTGTAGAATTTATATCCCGCCTTTCTCCCAGTGAGGGCAATCAAGGTGGCTTAAAACATACACTAATAACAATAATAAAACATACAAAATAAATAATAAAAACAAACGCCAATGGATCACATAAACTGTTAAAATTATATTTGATTAAAACGCTTGCCTATCTTGTTAGCTATCTAATGCCATCCAAAATAAAAAGGCCTTAAGGCCTCATCTTAATAGCACTTATTTTTTTAAAAAGCAATTGTACAAAGCTATATGTATGGTTATCATGCTGAGATGATAACCTATCAAAACTAAAGCAGGGCAGAGTTTGTGAGGGGAAGTTGCTGTTTTGTTTGACAAACAAGTATTTATGCACAAACAAGTTTAACTAAAATGCATTATATTTTTATTCATCTAAATTTCAGGTTTCAAATATAGTTGATTTTTGAAACTCCTGATACCTCTCTTTGTTGGGTTTCATGTTGATATCACCAATTATACTAATGTCAGCAAATTTTATTCTGAATTTGCTTAAAAGTGAAGCCATCCTGAAAACAAAACAAAGTGTCATTATTCGCATTGGTAAATAAAGACAACAAAAGCAATTGAGAGCCCAATCCTGAAGGCCTTATTGCTGGCAGTAAAAGTGTCGTAAACTTGCCGTAAAGCACGTTTGAGACATGTTGCAGCTCGTGCTGGGGAGGTGCTCACTCAGCGCCAAGCCCCAATGCAAGTGGGCAGCCGGCTGGTGCTCCAGCAGCACTGGCAGCCGGTAAGTACATCTGCTTAGCATTAGCAGGGTGACTCTATCCTGTAGAGGCCATCCCATGGGTGATGTCATATAAATAGACACACTGATGGTGACAGACATAGTCTGAAAAAAGTAGATTTAAAATGGAAGGTTTTGTGCTACTGATAATACAAAATATTAGTATAGTACAAAGTGTTCATGGAATTCTACATTAGTTGCCTCAGTAATTGTTACAACAATTTTGTGGATAGTATTGATAAGGTCATTACTATAAATTTTCTTCCTCCCCTATGTGCAAATGTTCTAATTAAGCAATAAAAATATATTAAATCTGGCAAGGAGAGGATACAAGCCTTACTCACATGAGCTTTTCTTCCTCAAGACGAGTGACTTTTCCACCAGTAAAAATCCTTAATTTACAGTCTTGCCATTTTTTTCGGAGAGTGAGAATGTAGGGAATTAGGAGTATTAGCCCTGATAGAACAAAATAAATCAACTTAAAAATTCACAAAAAAGGACATTTGTATAATTAGAACATTGTGTAATACAATGAAACCACTGTTATTAGTATTAATTGTATTTGACCTAGCTTTTTACCTGTCAAGAAAACATTTTAATTATTCAGGTATGCTGATGTTTTATTTTGCTTTTTGCAAGGCCTATGCTGGTGACAATACCAATGTTTTTCTCCTGACTGTGTGATGTTCTTTTGAGTGGCTTACCTCCATCATCAAAAAGCCACCAAACATCAATGGTGCCTTTCCCTTGCTTCCTTTTAAACTGAGTGCTAGCTTCAAGCATCCGCTGATTGAATTCTCCCACATGCATTGAAGAGATTGTGTTAATGCTGCTCTCTGAAATGAGAAAGAGCATACTCAGGGCTTTTATGCACAATCACTGAAAGTGTGGCACAAGCACAGTTCTAGCACCCGGAGATAAGAAAGAGAAATGGAATAGTGTAACAGGATTTATGGGCAAGTTAACTAGGAGAAAATAAGTTTGCTTAGTTAACTAAGAGAAAGTCACTCTACCCTTTCAAAGTGGCCTTTCAGGAAAACTAGCAGCAAACTCTTAACGTATTTTTTGTTTTCAGTTTCAGAACGTGCCTTTTCTGGGTGTAGCTTTTGTAATGTTGAGCTTGGTGGCTTTTCTGAAGAATCCACGGATACCACAGTTTCCTTCTTCAAATTCACTGTCTTTAATTGTGGCTTCTAGGGCTTGTCTCTCCTGCTCCAGCTTCTTCAATTCCTCTGTTAACCAAAAACCACATTGGCAATACAATTATTTAATTGGTAAAATAATTTAATCTAAAATTATTTAATTGTTAATTATTTAACAATTATTTAAAAGGATATAGCAGGAACTGCTTTTGAATCTTATAGCAGCATAATCCTTGGGCTACAGTAAGTTCTTTTTCTAAATGGTGAGGTGCTTTGTGTTATGCTATGGTACAAATGTAATCTTTCCTGGTTTGTCAATTGTGTACGTTTGTGGTTATATACTCTCTCTCTCTCTCTCTGTGTGTGTGTGTGTGTATAGGGACGTGGTGGCGCTGGATTCTATCCCTTCTTTGATATAGATGGCCACCCCACCACCAACACGCCCTTCCCTGTCCCTCCTATGGAGTTTGTAGCCTGGGATTGCAGTATCCCGCTGGTTCTCTGCATTCCACCAGGCTTGGAGACTTCGGGCATTTGCATAATAACACCTATATATGGGGTTCCCTAAGGAGGGACTGTTTTTTGATCCCTTTTCCCCACCTCTCTTTCTACTGGACAAACTATCACTTACACTCAGGTTTGAAGTTCTATTTCCTACTCCTCCATTACTCTGTGATACTCCTCCCCCCTCCTCCCCCCATAAGGATGAGGAGTTCCGAACCGGACAGCTTTCCCCCAGGGATCAGTTTAAAAGCTGCTCTGCCACCTTTTTAATGTTAAGTGCCAGCAGCCTGGTTCCATTCTGGTTCAAGTGAAGCCTGTCCCTCTTCTACAGGCCTGGCTTGTCCCAGAATGTTCCCCAGTGCCTAACAAATCTAAACCCCTCCTCCCGGCACCATCATCTCATCCACGCATTGAGACCCCTGAGCTCTGCCTGTCTAGCTGGCCCTGCGCATGGAACGGGTAGCACTTCTGAAAACGCTACCTTGGGGGTCCTGGCCTTCAGCGTCCTGCCTAGCAACCTAAATTTGGCTTCCAGGACCTCCCGGCTACATTTCCCCACGTCATTGGTGCCAACATGCACCACGACTGCTACCTCCTCCCCAGCACTCCTTACCAGCCTATCTAGACGAGACGTGATGTCTGCAACCTTCGCACCAGGCAGGCAAGTCACCATGCGGTCCTCACATCCATCACAGACCCCCCTTCTATATTCCTAACTATAGAATCGCCCACTACAAGGAGACCACGACCCTCCTCCCGCCGAGGAGCATCCTTAGTGCAACTGGATGCAGGCCCGTCACTGGAAGAAGGGGTCCCTGCTGGGGGATTGATTCCCTCTGTTCCAGGCTGACGTCCTCCAGCCCTGAGACTCCTTTCCCCAGCAGCTGAGGAGCTGCCCATCTGAGGGTGGGACAAAGCCTGCAAGTCCCCGGATGTCTCACCATGGACCCTCGCTGCCTGCCTCTGCTTCTGGACCTGTCCTCAACCAAGGCCTCTAGGGAGCAGACGCGTTCCCTGAGTGCCTGGAGCTCCTTGCACTCCCACGACTTATGCCCCAGAGGCATATAGTCATACATGTGGCACTCTGTGCAAAACACTGGATAGCCCCCGCCCAACTGCTGTCTGTCTGGCTCCATCTCTGTTTATTTAGGGATGAGCTGTCCTGTTCCTCAGAGAAAGGGCAGAGTCTGGGGCCCTGGCTTCCTCGCCCTGCTGCTTAACTTGCGCAGATGCATAACTCACCCGTTTACCTGGCACTTAGTCTCGGACGTAGCACTTTGTCGCAGGACAGCCCTCGCTGCTCGTGAGGCCCTCGCTAGAAGGTTCTGCTATATGTGGGAAGTATGTCCTCTGCTAGAAGGTTCTTCCTGCCTACCTGACTGGAAAGGGGTCCTTGCAAGGATCCTTCTGCTAGAGATGTGTTCAGTGATCAAGCACAACTCTTATTTTCTAAAACAAAAAGAGCCCCAATCCATTTTGACTTTTGTTATAAAGAAGGTGATCAGACTTATTGAGCAGCATTTTAATTGCCCTTTCCTTTACCTGTTCCAGCTGCGTATAAAGAAAACCAATGAATACAGATGTTTAGTATATTACACAGCTCCAAAGGAAGAGCTCAGAAAAAAGAAAACTAAGTATCAGACTATATTTAACGTACAGAGAAAGGTCCACAGAAGACTAAGTTTATGCTGAAATAACTGTAGCAAATCATCTAGTATCTCCCTTGTTACTTTTGCTGCAACATGCTGCAACATGCCTACTCCATTGAGAGTGCTCCCCTTTCAGATAGAAAAAAAAAACTCAGGAGGATTTAATTTAGTCTGTTTCTTTCTGAGTAGCTATCAAGCTTATTTGGATTTTTTCCCCCTCACTCATCGCTTGCAGAGCATTCTGCCCAGGCCTAATAAATAAAAAATTGTCTGAGATATGACTTGTTCCTTCTCCTAATTAACCTACTTCGTTAACTTTGTTGTTCTTGCCACAAAACAACGGGCAAGAACTAATGCGCTTCATGCATTCGTAGCATTTCTTGCATTTCTAAACCTAACTCGCTCAAGAATAAAGCAAACACCCCAGGCCCACCATGCCCAAACAATCCCTCACTGCCGCCTGCACCCGCCCTTGCAGCTTCCCAAATGCAAATGGTGCGCGCCCGTGGCGTCCTCCAGTTTAAGAGCTGCGGCCAGTCTCCGACTCTAAGAGCGAGAGTCCCCGCCTTTCTTTCGCTCTCACCTCTTTCGCCTCTTTCGCTCTTGCCTCTTTCACTCTTGCCTTTCTTTCGCTCTGTATTGAGAACAGAACCCCTGCGTTCAGGGAATAAGGCAGATAAGCCTGAGGAGGAGGTGGGTTAGATAGAGAGGGTTTCCCTTGCACAGATCCCAAAAACCTTTACTCCAGCATACGTTCCCAGTATTGAACTCAGTAACCCCTGTACAGCCAGAGGACACAACTGTACCCTTCTCTAAGAACTGAAGACTCTCTTGAGGAATCCCCCTACCAGTGCTGTTGGACTGAATGGCTGCAGAATCAGGTGAGGGCCATTTACAGCAGGCTTCTAGAGAAGGGATGGAGCTAGCCACCTTGCATCCGCCAGCCTCTAGTCCACCTCATGCCTCTCTTGGCACAACATCCAAGCCTGTTTTGCTAGTTGGCCAAGCCACAGTACTGTCTTTCCCCCGTGACTGACTCATTCAGTAGGGTTGTCAAATTGATTTACGGCATATTTGCAATATTTTTAGCCAACTATAATGGCCTCAGGATTGGGCCCTTAGTGTACTCATCTGAAATACATCAGTAGAATATTGATTTTCTACTGCTAATGTTCCTGTTAATGTTTAATGCTGTTGTTGTTGCTGCTGTTTGTTTTATTGTGTTTTTACTTATTGTGGTTACATTGTATTTTGTTCTCTGTAAGCTGCCTTGGGCATTTGTTTTCGGCATGGGAAAGGTGGGGTATAAATTCTTCAAATAAATAAATATTGTTTCTGGTTTAGTACTGTACATTAGATGCTTCTATGCTTTCCATCACATCTTGAGCATTAAATGTGGGATAAAAATGAAAAAAAGGAAACTGGCAGCAGGTGGCAGCAGAGAATTGTAATTCTGGATTATGGTCATGATTAGGTACCTGTTGACTTTAAGCTAGTTCCCATTGACACATCACAGTGTTTTGTGGGAATTAATGATTATTCAGTCTTATTTCGAATCTGTCTCTTCTGTTGGAAATTAATGGAGATAAAAAGCAAGTTTGCCTGAATTACGACCCCTTCATACATCATAATATTTTTAACAGGCACACAGATGTTTTACTTGCTGTGTTGTTTGTGTTGTTCACGTGTTGTTCAGCTGAGTACATGTACAGAGAATGGAAAGTACACATACAGATGTGAGGGGGTGCCAACCCACACCCCTGATGGTGGATCCCTCTTGGGCACTCGGAGCAGTTGCAGGCTGTTCTGGCCAACCCCTTTTTTGTGGAAAATGTGGTTGGTTGCTCAAAGCAGCATGCAACCACTCACAACTGTGACCTGGGAGTAATTTGTTGTGATGTGTGGTGTGGTTTTGATTGATCGATACTTTTGAGTCAAGCACGGGGGTGTGATGTGGTGTAGCTGGCCCGCCAATATAACATGGGAAGGGCCTGCTACATTCCTGAGTTCTGCCCACTCCTCGCATACACTGATATCCGCAGGTACTGGGTCCACTTTAAAAATGCTTAAAATTGTTGAAATGAATCAGAAAAAAATCTTCCCCACCTTTGCACCACAAAATCTCTCCATTTTCAGTGCAGTCTTGTACGCTCCCTGAAGCCATTTCTGGGTCGTGCCCTCCTTGGCCCTAGCTTGCCCCAGAATGGATTGTGCAATGCACTCTGGGTGAGCCAGGCCCAAGGGAGGGGTTGCGAGACTTGGAAGTGGCTTCCAGGAGTGTAGAAGACTGTCAGAGGGATTTTCAGTGAGAAGGTGGAGAAGCTTATTTTCTGACTTATTTCAACAATTTTAAGCATTTTTAAAAACAGACATCAGTATCAATGGCATCCGCAATTAGTGAAATTGGTGTAAGCCATATCCACGGATGAAGCAGGATGACCTGTATATGATTGTCATATGTGGTGATCTGATCGGCATGCTAGTGGAAGTCAGCATTAATAGCATGTTAAGCCATCTACATTATCTTGCCAAACAAAGATTGCTGAAGAACTAAGCAACTGTCAAATACAACTATCAAACACAACTATTGTGTGTTGTGTTTGCAAAAGCAAAAGTAACTGTAGATCCCATCTGAATATAATCCTATACTACTATACTATACTACTTTCCTGGGAGAAGGACCTACTGAACACAAAGGAACATCTGAGTAGATATGCCTAGGATTGTGCTGTCCATTAGATAGTACAGTACATCTAGATTACACTGAACTATCAAAATCAATTGAATCCTCGCATAATAATTTCTTCTTGGAGTGTGGAAGTTCCATAAATATGGAAGCTGTATTCTTTCTTATGAACAGGAAGTTCCTGTAGGTTTGGATTCTAAACGATGCTTGTAGTGAGGTAGCTTTTGAAACATATTCTGGCCATCCACTGGGCAACCCTTCTTTCTTAACAGCCTTATTCCTATTTAATGAGTTTCCCCTCCCATGTTATATTGCATAGATTTCCAGTAGGCAGTGACCTCTTTATTTCTTTTATCATGAATAAGAAAAATGTTCCACTAATTATATGTAATGCAATAGTTCCCAAACTCCAGAGAAGATTATTAGTAATATGTCGTGAAGTAATTGAACAAGATTTCTTAAAGCTGGTATATTTGGAAATTATGATAGAAATATTTTTGTTTACAGAATGTTGGCTCCTAATATAAGAAATATTTGAAATGTGGTTGGATTAAATTTTGACAAACCTTGAACCTGGAGAACCTGTGATATGTCAAATCCTTGGCTTATTCGAGCAATAATCACACCAAATTCAAAGTCGAATGCATCACTGAAAGACAAGGAAATAATAAAATGCTGCTTCTCGCGACACTGCAATAATTAAATTGCCTGTAATAACACTGTAATGTTTATATAGACATTTTTCACTAGCATTAAGTGGAACAATTGGATTTCTAAAATTAAAATGTTAATGTTGGCCTTTTTTCTTACACAAAACTAAGTCTTGAGCCACATTCTGTGTTATGACTGGTGTGCTTTGCTTTCTCATCTTTCTGAATGCTAACCAACCTTCTAGTCCAGTGGTTCTTAAACATTTTAGACTAGGATCCATTTTTTAGAATGGCACTCATTTTGGGATCCACAGCAAGTTCATCCGGAAGAGCCATCATCAGGCAGGAAGTGCCATCATTGTGACATAATAAAATGACACTCCTGCAACTGGCATTCTTGAACTGCAGCAATTGCACAACCATGAAATATCCCTTACAGAAAGCAAGATTAGTGCGAAATGTTATGTAAAAGCACTGAACAAAAAATGATTTTTTAAAAGCCCTCATTTGAAAATTCAAACTGTTAACACTCACAAAAGGAATATAGCAAGGTCTGCAGCTTCCGAGATGGCTGCTCCTAGCTTTCTGTGACCCACCTGACATCAGGTTGTAACCCAGCAACTGGGTCCTGACCTACAGTTTAAGAAACACTGGTCTACTCAGTTCCACTCTCACATTCAGTCACAATTTTGCTATTTCCATGCCTGTTCGATTAGTCTTTAAACTCCTAAAAGATAATCTCAAACTAAATGCCATGCACTGCATATACTCAAGTATAAGTCGATCTCATGGACAAGTCAAGGGCAAGTTCTATAAACCGAAATTAATAGAATTTGCTATGACTCATGCATAAGTTGAGGGTGAAACTTGGGGAGTGGGTATGAAATTCTTTGAAAATGACTTACCAGTAATTGTTCTGAGGCAGCAACAGAATGCCAACCAAAAAAGAAGCTATTTCACATTCTTCTGAGGCAGCACAGAAATGGAGCTATTCTCCAGACAAGGAGGGAGAGAGATGAAGGTGCTTATTGGAGTTGTAGGTTTTGTGAGGAATACAGCACAGCACCTCCATAGCAGCAGCCTTCATAATGACTACAATCTCCAAAAGCTTGGAGAAGAAGGAAAATGGCTACTGGTTTTTTGCTTGCTGTCTGTTGGCGTCTGAGAGCAATTACTGGTAAGTAAAATTGCTTTGTTTTTTTTCTAAACCCCCCCCCCAGCTTTCTGCTTCTTAGCCCAGCCCGTACCCAAGCTGCTGTTAAAAGCTTTATAACTGTATTGACCCATGTATAAGTCGATCCATGTTTTCAGGGTCAATTTTCAGGCATAAATTTTTAGACTTATACATGAGTATATTGCAGTAAATTCTTGGATTTTCTGAATTTTTCTTAAATATACCCAAAGCAGTCTGGGCAGATTATACCTAAACAGAGAAAAAATATAAGGGGAGAAGCTGCTTTGGGTGAAAAGACAGAAGTCTACATATTGCTTTTGTGTTTTCCCCTCACTGGTGCAAATATAGAGTGGGGAGAATTATCTTAAGTGGAGAAAAAAAAAGGACAGAGTTAAGTAGCTTCTCCCCGCTTCGCCTTCTTTAGGGTTTTAGAAAAATAACTGGAGGAAAACATCACTAAACTTCCCTGTTACGTTTGGTATGAGCCACAGAGGAAGCACAAACTGGATTTTGCTCCAGATACATACTTAGTAGTTTAAGAACAAATTTTCAGTAGGCTCATTTGTATCACATCAAGCATTTTTGTCTTTGACCATGTGATTCATGGAGGGACCTTAGTATTCTAGGGTCACATTTATACTACAGATTTAAATTGTCTTGAAACAAATTAAAAAAACACATGGATTTCTACAAAGAACTTTTAGAATTGTAATGTTGTGAGGTTGCCAAGAATTCTTTGTTAAAGGCATGTGGCTTCTGATCAAATTACAGTTCCCAGAATTCCTTGACTGAGATCCATGACAGGCAAACAACTTTGTTATGCTCTCTGCGATAATACACACAAAAAGTAAAGATTTATCTTTTTCCCCTTTTCCTGGTAGTTTTTGAAACTTGAATCACTCAGTTCAATAATCAGTGTATATATCTTCCATAAATTTTTATTTAACAGTTTCAGTTCTACAAAACTTCCAATTTCAACTTACTGTATGATACCCATGTAGTTTTCAACTTCTACAGCAGTAGCATCTCTCCAGTCCTTTTTAAATCCAAGCACCAAGGTATTAGGTCTCATCCTGCCCAAGCCAGAAGCCTAGCAATATTAAAAGATAGTGCTTTTAAAAAATGTATAAGATTTAGCCAAAATGAGGAGTAATGGCAAAAGATAACTGAAGTAATGTTCCGGAGGGATTGAAGATTAAATTGCATTTGGTGAATGTCCTTCATGCTTGTACCCAAGCAGCAAATATAAAGATTAGCTCTAAATCATCTCAGCTATAAATGGTTTTTAGATGACAGAAACATAGCTTTGCTAAATTAGCATTCATTTGCATTTCTTCTGATGTATTCTCATTAAAACAGTTGAATAATTTAAGATCAACAGAGTTTTTGTGCTACTGCTCATGTGCTCATTTTAATATTACTGCATAGCAAAGATTTGCACCATCCATTATGTAACCCAGGTTTGGTGTTTCTTTATAGAACTGGGTTCCAGGAAGAGGTGTACAAGCCTTTTTAAAAATTAATTTAGGCAGCAATCCTCTGCACACTTACTTGGAGTAAGTCATTGAACACGGTGAACACACAGATGGCGCAAGCCTAACCTGGAGTTAGGCTGGCACAGTTAGGCCAGCAACGTTTCACTGGCACAAGGGACACTGTAAAGTATGTTTGGATCACTCTCGGAGTCAGAGGCCAGCACACAGATACGTGCCATCTTTCCTGACTCCAAGAGTGGTCCAAACACGCTTTACTGTGGCCCTGGTGCTGGCCAAACTTTTCTGGCCTAACTGTGCCGGTCTAACTCCAGGTTAGGATTGAATGGAAGCTGCGAGAGACCAAGCTAAGAGGATTGAATGGAAGCTGAAAGAGACGGAGCTAAAAGTTGAAGCACTTTAGGGTGCCGAAAGGACCATCTCTCTGGGGAATTGATGGAACCTGTTGTTGCTCTGCTATCTGCCTTTATCTGCTCAACCTATAGATTTGTAAATAAAAGAACTGTTATAAAGACACTCTTGATGTCCAACAATCTCTCTTCCAAAGAAGGCCTTTGGGGAGTGTGCATGACCATATGAAGAAAATCTGTTGCTGCACAGAGCAGGGAGTTTTGCGCAGTGGTTCTCTAGCTGGGGAACTCTCTCCTCAGGGAGGCCTGCTAAACATATCACCAGTTGCAGAATGCAAAGGAAAACATTTTATTTAATCCTGAGACTTTGTAGTCTTTGATCATAAAATTGCCTCCCTGTGTTTTATGTGGGATTTGCTTGAATTTTCTGCTGATATTTTGATGTATCAAATTCTTTTTATTGGTTTTGCATGGCTGCAAATTCGCAAAGCAGTCTGGATATTTTTAAAAAATTAAAAAGATATGGAAATGGAAGTACCGAGCACTCTTTCTATTTCAGAAACATTCATTTTTTTCAAATATATGGAATGTGCTGTTTAAGCAAGATATTTACAAATTGATCATAAATGCATTACATAGGCTTTCAGACCCAGGATTTTAGTGCAACTGAAAACATTCTGATTATATGGGTTGACAATTGCAGCTATATAATTTTTGTCAGACCCTCACACATTCTTTTTCCCTAGTATAAACATCTGTCCACAATAAGTGTGCAGGGGATAAGATGACCCAACTGTCCTTTATATGAAATGTTATCTTAACACATTGCAATGGAAAACATTCAACATACAGTACTGCATCTTAGAAGGCAAGAGAACTCATTTGCAGTGAGTCTGCCTAGTGTCAGATGTCTGTGAGGTACCCTTAAGGCATTCCTTTTTTCTACTGGGCCTCACGCATTTAATACAGAATTGAACGATTTATTTCATAGTTCTATAACCTGGAACCCGAATTGTTTCTGAATTAACCTGTAATACAGGGAGAGGTGCCCCTAGGACACACTCCGCATTTACAAGATATTATCCCCATCTACAGCAACAGCTCTTAACAAATAAACAGCAACTCTTCACATAACAGGGGCTACTTTGTAGTAATGCCCTTTGGATGTGCTCTGCAAATAAAGAGCTTACTTGGAGGAGACTTTTGACTCCCTCTCTAAAGCTGTCAGCTGCCACCGCGGCATAAAAGGCTTTCCTTTTGTTCTTCGTCAGCCAGGCCTGCTTCGTTGCCATGCCTCTGTTCATCTCTGTAACACACAGCTTGCGTGGGCCCTGTGTGACACAATAATATATTAGGGAGAGGACTTGGTATTATGCGTTGCGCAGTGGTGTGATTTTGAAGGAGTTGCTGAATCTACTGTGTGAGGGAATGGAGGGAGTGTCAGTTTCTACAAAAGGTTCCACAGAGATTCAACCTTTTGAAAGGAAGCCTGCTGGTAACATCACTCATTTTCTGCTCAAGAAAGGTAGGGCTGTTAATACTGCTTAGGTATAGTGATAGGGGACGTGGTGGCGCAGCGAGTTAATCCGCTGTTGCTGGGCTTTCAACCACAAGGTTGGGAGTTCAAGACTGCATGACGGAGTGAGCTCCCGTTGCTTGTCCCAGCTCCTGCCAACCTAGCAGTTCGAAAGCACCTAAAAAATGCAAGTAGATAAATAGGGACCACTTCAGTGGGAAGGTAACGGCGTTCCGTGCGCTACGGCGTAGAGTCATGCTGGTCACATGATCGGACAAACAGGCTTTGAAACGGAGATGAGCACCGCCCCCTACAGTCGGTCACTACTAGACCATTCGGTCGTGGGGAAACCTTTACCTTTTTATAGTGATAGCCAGAAGAAACAAGTGTGAGAATATACCTTTAGAAGTAGATTCTCTTGCACTTAAAGAATTGGGAAAATAGTGCAGTATTAACGTGTCAGCTTAGGCCCAAATCCTATCCAATTTTCCAGCTCTGATGTAGCCATCCCAGTAGGGTGTGTGCTGCATTCTGTGGTGGTGGGGAAGTCATGGAGGCCTCCTCAAGGTAACGGAATATTTGTTCCTTATGTCAGGGCTGCATTGGATCTGCATCTGCACCAGAAAGTGGGATATGATTGGGTCCCTAGACCATAATGCTGGCAAACAGAAGGTCCTAGTTCTAAGGTGATTGAGGGCCAGTTCCTGCAACCACTTTGACTTGGTGTTTATGTAGTGATGTCCCTTGATGTTGGCCCAGTACGTAGCATCATGGCTGCTTCTCAGAGCAGGAGGTAAGGACTGATGGTTGAGCTACTGGCACTGCCTGAAGCTAAGCAGGAAAACCTGCAGTTTGCTTTTGGATGGGAGATGGATGCCAGGTTGTGACAAGCTGCAGTACCTGTGGTGGCAGAACAGAGTCGCTGTGGATCCGATTAGCTCACCACAAGTGAGAGCTGCAGTGGTGTATGTGAGGAGGCCAGCTGGCAAGGAATGGAGTACGACCTTGAGGACCTGTCCAGGCTTGACTTGTGATTGCCTGCTGAGGCTTGATGACATGCAGCCAAAGGAGAGAACCACACTGTGAAGGCGACATCTGGGACTGAGGATTGGCGGATCACAAGAATAATACTGTGGATTTGTAAAAACCCCACTGAAAAAATGCCTTGGGCATTTGCTTCAGCATGGGAACGGCGGGATAATAAAAAAAAAATCTTCAACAAGGTGGTGGGTTGGAATGTTGGAATGTTGACATATGGTGGATAACAAGTCCGCTCACTGCACAAAAGAGGCTAACTGTCTCCACCATATAAAAGATGCAAATTTCAAACATCATGTGGGGAAATGAATTTAATTGGGACATAGACGGGATAGAGTTAAAGTCCCCTTAACCCCCTGACATGCTTCTGATCTGCAGGTAATCCTGTTCCAATTGCTCTTACCAAGGAAAATGAAGCTTGTTAAGGCCAGTGACATATTTCAATGTCACACGTAATTTGACTCTTCACACCACCATTGTATTGTTTTTTTGTAGCTCCTAAGGGGGTATGGATGTCCTAGAAACAGCCCCACATGGGACTACAAGACAGCCTCCCTGGCACTGGTTCCAGGTTCCCTGGCTGCCAGCGCTGGTTCTAAATTTTAGATGCTGCCTAAAGGATGCACAATGGAAAATAATATCTTATTATTCTGCATAATTTATTTTGAGTGCAATCTATTCAAAGCACAGCATAGACAGTACTCTTTACACTGGAGTTTAAAACAAAGTCAGCCAAGTGAGTACAGTACAAGCAAGCAACTTTTACAGGCATAATGGGAGTCCCATTGACAGCACATTCTTGTTTTATCGCTAGCCTATTTTCTCAGTTACGAGGATCACAGAAGTTCATTGTGTCACCACTTTATTAGCCAATAAAACTAAGCTTGGCTTAAATTTCTAAAGAAGGGGGAAAAACAACCAAAATGCTTACACAAGCACAGCAAGCTTTTGTAAAATGTTGGCAGAAATTTTAAAGTTCTAACAACACTACATGCGCATTGATAATAAGTCAAAAGAAACTTGCTGACCTGAGGCTCTCATGGGCCCTAATCATGTCCCCCCAGTATAATAAGCTGTAAAACTTCCAGTGTCTTTAGTTTTGTAGGTCACCTGGATGAAACAAGACCAACTAACTTCTGCCTTGGGCTGTGTGGTGTCCTGGCACTGTTTTAGTTATTTAGGAACCATGTCTTGCAAACGAATTGCCTCCTACTTGAACTTGGGTCTACCATCTTTGAAAATGACACTGGTCAACTGGCCTCAACAATATTGACTCTACCTTCCCTTTATTCACTTGAGCTCAGAAACATTATCAAGGTCATGCCATATTAAACAGCCAGATGTGAAGATCAATTGAAATTACATCCATGTTGGCAGGGGTTCCATGCATCAGATAGTTCATGTGCACCAGTTTGCACAGGCTGGATTGACAAGTGCCAAATGGTTTTTTTCTCTATACTGTTGGCAATGATCAACAAATGTTTTGCAGTGATGTGAAGGCAAACCATATGGTTTGCCATTGCACAGAAACCAACTTCCTCCAAGGCAAACATTTTGTATGAAGTAGGCCTTAGGTGTGTGTTAGCAGACCTTACCGTGTAGACCTCACAACAGATGCAGAGTCCATTGTTCTTTGTGAATGAATGTGTGATGTCTAGCAAAGCTGGTCTTGTCATGGGTCCTCCTGTCAATACTATGCACTGAGGCCTGTGATGGTAGAAAGGGCTCTGTTAAATTTGGAAATGCACTGATGCACGCCAACATCTTTAACCGCTTCCATGGTCATCTTACCTGAAGTTTTTCACATGATCATCGATGGTTGTTAATTTTAGTGCAGTGTCAATGGCATCGACATAGCAGAGCGCCTGAGCAGATGATCCCCAATTCACCTCTGTGGCAGGAAAAGACAAATTCATATTGCGTATTCAATCATTTTTAGATTTAACATTCTTTTAGAGAAGTCCACCATCCATTTTCTGTAAGCTGTAGTCATGGGAAAAGTTTGACTTTTATATGTGGGTTGCTAAATGGATCCAGGGCATTCAATTTAAGGAAACTCCTAATCACGGAACACCCTCCCTAAGGAATGCTTTTGCTTTTTGATGGTTCTTCCCAGCTGGGGAAAAAGTTCACTCTGGTTAAAAGAGTCTTTTAAATGTCTTATAATCCATTTTTTCCTCTTCTTTTTCTTTCTTTCTTTTTTTAAAAACCCAGCTATTAAGATCTCTTTTTTGCAGGTTGATTTCACATGTGGGATTAAAGAGTCTGCCTGCCTCTGTAGGTGTATCGCATACATTTCCTCTGTGTGAATGGAGGCAGAAGAAATTGTGAATTGTATAAGGCTTATACAGTAAGTCAAAAAGAGGTCTAGGAGTCAGTATACAGGCCCCTTACTCTTTAATCTGCCACTTATAATTGAGTTCTTAGTGGCTCAGATTTGTTGAAGAGCAAGCACTTGGTCCAGCTTGTCTTCTACAAGGACAAATAGAGCAATTAAAGAGCAAAAAGAAAATCTGATATCCTTTTAACATATGGGTGGGTGGTCCAAATCGATCCCCTGTCTACTGTACCCCTGCCAGTGCACCTGCATGCAGCCCCCTCACCAGTGCACTCTTTGCAATTTTTGTCTTCCTGCTACTTGTCTGTCACTGCTTTTGGTAAAGTTCCTTGGGCAGGAGAATACTGGGAGCCGAACTTCTCCACTCCCAGCATTCTCTCTGTTGTTTGCAAGAAGCAGTGGTGAAACTGGAGCAGGAGGAAATCAGCTGCCCTCATCCTTTTTTGCATGGATGGAGAGCAAATACAGAGAGATAGTGGCTGGGTGGATGGCATTCCCCACTAGCTTGTGCCACCCCCAGCCTGCTACCTGAGGCAAGAAGTTCAACTGGCCTCAATGCCGGGCCACCCCTGCATAAAAGGGAAGATAGCTTTTTCTGCACCAAGGGTCTCACTGAAAATCTACTGTGCTTCAGAGGGTCACACGTAATTTCCTTACCTGTTTGCACTTTATTAATAGAGTTTGCATGGATCATGATAACTGATACTAGGTGGCAACTGCATTGGGCTACTGTCAACTCAGAATTCAAAATCATGATCAGACCCCTTAAAAATAGGGTTATTAGATACAAACACGGACAGGGTGCCTATACCTTTAACCGTTGTATAGAAAATGTTTTGGCAGGCGCAGCTCAAAAAACCCTTTTATGTTGTGCTGCACCTGCCAAACTTCCCTTTTCTGTACAATGGGTAAAGCTATAGGCACTCTGTCCCCATTTGTACCTGGTAAGCCCTCCTTAAAACAATATGTGATATCTTTCATTTGCATTCTGTGCTGCTCTAACACACTATAGTAATGTTTTCAAGCTTCATTCTGGAGCCACGAGGGCTAGGAACAGTTTCTTTGTACAGGAAATCAGAGCCTCATAGAAGTTGCCCCATGTCAGAAAATGGAGCATTAGAAGCAAATTTAAACAAATAGATAAATATACTGGCATGATCCTTCAGCCACAAACTATGTTGTGCTTGGTTCTTCTGGATAAGTACATTAATTCACTAGGGTGTAGCAGAATGTCTTCTAGATTAAAAGAAGTGGAAGAACAGGTGGTTTTTGTCAATGTGAGTGCTGAAAGGCAGAGCTGTAGTGCTAATAAAAGCCTTATTAGCAGATACTGTATATGTTTGGAGACAGAAAGGAGCAGGTTTTTCCAAAGCTTCCTTTTTTGGGCTCTCCCCGGAGATTCCTCTAGTGGGGGGGGGGAGAGAGAGAGAGAGAGAGAGAGATATGTAAAGCATAGCAGACTATATTGGTATGACTAGTAGGTAACTGAGGTAGAAGTGAAATGCTCTTAGGAAAAAATGCAGTTTTTTTTAAAAAAATCTTTCAATTAGATGCACTCAGGGGAGTGGAGAAGAAGGGAGGAAAGGGCAGTGGTGTCTCTACAGGGAAGGCAGAGCTCTAAGTTTTGCAAGGAGCCTTACCCTGTCATGTAAATCCCTCCTCTCCCTTGCTGCTGTAGCCAGTAAGCAACGCCAAGATGTTGCTTTTCCCTGTGAGGATTGGCTAAAACGGTGCAGGAAAGGAGTGATTTCCACTGCAAGGTAAGGCTCCTTGCAAAACTTAGAGCTCTGCCCTCCCTGTAGAGATGCCACTGGGGAGGGGGAAGATTAGGAAAGGATTTAAAGCAGTATCTTCCTTTTATACCCCTCTGGATACATCTGCTTGTATCTAAACGAGTCAAGATGGCAGCAGATTCGTGTGTTGAATCACAGAGGTGTTTTAATTATGGAGAAAGAAGGGAGGGAAGAGTCATTTTTAATGGCAGCAGTTTGCCCCCACTTGGCTTTCTTCCGTTCAGCTAAGCAGTAGTGCCAACAATCAACAGATCATGGCAGGATTTTGAGGGAGGGGGGGTGAGATGCTGCTGGGATGTCGGAGCTCTAGCACAGGTCCAGGGTAGGTTCTGCACTTCCCACCCACAGGCAACTTTTGATGTGTCATGTGCTTGCTAAGGCCAGGACAGGCCACAAGGAAGCATTCCCACACAGTAAATCAAGGCATAGTCAAGGCCAGACTGGAAGTTGAAGGAGTCAGTTTGACGATGGAGCAGGGCAGCCGGCTTGGCTATCAGATGCGTTGGGCCGGCTTAGGAGCCAGGGTTTTATAAGGCTGACCACAGCCAGGATCCTGCTGGTATCCAGCTGGCACTGTGCCAGGCGGGCGGGAAAGCGGCGGAACGCGCCGTGACGCAATGGGCGGACTGCCGCTCAAAGGTAAGTCCCGCCCAGTGTACCGGCTGAATGCCGCCGCTGGCAGTGTCCCCTGGAGAACACCCTTTCTCTAGGATTTTTTCCTCAACAACGTATTATAGGAATGGGGAAGGGATGGGCAGGATGGGGTGGGGGCAGATCACACCTCGGAAAGGGGTGTGTTCAGCAGCAGTGGCACCTACTGAATCCTAACCCCCTTCCCATTCCTGATCTGCCTTAGAGGGTTGATGCAGACTTTGTGGGTTGATGCACTAGGACCCGCTTCTTAGAGTGACAGTTGGTCCGGGACCCACCGGAAGTGATGTCATGGCCGGAAGTGTCGTCTTTGTGACAGCAGAGCCAGCTGCTTTCCTGAGGATGCAGCACTAAGTTGGGTTATTTCTCAGCCATTTTCCAAGAGCAAAGTGAATCAGAAAGGAAAAAAAGCCTATTTGCAACCTTGACACAAGCAAAAAAACCACACAGCCCTCCCCCCCGTCCAGCGTCCCATCTTCCCATATTTTCAATGATGGGTGCCCTAGGTGCTTCGTGACCCACCTGAAATTGGCTCGCGACCCACCTAGTGGATCCTGACCCACAGTTTGAGAAACACTGCAATACGCTGTTCCTTCATT
The DNA here is from genome assembly GCA_029204185.1 of Lerista edwardsae. Lineage (NCBI taxonomy): Eukaryota > Metazoa > Chordata > Lepidosauria > Squamata > Scincidae > Lerista > Lerista edwardsae. The sequence goes on from JAJKFI010000020.1 coordinate 1,055,429, forward strand.
GAAATTGAAACAGCAACCCATGCTCATAGAAAACTGGATGTCAGAAAGAAAGATCTTAGCCCATTCTTCTCCCCCAGCAGGCTAGTTTTGTTTTGTGGCAGACGATTCCATCAAACTGAATAGATGCAGTCCAGGCACTTTTTCCATTTCAGGGGCTGTTTGTGACAACAAAGCCCTAGATGCACCTCAATCAGAACAGTTTCGGTTAAGGGCATGAGGAGTCTGTTTTTCTGTGGATGCAGACCACAATTAGCCCCCTGATGTGTAATGAAATTCTTCCTATACTTGTCAGGATAAGCCAGAGAATTTGTTAGCGATCACTATTCTCCAACTTACAGCGGGCTCAGCTATGGCGCAGGTGTTTGGTCAAATGATAGCCTGGAATCACTTGGGCAATTCTTAAAAATGTGCTGGAGAAAGGGTCTTAGCTCAGCCTTACCTGGTTTCTTGTATGTCACATAAATATAGAGAAAGAGTTCAATGGCATAAGTGATAACGGCCGCCCACCAGTTGATGACAAACATAACCCCACAGCACAGCAGGGCGCCAAAGAGAGACACCCACATGTTGTAATACTTGAAAGCAGGCCTCCAACCTGTGGAAAACAGAAGTGACTACATCAGTAATAATAATAAAGACTGAGGGCGCAATCCTAACCTGGAGTTAGGCTGGCACAGTTAGACCAGCTAAGTTTGGCTGGCTCAAGGGACATTGTAAAGCATGTTTGGACCACTCTCGGAGTCAGAGAGGCCAGCACACAGACATGTGCCATCCTCCCTAACTCTTGAGGGCGCAATCCTAACCTGGAGTTAGGCCGGCACAGTTAGGCCAGCAAAGTTTGGCTGGTACAAGGGCCACTGTAAAATGCGTTTGGACCACTCTCAGAGTCAGGGAGGATGGTGCACGTCTGTGCTGGCCTCTCTGACTCCAAGAGTGGTCTAAACATACTTTACGGTGTCCCTTGTGCCAGCCAAACTTTGCTGGCCTAACTGTGCTGGCCTTACTCCAGGTTAGGATCGTGCCCTTAGTCATGGTTACCAACAGGTGAAATAGCATATGTACAGATATTTGTTGTTGTCTGTGCAATGACCCTAGATTGTGAACTATTGTGTTGTCCATAGCTCTGCTCAGTATAAACACTTAGGCCCCCTTTGTTCAAGAGCAAGGACCACCTTTAACCTGTGGCAGGTGGCTCCCCAACTGTGCCCTCTCTGAATTGTACAGACCTGGTTGTAGTTTTCATGGATCACTCTCATCACTGCAGAATGTACAGAATTTTTTTGTAACTGAATTGGTCTGAGCAACCAAAAACTGGCAAAAGAGCAACAAAGGAGAAATGGGTTTTGTTTTTTCTGGAACTAATCCAGTAAGTAATCACAATTTCTTAAGCGGTGCACACATACACAGTGTATACAGTAATTGCGAGCAGTGGTCTCCTGTCAGTATGGATCTGATCTGCAATTGTTTTGCTCTGCAGGTAATTAGGGGAAGGCTTTTTTCTTAAACTTGCCCTCTGCTCAGGCAGCAGCATGAAAACTGACAGGAATTGAGTTAATATATATATTTATGCCAGTGCTGTGGTTTCTTCTGTGTTGGAAATAAAAGGGCTGTTCTTCCTCGGTTGAAATAAATATCCCCATGTGGTGCAGTGAGCCATCTGCAGCAAAATGACTTTGCATCTACAGTGTGTAGTGGGGACAGAAGCTTTACAGCCAATCGTGTGGACATGCTCCTCCACAAGAATATGTGTTCCAGTGGTACAGCGCCGGGCCTTATGGCAGTCTCAAAGGACAACGCAGTATTCACTGAAGTTGGGCCACTGCCACCAGTAGTGAGTGGCCACTGCCATATGCCAGCAGCCTGCAAAGGAGCCCCAGCACTGTGCAGAGGGTGGGGTGGGGATTGGCAGAACAGAGCAAGGAAAGGAGGAGGAACTGGGCAGAGGCTGGGGAGGAATGTTTAAACCAGGAAGGGGGTGGTATTGTTGGCAGTTGTGCCGCCGATATCCTATCTGCCTTCCTGACCTTGAACCACCTTCTTGCAGGGGCGGACCTAGTCAAAATGAAAGTGAAAGTGCGCCCCCACAGGGCACGCAACATCATGACATCACAACATCGTGACGTGGCGCCACGCAGCACCCTCCTCGTCACGACATGCACCTCCCCCCACCCATCCATTACTACTTTAAAGTGCCAGGGCATCTTTAGGCACATGCTAATCTCCCATGCAAATTAGAAGCATTGCATGATGGTCTCTGCTCACATGTGGCTTTTTCAGACACTGACGCAGATTGCTAAAAGTGGAGACACGGGGATTTCAAACTGTACTCAGCAAACATAAAGAACCAGCTACAAAAGAACTAAGGCTGAGCTCACCATAACCTTAAAAGTTATGAAGCTTATATATCCATGATGCTTATAGAGCTGGCTTTCAGGCTACTTTAAAGATGCCCTGGCACTTTAAAGTAGTAATGGATGGGTTGGGGAAGGTCCACGCAGTACTGGGGGTGATCCGGCAAGCTGGGGGGGGGCGCCCCATCCCCCGCTCTAAGAAGGGGGAGGGGGCGCTTCGCTCCCGCTGGCTCTTTAAGGCCAGCGGGAGCTTAGGAGAACACAGTGTAGGGCCTGGGGAGTTGCGGGGGTGTGGCGGGCGCCATGCTAACTGCGCCCACACCCAAGATGGCGCCCATGGCTCGTGCCACCCTTTGCATCCCCTAGATCCACCACTGCCTTCTTGGGTCTGCTTGGACTTGTGCCAGCCAAATTGCTGGTGCAGGTCTGAAGTGGCACCCGCCCCCCTCAATCTTCTGCCTGAGGCAGCCACCTCAATTGGCCCCTTGGATGAACCCTGCTCCTCTGACATGCCAGCTCTACGGTATTATAGAATGGCACATCTTGTCTCCCACACTTGATGCAATTCGGATATGTCAGGAAGAGGACAAGCCTGCCGTTCTTATTTTTAAGCTGTGATCAATTGTGCATTGCTTGGAGCACCTTTGGGAGGGTGATTAATACATTTTATAAGTGAAACACCATCACTTTGAGCATAGGAAAAGTGGTATAAAAATAAATTGAATGACTTAAGCAAATAGAACAATGGCTTTCCAAAATGCCGGATCCATTAATCCAGGTTACGAACACATCGAGGACCTTCCCAAATTATTTTACAGCACGACTGTAGCATGGAGTGTGACCACCAACACAACAACTCCCACAATTTTAGGATCAACAGCCTCGCAACACATTTTTTTCCATCAGCACTCCTTAGGAAATGAAAATAACTAGGAAATTAAAAAAAAAACTAACCTGGAGATTTTGCATACGATGCATGAAAGCAGGAGAAATTGATAAGGGCGTAGGAAGCCAAGAAGAAGTTGGAGATGATGGGAGCAATGGTATTCAGCTCGGCTGCAGGGAAGAATCACAAAAAAATAATGCTAGTTGCACAGTGAGATGTGGAAGCAGTATTTGGCTAAAGCTGCCATGCCATGCCATTTTGTCAAAGCAAATAATATCTCTGTCTGTCTGTCTGTCAAGATCCAAATGCCCTGCTGCTAGCAAAGAGCCTCACCTGTTGTAGAAAAGCAGGGTTTGACTAATGGAGGTCTGCAACTGCACCCAAGGAAAAAAAAATGATGTACCATCTTGATACATGGTGCTGCACAAAGTCTTCTGCTAGCACTCATGCAAGAGTTCCCAGAACAGCATGATACATTTTGTTCTTCCTCTTACTGTTTCCTCAAAGGATTATGCAGGAACAGTGACTTGGACCCAAAGAACTGTGAGTTGAAAGGAAAAATGTATCAGTGCTCTTCTGCCAACATTTGCACAAGCACGAGCAGAAAACTTCATGCAGTGCAGCACCAGAGTGTATCTGGGCTTGTGTTAGAGCTTGAGAAACATGGTGAATAAGGAAGATACAGGCTGTGGCAAATACAGTCTAGTGGGACTATTACATTAATTTTAGTTTATTTTCAAAGAGACTTGGGCATACTGGTGTGTACTACATTGCCTGATAATTTAACTCTAAACTTGGCCACAATTTTTCCCCCCAAAGTTAATTGAATATGCAATGAATTGCTTAAATGCAAGAAGCTTGCCAAGGAATTTTTATCAGTGCTCCTGAGTAGAAAAGTAAACCCAGTGCACACAAAAGTGCTTCTTTGTACAGTGACAAAGCATCATGTAGTCAAAACCAGAGACCAGGTGCAAAGTTAAAAATCACAAGCTGGAATAAGCTATGATCAAACAAGGAAGGCTGGAGTGGAAATCTTCCAAGGATCAGTACTGTGAACCTGTCATACAGACAGCTAGAATTCACAGTGCTAATGGCTTGGAAGCATTGGCCTTTGATTTATGTAGCCTTTTAAGAAACTAGACTGTATGTTCTGTGAAAGACATTGCAGAAAGTGCCTAGGAGGGAAACTGCTTGATTTCCTAAGGCATTGAACAAGACATATGTATGCTACTTCAGGTAACTTGTAGATACTGAGTGACATCAAACAAAACCTGAAAAATAAAGTTGCTGGCATGCTCTTGTTCTACACTGTTAGAAACTAACAACCAAACATGTGTCTTTATGAAGACATGCCTGCCCATTAACCACTACCAGTCAATCCAGTGTATCCACTGAACGGTGAATGTTCTGGTAGCTTGTTAGATGGTAATCCTTGCCATCACGTTAGCAAGTACAGCATCGTTCCTCAAGAGCAGTTAGCCTTTCAGGTTTAGCATGCGGCTTTAGCAGACTCATCTCTGGGATGCAGTAAACATTGGCGAGAAAAATATATTTCCTCCTGTCAACACCTTTCTTTGCTTTGCAATATGTTTGTCACTTGGAATACCAGCCTTGCCCAAAACACAAGGAATAGGTTAAAAGTAGGTGTGGAGGGGTTTTTGGTAATGGTTTTTTTTTTTAAAGCTTCTACAGAAAAGCTTTTTGTGATATACACACCAATCAAAATAAAGGCCATGGCAATGAAGAAAGTAAGGATGTATCCTCGAATAGGTTCATTGTTTTTCCCAACTCCTTTGGCAAAAAAATGGAGCGCTCGGTAGATGTTGTCCTTGCAGAGAGCCTGTGGAAAGAGCAGAACTTAGGCCAGGAAGGCTGTTCTAACAAAAGAACGATTTCAAGGTAACATGGAAGTGTAATTCTGGGCTGGCTCTTACCGTTAAGTTTACGGTTCCTTTGCAGCTTCTAGGTGGTCTCATCCTACTCTGCTCTGATAACATTTGAGACATTACGTGAAGAGGGGTGGCTGACATGGTGGCTGTTTGATCCGGTGCCACTTTTCTGTGTTTGGGGGAGTAAAACATTCATCCCTCCCATGTGGTTTTCCTGCTTCAGATATTATGGGGTAGCAGGAGATGAGACCACTTGGAAGTGGCCAAACTGCATTGCAGATGTAAGAATTGACCCTGAATTCCATCACATCAGGGGAAAACCCCACATCTGGGTTCCTTATCATAAACTTGAACCTGGCCTGCATGTTGAATAGGTGGGGTTTCTGTCCAAGGTACTGAATCAACAGTAGGTATGTTGTCAGAACCTTGTCGTGGCGAAGGGGCTTGAGTAGCTCAATGAAGCTGTGAGCTATGCCATGTAGGGTTACCCAAGATGGACAGGTAATAGTAGAGAGTTCTGACTAAACGTGATCCGCTGGATAAGGAAATGGCAACCCACTCCAGTACTCTTGCCAAGAAAACCCCATGGATTACGCTCAAATACTTTGGCCACGTCATGAGAAGAGACGACTCTCTAGAAAAGACCCTCATGCTGGGAAAGATGGAAGGCAAAAGGAGAAAGGGGCGGAAGAGGATGAGATGGTTAGATAGTGTCACCGAAGCAGTGAACATGAAATTGGGCAAACTCCAGAAGCTAGTGGAGGACAGGGAGGCCTGGCGTGCTGTGGTCCATGGGGTCGCAAAGAGTTGGACACGACTTAGCGACTGAACAACAACAAATGTTGTCAGAAACTAGTATGTGTTGTCAGGTATCACCTCTTGACACACCTTTGTTGAGCATTGAAAGGGAGAAGTTGTGTAGAAAATGACACACATTCTCATTCCCTTCAGTGTGACCTGGGAAGATGGAAGAATGAAATTTTCCAGTATTCCTTGCAGCTGATCAGCATATGCGGACTTGAACAAATCACGTGGTTTCATGAAAAAAAACTGAACAAGGAAAGTTGTGTCTTTGTACCTGGAAAACCTTGGGTGCACTGACAAGCGAAGCTAGTGCTGATGAGAGTGTAGCAGAAAATATCCCTGCGGTGATTAAGGGACCAAACCCAGAAACCATGCTCATAACCTTTGGGGAAGAAAAAGCACAAGAGAGAGCCATGAAACCCACAGAACGATGGGTACAAATCACTCCCCTTTGCAACACTGAATAATGAGAGGCACTGTCAAATTATTCAGCCTCATCTTTACTTATCTTTAAATCACCCATTAAAACCTTCTCAGCAAATCTGTACACTGCATAGCAAATTACTTCTGCTGTCAAGAAAGCAACTTGCTTTGTAATCGAGAAGACTATTCTGTAATTGAGTCCTGTACTGCTCCTCCAGAAGCCAAAGGCACAATTTTTATTTCTTTTGCAAATAGTGTCATTAAGAATGGGCTGTCGCAAGAAATAAGTTCACTACATTTTCTGAAAGGAACTGAATGCCATATTCTATAAAGAGAAGTTTGCATGTGCAATAATTCAAGTTCTTATGCTTTATCACTCAAATGACCGTGTGCACTATAGTTATGGAAAATTTCTATCAGCATCTCCTCTGGTGTGCCTGAAACATTTACCCTCCGCCCAGGAACATTCTACCACCTCCAGACTCTACCTGTTTATTCCCACCCCATTTGGATGCACGTGTTCTAGATTAGACCGGAGGGAGGATGTGTAGCCTCAAGTATATCTGGCCCAGGTCTGGCATCCAAACTACACATTATAAAGGTAAAGTTTTCCCCACGACCGAATGGTCTAGTCGTGACTGACTGTAGGGGGCGGCGCTCATCTCCATTTCAAAGCCTGTAGAGCAGGCGTTTTGTCCGAGGACAAGCTTCCGTGGTCATGTGGCCGGCATGAGTCTACGCCGTAGCGCATGGAACGCCGTTACCTTCCCACCAAAGTGGTCCCTATTTATCTACTTGCATTTAAGTGCTTTCGAGCTGCTAGGTTGGCAGGAGCTGGGACAAGCAACGGGAGCTCACTCCGTCGCGCAGTCTTGAACTCCCAACCTTGCGGTCGAAAGCCCAGCAGCAGCGGATTATCTCGCTGTGCCACCACGTCCCCCACACATTATAATAAATGTGCTATTAAGAGAGCAATCCTAAGATTGCACTGGGCCGGTATGTGACCCAGGAGTGTCACTAACATGCTGTAAGACGTGTCTGCAGTGACTCAGGAGCATGTGCCAGTGGAAGGATGTGTGCCATCCTGCCCCTCCCTGATCCAAGCCAACGAGGACAAAGTTTGTCCTGGCCTGGGGAGGCTGAAGCAGGGGGTTGGCGTGGGTGGCGGGAGGGCATAAAGGGGGCATTTCAAGGTGGGGGGATGGTGGACCAGTGGGCTGACTGGGACTGGGAGGGGTGGGTGGGACCAGCCTCTGGCACATAGGCCAGATCCTACCCCCCTCCTGAACAGTGTTTTTGCTGGTGCAGATCTGAGTAGCCCCATTGCGATGGTTGGACATTACTTAGGGTAAGGAAGGGGACATAAGTCCCCTTACTTTGAGTTGCACTCCAGCCACCTCCAAACCTGCACTGGATACAGTGCAGGCCAGCTGGCTTGCCTGTTCTAGCACAGGATAGGATTGGGGTGCCCATGGACTGCTGAAGACTGGAGGCTTCTCTTTCTCAACAGGAAGCAACCATAAGAGAAGAGCTGATTCAGACTGGAACTGCAGTATGCAGACAGGGTCAGTGGTGGGATTCAGGAGGTTCGCCCAGGTTCTATAGAACCGGTTGTTAAATGGCCGGGCCCCGCCCACTCGCTTACCTCGGCTGGCTTCAGGGTTTTTTTGGCTCCGGCTATGACATCATAGAACCGGTTGTTAATTTATTTGAATCCCACCACTGGACAGGGTATTATGTTAACTCTTTCCCCCTGCTCCCTTTTTGCCCCTGAAGCAGCTATTGGCAGCAGATAGTCCCTTTGGGAGCAAGTGGCCACTATAAGACTTTTAGCAGGAAGCAGATCTGGGGATGGGGTGGGGGGAGGAAGGAGTAACAATGCTCACTGTGATTCCAGTCTTGTTCAGGCCCCCCTGTTGTTTGACTGGGATACTTTTTTCATGAAGCCATGCTCATCAGATAAAACCCACCCATCCTGCAGTAGTTTGATTGAGTCTCAGTCGTTGATTTTTTGAGATAAGCAGCCTCTTAACTGAGAGTGGCTAGGAGTGTTAATTCCTATGACTAATGCACAGCAAATTGTTTTCCACATCAAGTCCTGTATCTTGGCTGGGTTGTTCATACAGATTCTGCACAATCAGCCAAATGCATGCTGCTGCTGCTGGGGTGTGTGTGTGTGTGTGTGTGTGTGTGTGTGTGTGTGTGTGTGTG